>CAUJNA010003289.1:412422-457422 GCA_963377175.1 Effrenium voratum | reverse complement strand
TACATACATACATACATACATACATACATACATACATACATACATACATACATACATACATACATACATACATACATACATACATACATACATACATACATACATACATACATACATACATACATACATACATACATACATACATACATTACATACATACATACATACATACATACATACATACATACATACATACATACATACATTACATTACATACATACATTACATACATTACATTACATTACATTACATTACATTACATTACATTACATACATACATACATACATACATACATACATACATACATACATACATTACATACATACATACATACATACATACATACATACATACATACATACATACATACATACATACATTACATTACATTACATTACATTACATTACATTACATTACATTACATTACATTACATTACATTACATTACATTACATTACATTACATTACATTACATTACATTACATTACATTACATACATACATACATTACATACATACATACATACATACATTACATTCATTCATTCATTCATTCATTCATACATACATACATACATACATACATACATACATACATACATACATACATACATTACATACATACATACATACATACATACATACATTACATTACATACATACATACATTACATACATACATACATACATTACATTCCATACATACATACATACATACATACATACATACATACATACATACATACATACATACATACATACATACATACATACATACATTACATTCCATACATTACATTACATACAAACAAACACGCTTCTTTGGGATGGCTACTAGAAAACACGCTTGTTTTCCCACGAAGATAAATGTTTTGTGTAAACAAAAAACACGTAGTGGTAGCTGCATTCATTACGCAGCCTCCAGAACCCGGCTTTGCAGGTCATAAGGTGGCGACTGACTCACGGGGCTCTTGCCTCCTTCTTCCGCTCCTCCTCGTCCAACTCGGCCTGAATTCAGGTGAGCATCCAAAACCTGTTGACGTTTGGTTCTACAAAAATGGATTTTATAACACGGATCCTTACATTATACACCTGAACATTGCCGTCTACATGGTGGTTTCCCTTTATTTTGGTGGAAAAAGCCATGTTTCAAATGGTTGCAAAATGTATCTTTTAAGGAGCCCTGTATAAGGTGTAGATTCGCACATCCCAATCAAAGCCAGTAGAACCCAAGGACCTAAGCTGGTCGGGAATGGACCTTGGCCGCTGGGGGCGTTCGTTTCGGCCATCCGGACCAACTAAAAGCCAACGGACACAGAACCAAAATCCTAGCGACGAAGGTCCGGCCAACGGAGCCACCCTACATGGAACCCAGAAAACACCAATTTCTAGAGGAATCTCCTCTTGAGAATTGGCCCCTCCCTTTTTGGGTTCCATGGTGATTTATTGAATATACCCCCCTTTTCTCCACCCCGTTCCGTTGGCAAATCGATCGCTCCGTCGCCAAAGTGTCAAGGTCTTGGAGAAACCTACAGCAGCAAATGGCAACTAAAAACAACATATGGTTAATTTTGGTCCAGAATGTTGACCCCGAATAAACAGACTCGTCCTATTATTATGGAGTGTGTTCCCTCCAAAAGTGATGAACAAATGAACCCCACAAGGGGGCACCCACTATTAATCAACCGGGGGTTTATTCATCTGGGGCCACCATGGCTGCGTCGCCTGACAAGAAACACCCCTCGTACTTGACTTGCTGAACCTTGCCGTGTATGAGAAACGAGAGCCTAGAATGTCAGAAACCCCCTCAAAATTCAGCAGGAAGTATCAGCTGCCGGACGATGCATTGGAGACCCCTTTACTTATATTCAGCAAACGGCCCTCTGACTGTGATGTCATCCCATATATTGAAAAAAATCGAGCCGTCCAATTTACACTTAAGTTACAGAACCTATGGTTGGTTTGCAAAGAAGACAAACATAAACAGGGATCCTTACCATTATACACCTGAACATTGCAACTTGTAAATGGTGGTGTCCCTGTATTTTCGTGTTGAAAAAGCAACATGTTTCAAATGGATGGGCAGAATAAATTTCTTTTAAGGAGCCCTGCAAATTGAAAGCACTTCTTGGTTTACAGCACTTCTTGGTGGCCACAGGTCCTTTCCAAACTTACAATAGACTACGGTTTGCCCGTCGCTTTCCTTTCAAACCCGGCGCTGTGACTCACCCGTTGTGAAAAAATGTGTCTAGCGACCCAAGCTAAATGAAGCTGCCTCTGTATGTGCCATGTTCAAACTTCGCGCACGGGAATTGCCTAAACGGGGAAGGATTAGAACGGTGCACACACACACACACACTCATGATCCGGCGCAAAGTTTGTGACCCTGAGCTGCTTTGCGCGTTGCACAAACATGTTCAGATAGGTGGGGTATGCGGAGTCCCTATAATTCCAAGAAGCCTCGCAATGCAATACCACTGTTTGGGGGTCAAAACCTGTTTCTAGGAAGAACAAAAACCTGAGCGTCTGCCCTTTCGGCGTTCTTTGACTGGAAAAGGGACACATTTCTCACATCTCTTGGGCTCGCGAAAGCAAGGACAAAAACCTGGCTGTGGGTCAAAACCCTGTACCCCCGGTGAACATCCCAATCCCCATTAAAATAGGTTCTAAAATGGGTGGTGAATTCACCTACCCCAAAATGGTCCATTGGTTTTGACCCACAGCCATGTGTCTCCAATTTGAAACAACTCTTCGTGGCTTCCTGCTGGCTTCCTTCTGGGATTCACCAGTTTTCTTGCGAAGGGGCCATCAAAATGCACAGCGCCCCTTTGGCCAGTGCCTCAGCCGTCGCCAAGTAAAAAATGACACGTTTCGATGGGGATGAATCCTAACACAGAACCCTTTGGTGGACAAAATTAGGTGGGGATTCATGTTCAGCAAGAACAAATCAGGTGGTTCCCAAGTCAATTTCGTAGCATGGTTGGGGATGCATGTTTACCAACTATGTTTGAGCAACATGCAGATATGCTTTCTGATGCATCTTCGAAGCACAGTTCCCTTTGATGTTCCTTGCAACCCACTTCTGAAACAGTGATACAGAATACCAACTGCAACAAACCGCACACCCTCATGGGTCGCACGCCCCGCTGCGCACCCCCCCCTTGCTCGCCTGGATTGTGTGTTCACCCACGGGCACAGTTGGCACAGTTGGGCGATTTAACCCCCTGCTACATGTCTCAACGCCTGCTGTTCAACTTGCTGGCCCTTAGTAGGGAGCGACCTTCCGGGTGTTGCAAATATAAGGGAAACCATCAAAGGAATGGATTCCCTGAAGGGAAACCATAAAAGGAACGAATTCCCTGGGAAACCAGAGGGGAGTCTTGAGAAGGGCTCATTCCAATTCTCATTCCCTGCCTCGAACCCAAAAAAACACCCGCGACACGCGATCACGCCTCGAAATCTGCCTGCTGACTGCCCTCCACAAAGGCCTGCGGTCTGAAGTGGCCACAGGTCCTTTGTGTTCTGAGCAAAACCCAAGGGGCCCCCCTTCCCGGCAACTCAAGGGTTCGAACCTGAGAGGGGTTCTGAGTAAAGGGTTGTGAGCACCATTCTAAAGTGATGCTTGGCCTTCCAACCACATCAAATGTAGGGGTTCCACACTAGGGGGTCCCTTGCGTATTTCCCAAACAAGGGGTCCAAATCAAGTTGGATTTCGTTCACAGGCACCCGGTCCAACTTGACTTGCAACCAAACAAGGAGTTGGATCAATTCTGAATATCAATATGTTGACCCATATTAACCAACCCCAGTTTATTAATGGGGGGCGTTCTCCTCCAAAAGTGATGATTCCCCGCGAAACCCAGGGATAACCCCCCCCCCTTTTTGATAATAAACAGGGGTTGATTCATATGGGGTCCACACACAGCTCAATGAAGGAATCCCCACGCAAGGCTTGGACCTTGGACTTCCCTAGCTCTGCTTACCCAGTCGATCGAGCTCCTTCATTTGCCTGGAAGCGGGGTAACAAACCTGGACAAGTTCCTAAAGGCACCCGAGTGAAGAATGTTTCGCTCACCCCTAGACATTGAGAATGGCACGCAGGAAATCATCCAGATTTTTCTTGGTTAACGTTGGAAGGGGAGCAAAAATTCAAAATTTAGCAGTTAAGTGGGGATTTCAACCACTAAGCCACAATAAGAAAACATGTAAAATGTTTCCCAACAACAAGCATGTTTTGGTACTCATGTTTGGCCAGTGTACTTGATTGCCGCGATAAAAAGCCCCAGGCTCGGCTCCTTTGCCAGCAAAACATGGGTACCGTCTCCGCTCATTTGCTTGTCCCAGCCGGCCAGGTGCGATCAGAACAAACAAAAACGAACGTCAAGTCAAAAAAACGTGTGGCTCAAAATTAAGGAGCTCGGGTTACGCGGGCAGTCTTTGGTTCCATTTACCAAGGTGGCCATTTTAGTACCGGTTTTTTGAGCCACAGCCAAATCAAATCAACGGAACATTGGCAATCCAAACGAGTGAAGACCGCATTCAAATCAAGAGACCGTGATTCGTTGATTTTTCCCCTTTCCGGGGCCACGAGTCAGATCGGCCCAGAACGGAGTGATTGTGGCGCTAAGAAACCCGCGGCCCGGCTTTCTTCTGATCCCAAGGGCGAATGTGACAGCCTGCCAGTTGTAAGATATGGGCATGTCTGTTGAGGGCACCCTTTTTTGGGGCTGCTTAGGAACCAGAGGGAAACCATCCAGAGGTTCCCCCAGGCCACTGACCATATCTTACCACTGACCACGTGGACCCCTTCCGTAGTCAACGAGAGATCGAGCGAACCGCAAAAAGGCTGTGAGGTGGTCTGGCATACACAGTATATCCCTCACACTGAAAGGAAAATCCCTTTAGATTAGCAAGAGACATGTCAAAATCCAATATAAATAAATATACATAATATGCCACATGTACTTTTGATGATACCCCTTTAAGTTGGTTTGCAGGGACACCAAAATGAAAGCTGCCTCTCGTTGGGTTTTTGTTTCGGGGGGGCGCTTCCCTATTTCGACACATACCCAAATCTTGGGAGCCCCAGTCAAAACTTGGACCCTTGTCGAAAGGCCGGCCGTGAAACCGAAGTCCTTTAAGTCAACAGCAGGGCTGTGGGGAATGACGACTTCCGTGCTACAACAGAAAGGGCTTCCCAAAGACTATGTTTTTCATATGAAGGGGGATTCCCTTGTATCACAGAAGTGGGGATAAACCCATTGATCCAACAACCCTGGTCAACAGTCTCTGGTCGAGTGGCAAGGCGAAGTGACAGGACTTGCTGATTCGAGAGGCAGGGCATGAGTTTGAAATGACCCCTGCTCAACATGCCCCGATTTGGTTTCCTTTAAAACTTTAAGAGAAACCCCTTCCGGCACATTGCCAAAACCCTGGGTCATTCCCTACTGAGCACCAGCAAAATTATGTTCACAGCGAAAGTTATGGGAAATCAAATCCATAAATATCTGACTCTCTGGTCAACACAAACATTGGCGCTGCCCATACAACATCGAGCTTGCTTGTTTCAATCCTTGCCCTGTATCAATGAAGAGAACCCAACCAAAGAAACCTTGGGTTTCGTTTTTTCCCCCCCCCCCTTTTTTTCCAAAACAATGGGATATGACATGCAAAAAACAACCTCAACACAAAAGCACAAGCTGCAACAAGCAGTGAAGACGTATCCTAAGTCTCCGACTGGGAAACCCGCGACTCGGCCATGGGCACTCCAAACAACATGTGCTCAAGCCCTCAAATATGACATCGTGCTGGAGCTTTGTTGACGTTGAAAGGGGAGCAAATATTCTCAAATTTTAGCAGTTAAGTGGTTGGATTTCAACCACTAAACCACAATAAGCAAAAATGTAAAATGTTTCCCGACAACAACCATAGGAGGAGACCACAGAAAATGTGAATTCGGCAATGATCGAAGGGTGCGCGTCTTTTTTTTGTGTTGGGGCAGAGATGGGAAGGCGGTGAGGGCAATCCCCAAAGTCCAAAGTGTCTTGGTTCTACAAAAGAATCTCTGGACAGAGATTGTTTTTCGGATTCCACCGTTTTTGGCTTTTTTGTGGAAAACCTAACTTCCATATGGTTCCCCCGAGGAAGGCCTGACGCTTCCTAGTGCGTTCTTTATCGTACCAGACTTCCGAGTGATGCCTTCGGTTGCCTTGACAGACTTGGAATCCTTGGAACTCCAACCTGTGCAGCGGTCTTTTACCTTGCGATATGACCAAGTCTAGGGAGCTGGCTGACAGCATTCTGCTGGCTCCTTGTTGCCATAGTTTTTACCATCGTGAAATAAGGGAAATCCAACGAAAGGGAAATTCCATGCGAACTGGTTGCAAAGCCCAAATGCACAGTGGCTCCTGAATGAGCTCTCTGCAAGAAATTCATCCTAATAAAAGCGCGCCCTCTAAGAAGAAAGCGACATGAGGAAAACACTTCGTTCGCTTGGAGTGTGCTTTAATCACTTCCAACCTGGCCGCTTTCATTTTGCTTGTGGTCACTAGGCTATGCAGGCCGAAACCACTTTGCGTTTGCCACTGAAACGGCCTTCCCAAAAAGTGAGAATGAGTCCAACTCGAAGCGAGACTTCCGCTTCAGTTCAAGCCAAAATCCGGAATCTACCACAAGCACGCAAATACAAAACAGTGTCTGGCAATTTCTTGGGCTATGGTGTCCTCCGTCGAAATAGTTCCTCTGTATTTCTGACCATGCCCCTTCGAAAGCAAGAGCATCAGTTTCCTGCAATTGGTAGATTGGGCTGGTATTCGGATTAGGGGCCCTCTTATTTCAAACCAACAAGCCAAGAGCCAAGGCAAGGACATTGAATGATGCTGATCCCATATTCATCAACCCCAGTTTATTAATAGGGGGTTGCCCCTGGGTTTAGTGGGGGATCATCACTCTCGGAGGGGTCCCCCCAATTAATACACTGGAGTTGATTAATATGGGGTCAGTAACATGAACAAGCACCGGGCTGCAAACCCCAAAGTCAACAATAAATGACTCAGCCTCAGAGCTCACCTGACAGAATTGTCTTCAAAGAAAACGCGTAGCGAGAAAGGGGCCAGGGGGCTTGCCCAAGATCTTGTTCTCGGGACCAATTGACACGGGAACCGCTTGATGTTCGGGGGTCCCTTTAAGCTAAAATGGTCCAAACCCAGGACCCGAACGTCAAACTCCAGGAAAGGAAGTGAGCTCTTGGTGGCATCTACCTGATGCGGCTTGACAGCCCATGGTCAGCCAAACAGGGCTCCTTAGTGGCTAGATCCCAAAATGTTCAACACCACCTACTTTACAAGGGATTCATCTAAGCCAGCTGGGATGTGTGTTTTCGCGCTGGCCATGGATCCTTGGCCCAGGCCAGGAGGTCGGAGATTCATGTCGCCGCGTGGTTTTTTTGGGGGGTCAGGGGGTCAGGGGGTCAGGCCAGCTTCCTCCAGCGAAAGTGACACACCGCCAGCATTCGGACTGGTATTCAGGTTGCTGTCTTTCTTTTTTCTCTCTCAGGGGCTATGAGAACAAACTCCCGTCTGCACCGCTTGCTTTTTCGTAATGTTCGGGGGAGCTGCTTGAAACCGCCGGTCAAAGCGAAGCGGATTTGGTTTGATCCTCGGGCCTTTCCATGCCGAATGCTGAGTCCTTCGGGTTCCCTCGCAGATGCAAGACCACAGGAAAGGAAGCCATTGGCAAACTTGAGAAATCCTCACGGAGCACCAGAGCACAGCCTGGCACCAACTGTTCTCGAACGGTTCTGGCATGTTCTGGCGTACCCAAAAAAATCGGACGGAAATGTTCCGGCTCCTCCGCCTCCAGTGGATTTCAGGAAAACGGGCACAAAAAATCGGTTGGTGGAGTGCAAGCCCGCCACTGGAGGGCCGAGAAACCTACCGGTGACTAGCCCAAGCCGAGCGAGTTGCTCATGCCTTTGACTCGCCTGCGGAATGGATGCCGCTTCCGCGCGTGACGTGCTGCAAAATGGAGTGTAACCGAACGAGGCCGGATAAGTGTTTTCGGCGGACTTGTGCCCACGCCCAACGTTTGGTTCTAAGATGGCAGTCTAGGCTTTACAGCCATGAAGCTGAGGTTTTGCGTATTTTCTGGGAGGCAGCACCTTCCATAGGGGGTTTATTAAGACCGTGCAAAGAAAGCTGAACACTGCTGTCTTTTGCTGCTGGGTGCTTGGGGGCTTGCGCTCACTGCATTCGCGCTACGCAGATGCCTGCGCAAAGCTGCAATGGCGCCTGCCCGTGCGTATTTGCGTGTCGGTTGCTTGTGTGGATGCCGTTGCAAGCCGCTTGCCCGCCACTTTTCTACCTTGAGCTTTGTACGCCGCGCCATTCATTGTCTGCTGGGACTTTTCTGTCTACCTGTGTAGCTGCAATATGCGAAATGCACCTTGGCAGCTCCAGCTCAACACCACAAAACTTTTCAGCACAAGTGTAGTACTCGAAGATTCACGAAACGGGGCTCGAGCCTGCGCGGGAGCCTATGCAAAGCCTACGAGGATTGAAGCAACTGTGTTTTCACAAATCCAAGCCTCACTTTCGGAGCCTTTTTTCATAGCTTGCCTTTCAACACGCAGCGATGCAAATCAAATAGCCACCATGTGGCCCCGCTCCCTCGTGTAACCTAAACCACTACGTACAGAACAGGGATCCTTACATTATACACCTGAACAGGGTGGTTTCCCTTATTTTGGTGGAAAAAGTCATGATTCAAATGGGCAAAATGTATCTTTTAAGGAGCCCTGCAGAATGCTAAAGCTTCGGGCCAGCAAAATGCCATGTCTCTCAGGCTACGCAAGTGACTACACACAACAATGCTGCGCGGGCATACGCACCCAACTCAAGTACCTACGCGACCGCATTTTTTGTTCCCTTTTTGGATAATCCCTTTCATCTGCTCAGCTAAAGTGCGAAACGCACGGGTGCAGAGAGCTTTTGTTTTCTTGAAGTCCCTTTGAGGTTTGGTACGGCCGTTGGGGATGGAACCAAATCATAATTTGCTTTATTCTCCTTTTTTGAGGCCCTAGGAGACATAGTCAAAAAGATCTAATCCAACTTGATGGAGCACTGAGGTGGGGAGCATGAAAGCCTCATTCTGGCCAAATACGGCTCAACTTGCGGCTTACGGCCTCCTTGATTCTTGGGTATCTTTCCTTTTTCCAAGGCAAAACACATCAGCGCAACCTACGGCCTCTCTGTGCAAATGACTTTCCAACATATCTGTTCAATAGTGGAAGCAAACAGGAGGCTTTGGGAAGACTACATTCCTCTTAAAAGGCCTTCTGTCAACTCCCATGATTGTTTAAAAGAGCTGGGGTAGGCTCGCCTTTTTGTAGAGGGGAACGCCCCCCTTGGTTTGAATTGCGGGTATTATGAATTTGAGACAAAGGGTTCCCAGTGCTGATAGGTGAATTTGTTTCGAAAAGTACAGTGAACATTAGCATAGACAATGCAGCCGCTTTGATTCAAGGCGAGGAAAAATCTGTGCCAGGGGCGGTTGCCCATTCACACCCAGAACCTACACAAGGGGTTAGCTGAGCCTGTCTGGAAAGTGTTCAGTGGGCCATGGGGCGAGCCAAAGGTTGAACTCCTTGGTTGGGGGAAGCCCGCCTTTGTTGTTCAAATGGCCAACAAAACGAAGAGCCATAGCACCACCCAATGACTGCTGTTTTTGTGCTCAAAGGTCCAAGTACTGTCCAAATTGTAGCCTTTGACAAGAAGATGCGCTTCATTACGCGTGGTTGACTTTGAGTCGATAGCTTTTACCCACGAATTCGCCGGCTTCGTTTGCGTCTGCTATCTCAGCAAAAAGCTGACCGAGTCAAAGGCGACATGGTCGTACATGAGCAACGACCACGGTATACCAGCTGGTATGGGGTATGGGCAGCGACCACCCAGCCAAACAGCAAAACTCCATCGCCGCTCAACGAGCATCCCAGACAAATATCCACTTCGGTTGGCTATGTGTCTCAAAATGGGGGACCCCCATTGGCATCCCGTTGGTTCCCTTTAGACCTCAAAAAGCATATAAGACGAAAACGCCATATCCTCCTCAACAAGGGCTACTACAGAATCAAGAGTATATGTCGCTTGGTCTACCGAGGGGCTCCCTCTGCTCGTCACCTGGGCTCGTTAAAACAAGAAGGAACCATCCAAGGAGGTAGGTTCCTTTTAGTTTCCCTCTGAATCAGCCTCAAAAGGGTAGCCTGAAAACAAAAACAGGCAAAGTGAGCAAAGTGAAGGCAGGCATGTTGCTCTTTCGGGAAACACACAAAAGCGGCTCTATCCGGTTCGAAAACGGGAACCGTTGCAAACCTTGAGCGCCAGCCCGAGCCAGTGACAGGCGCGCTACGAGAGGCTTGGGAATAACATCAGAACAGACTGGTCCCCCCAAATTAAGGATTTTATCATCGATTTGAAGGTGTTCCGATCCGCATTACTCCGAACATTACGCGGTGAACCTGATTTCCAACTTGGGTTCTCCTTGGCTTGCGGTTCAGGGCGACGTCCGATCATGTCGACTACGATTTTCTGAGCGGAAGCAACCTATGGGAGACCCCCACAGAACTTTCATGAGGTCTTGCCAGGCCGGGAGGATTCAAGAGCCCTGTTGGAGACTGCTACCAGGCTGGGTGAGCCTTTGAGCAAAACCTCTGCAGAACGGAAGGAACCCAACAAAACCATGGGCATGTGGGTGTGGCTCAAAATTGAGCAGGAAGGGTTACGCAGGTTTTGGTCCATGTTTCCACTTACCAGCCATGTGTCAAAATGGGACCCCCGACAGTCCCAAGAGAGGTGGCTTCCATTTTGTTTGTTTTTGAACCAACCACCAACAGAACACACACACACACACACACAGCACACCACCACCACACCTCTAACACACGCACACACGCATTGTTTGTTTGGAAATCTACAATACAAGGAAAACCGGCTTTTTGGGTGTTGACCAGAATTTCTTTGCCAAACAGATCTCAGAAGCTATAGTATAAACAAACCTCGGGTGACCCCTGTGCGATTCTGTCCAAATGCGGGCTTTTCGGCGATGTCGCGCCCAGGTGGTCACAGCCCATCTAAAAGACAGGGCCCTACGTCATCTCACGACTCTCGAGTCTCGGACTCTTGGCCCAACTGTGGGGGTGAGAAAGATGCTCAGATTCAGCCTCATGTTGACCCCGGAGTAACAAACCTGTCCTTCCAGATGATGGGACCCCTCCAAAAGTGATGACCTCTTGACTTATGCGGGAACCTCATTCGACCGATGAATGATTTTGGAGACAGGCCCCAACTCTCTGGGAAGGCCCACAAACCCCCCACGGCTTTGAATACGTGGCTCTTCAGCCCGTTTGGTAACTGGAAAGCGGCCGAACAATTGAAACAAGCCCCTTGCTCAAACGGCCTTGCCGAAAAGCGCTGCACGAGGCTATCAGTCTGGGCGAAGAACCTGTCCTTGCCACTCCATTCTGGGAGGTGTCTTCTTGAGCAAAACCGACCCGGGACGAGGAGTTGATTTTGCTTTGAAAAGAGATGGATTTGCCACGCATCACTATAACTCCGTAGCCAGAATTACAGAATCCGTAAATGAGCTCGTGCAAGGCCTATTTGCCCATTGAAGAAGTCATTTGTGCTTTTCATGTTCACGGAACCCACCAAGCAGAAGGGATTTCATGGAATTGCCCGAGGGCAACCCATACAAGATGGGATCAACCCCACGAGATCAAGATCCGGTCCAGACCGCGCAAAGCAACAATTTCTAAACCTCGCCAGCCCAGACCCTCAAATTCGTGGCCGGAGAAAACGATCCACTGATCAAAGGGGTTCCGCTCCTTCGGCTCCTCGGAACTTTTCGCGGAAAGGCTCTGCGAGCAGAGCACGCATTCAGGGGGCCAAGGTGAACTTTCCGTGTAAAAGTTGGGAGGGTTGGGGCGGGGAAAAGGTAAGCCAACGTATTTGCTCAAGCTGCTTTCGGCTTTGGACGCTAAACATCCACGTGGTATGGGTATCTCATTGATTTGAATTGGCAACTTGTTGGCATTGCTTTGACAGCACACCGAATGGACACCACCCATTTTTCGGGGTTCCCTGCTTTGGAAAATCACAATTCACGAACCTCAAGTAAGAAATGGGGTTGTCTTGAAATAGCAGGCGTAAATGGTGGTTCTCCATTTCAGCTCCCATTCAAAAACAAATCTAAAAGGAGGAATTTAAAAGGGGGTACCCCGCCAAAAAGGCTAACCACCCATTTGAGGTTGGTTTTGACACACACACACACACGCACACACACACACCAATGATCCTCGGATACTCGTCGTGTCCCCGCCCTTCAATCAATTCCTTGCCCCAACTCCAGGGTAGACATGAATTGTTCAAGCTCTGTTTCACATTTAGTCAAGCTTAAACCACCAAACAGTGAGTACCCTCCCGCCGACTAGCATGGAAGTGCACTGACCCATGTAGAAAGACTTATTTCCTCTTGGAGAAGGGCCTTGCGCACCATGTTTGGTGGGAGGGGCTTGTTGATGAGTACCTCTTGCTCCCTTTTCGTTGAGTCTCCGGATTTGCGTCCAGCGCCTTCTCACAACTCGATCGGCGAGAAAGGGGGGGTCTATCTAGATGTTCAACGAAGTTTACTTTGAAACAAACACATTTTAAGGCTCACCAAGCGTGACACAAACATCACACATATGACTTGTGGGCAAGTCGAACATTCTGAAACGCAGCGATGGACTTGGAATCGATCTGGTGCAGCTGGATGCACTAGTGGGGACACCCCCCAGTCACAAATCAACTGGTTTACTAGTCCGGGGTTGTCATTCGGTTGCAACCATGGATATGACTGGGGCAACTGGAGTTACGTAGTTCACTCGGATCAATGGTTGTAAGCCAGTGAGCTGGCCAAGCGACAGATCCGCCCAGATCGCGTTTGGGGCGAGAACTGCCTACGGTATTAAGGCCTTACCAAGAGAATCCCTGCCAGGAGTCCCATTCGGCCATGACAAACGGCCGGCCGGCCGGCCGCTCGGCCTTCCCTCCCCATCTTTCTCGTGTGTGTCGGAAAAAAAGGCCGGAGGTCAGTGCCGGTTCGCTGTCTAAGCTTTGTCTTGAAACCAACTAACAGCTTCCCCAAAAAGAAGCCAGGCCCATATGGCCCATATGGGCCGAGGTTCAAAAACACGCCCCCTGCCATGGTTTTGGGGCCTTTTCTCTCATGGATGGTTCCAGGCTTCGCCTTTTCAGGGCCTTCAGGAAGCCAACGAAACCACCAGTTCGAGGGTCGTCTCCTTGCTCACCCATGTCACTGTGTTCAGGTCGGGTTTCGCGTGTTGCGAAACCCACCCTGCCAAGGGCAAGGTAAGCCACCTGGTCACCTGAGAAATAAATCCAACAGGCTGCATACCCCTATTTCTAAAACTGGTCAAAGCAAAGCCTGGAAACAGGTCATCTCAAGGGTCACTGAAAACCCCTAAACAAGATTCCACTTTTGGACCCTGTCTCATCAAAACTGGGGTCGGATGGGGTGGGATGCGCGGCCACAAACAGCCGCGCTCTCCATAAATTGGCGAAACTGGGGTCGGATGGAGTGGGATGCACGGCCACAAACAGCCGCGCTCTCCATAAATTGGCTTGGAGCGAGAGCGGCCAAAATCCAGCCGGTTCGACAGGGAATATTTTAACAAAGCTGAACTATGCAAGTGGGGGGAATTCTAGGATCCCGAACCAAGATTCGATTAGATTCCTTCGAACCAGTGGAACCACCTGCCCAACCAACCCTTTCTTGGTACTGATCAGGCGGCCGGACCCTGTTTCTCCGAACTGCGCGGCTTTTTTCAAATGAAGGAGCCCCACACATCACCATTTGACATGGGCAAAGACTTCGTTTTGCTGGGTTTGTGAACTTCACTCACCTGAAATCTATTGATACCACTTGCTTGGATTCTCAGGGTGTCCCTTCGCAAGGATAAAGGTTCTGAATTTTTTTCGAGGCGCATCATGCACGAGTCCATGATCATAATTCAACGCAAATCAACGTCCTCTGAAAGGAAGCTGTGTCGATGAACTAAAACCCTGAGGCGCAAAATACCAAAAGTGAACTGGTCAAATCACCCACGATGCCACCCACATGAGAGAGTCCCCATGTTGAAATTCAGTGTTGCCCTGCCCCTCCCAACTGGGCTGCCCTCAGATCCCCTAACAGCTTAACTGTTGGGTTAAAGGGGCATTTTCGCTAAAGACTGCAAAACTCAACAAAGAAAAGCTGTCCGGAACCGGATGGCTGTGAGCTAGCAAGCTAAACGATCCCATTGAATGATTTCTCTGAATCGATTTGTCCTTGATCACCAGTCATTTCAACCCCGTGGGCGTCACGAAGTTCCTGAGCAGTACCAGTAAACTCGGTTGCTTTCTGCCCTGCTAAAAGTGAATAACTTTTAGTGGTTTAATGGAAAACCCACCAGTTGGCAAAGTTAACGTCCTAACATCCAAGCAAAATGCACCAAAGTAAAGTAAGCACGGTCTTTGCCTAGAAATTATTGTTACAAGAACTGCAAAAGGAGAGTGGACCCAAGCTGAAGCAAGTGTCATCAAATAAATCAAATGGCCATGGGTCAAAATCCGGTACCCCCAGTGAACATCCCGATCCCCACTAAAATAGGTTCTAAAATGGGTGGTGAATTCACCCACCCCAAAATGGTACCATTGGTTTTGACAACCACGGCCAAATATGTTCCGGCACATTGACCTACTCAGAAGCCCATGGTTGTTGATGGGGTTGACCTGGTCTCAGACGATGCGGAGGTTTGGGAAGATTCATAGCGGACAATTTCGTCATCCCTCCCAGAACCAGAGCACTAAGAACCTATGAGTCTAACAGGGGACACCAAAAAGTTCACTGTCTCTAGCGGTACCCTCCCCATTTGGAGAAGGTATATCCATTTTGGTGGCTTGATATGCAAACAATCTGGCACAATCGCGGTTGCTACTTGATGCATTTTGGTGGAAGGTTTTTGTTGATTTCCTTCTTGACAAACAGCAGGGCTTCTTTCGACTTCCTTCTGGTTCCTTCTTTAACGCCAAGCAAAATAAGAGAACTCCCTGTCATCTTCTGCCCTCGGGACGAGTAGCCCGAAAATTCGAGTTTTCGGTGGTTGGGCTGGTTTTTCTGGCCAAAGGGTGCGACTAAATAGCGTCTGAAAGCAGCTGCTCAGCCAATCTTGCGAGCAATTGCTGGGCGCGGTTCCCTGTCACGTCACGTTGAATCAAACAACTTGTTCAGGTCGCCAGTGGCAAAAACTTCTCCAACTGGGCCCATTGCAAAAACCCTTTAGATCACCTGCCAGTCGGCGTTGACCTTTCCTCCCCTGACTTTTGGCCCAGAAATACCCAGCTTGGTATGACATCTGTCGGTACATCTGTCCTGAGGTTGCAACCCCAACCGCAACTACTTGATTGCTTGGAGTCCTGGCTCCTAGGTGGCATTCCAAAAGACAAACGGTGGATGGACAAAATGCTGCACCACCTAAGAAACCATGGTTGACACCATTGTTGGTTGGTATTTGCAGGGGGATCAACATTCCAGAATTTCTTAGGTGGTCCATTGTTGGTTGGTATTTGCAGAGGGATCCTTATTCCAAGGTCTTTTTTGGGGGGTGCAAAATGGATTTCGTCCATCCACTGAATGTTCCTGTGGCAATCCGGTCTTTTGGGTGCGCGTTATTGCGAAAAAAATCGTCCATCCTATGGTCAAATGATCAAATGGGACTGTGTAAAAGTATAGCAAGTGGCCAAGGTTCTCGTTTAGCCAAACATCTATGTGCTGTTCGCCGGTGGGTAAATATACCATTTTTTACCCTAACCACTGCATACCCCATAGCATACTGATCCACGTTTGAGGGGAATCTATGGTTGCTGTGGTTGAACCACAAATCCCAGAGCTGATCGTCATAGGCCCTGCGATTTTAGACCAAGGAGCGCCAAGACACCAAAGAACCATGGCCTACACAAGGAAGTTTTGACCGAGCCCTGGTTCAAACACCTACCCGCAGCTTGGGTGCCATGGAAGTACACACAGCTAAGGGTCCATTCTAATTAAGGGGTCATCAAACCGGGGGGTTTGGGGGGGGATCCCAGTTGCCTGCAGGTAACCAGTTTTCTTGATTGTTTTGACACACACGCGGTTCCTTGGGCTGCACAGGTAAATGGGTGTGGGGTGACCATAGATATGTTTGTTTCTCTCAGATGGGAACCATCGATTCTTCCTGCGACTGCGACTGCATGAATCGCGGACTCATCCATCAGGAGGTTTTCCATGGCCCGAGCATTCGCCAACCTTCTGGCGCCGCCTTGTTGAAAGCAAAGGGGCCCAGCTGAGCTGAATTTACTGGAAAACATGCCCGCTGTGGATTTCGAGGGAAAGAAAGAGCGGTTTTTGAAGGCACGGCCGCAAAAGAAAAATGAGAAATTGATGAGTGTGTTGAGCAAGGGAATCTATATGCCGGAAACTTCAAGGAAAATGACCGTCGCCCCGTGCAAGAAACTCACAGCTACAACATCTCAGCCTCACCCAGGAATTGGGACCCACCTGAAAGAAACTCACAGGTGATGTTTGCACCAAAGGACTCGGAGGTGGGCGATCGCTGTCCGATGCTCTTCCCAGCTTTTGTTCGGGGAAACCGCCAAATGGCCAAATGGTCACAGGCGGGGTCCTGTCTGGTGTCTTTTTTTGAAGCTACCTTGTGGTCCACAACTTGTGGTGTCTTAAACGGCAACCAACAGGAAAACCACCCATTTTGGGGGCTCACCTATTTTGAGACAACCCAACTCGAAGACAAAGCCTCTGATCTGACGGCACAACGAAACTCAGCGAAATCCGTCGGTGTGAAAAATCGAAGTGACTTAGAACTCCGAAACCGTCTCCCAAGTGCTTGCATTTTCCCCTATGGCACTAAGCTGGACTGATAAACCTTTCATGAACATCATTGCTCTTAGCTGGGATTCATGTCCGCCACCCACTTTCGTGGGGTGGTTGCCTACGAAAGTGTATCGCCATGTAACAGGAGAACCACCACCTGAAAGAAAATGATAACGCCTTCGGATACCGAAGGTGGGTGCCCTAGGGGTCAGGATTCCCTCAAACACTGCTCCAAAACATGCACGGCCGAAGTGAAAACCCCGAAGGTAAGCCCGCAGCCCAGCAACCCAGCGGATTCCAGGGCAGTCCTTGCCCCGTTCACCAGTTTTGCATTTGCAAGACTTCACTCGGGAGTGCACTGGTAATTTTCTTTTGTTCCGAAGCCCTTTTCGGAGTGAAACCAAAGAGCCCCACCAATTCTTGGGTTTCAAATTCAGGGCTGCGTTCTTCCGAGATCTTCCGAGGCTTCGCTTGAAAGGACCTTGGCTGACGTTGGACAGTTAAGTGGGGATTTCAACCACTAAACCACAATAAGCAAATATGGGAAAAATGTTTCCCAACAAGAACCATGGGACTGCCCTAGAGATTTATGCGGCGGAGACGAAGCAAGCTGCTTACACGACGAAAGGCGCGCCACCCGCCAGGAAGATCGTCCGCACGGCCACTCGATTTCGAAGCGGAAAGCTTCAGCAAGGCACAAGAACACAGCTGACCTCCGGTCTGCTAGTTGCCTGGCCGCAGGTGGGTGTTCACTTATTGGGCTTATGGGCCAAAGAAATCGGTGGGGAAACCGGAAAGCCAATGTTGTAAGTAATGGTCATAAGAGCCACGTGCATACTTCTCTGGCCCCCTACATCTATGCCAAGCTGCATACATATATATATATATATATGCTACCCCCCCCATGGACCCTGGTTTTACTGCTTTTTGGGGACGGCAAATCTAGAATCTCAAAATTTATATTCTCGAAATGTCCAATTGTGGGTCCCCAAAGCCTGATTTGGAGCCCGGAGTTCTCCACAATGTCCCAATATTATACGCTTTCCAAATAGGATTTTACTTCAACTACAAGTGGAATGTTGAATATAGTTTAGTAAGGATATAGTTTTCAAACATGTGTTTATGTTCAAATACAGCTTAGATATGCAAATCCTTTCCAAATAGAAGCTACATGAAAATGTGAATATAGTTTCGGGTAAACTCTAACTAATCTTCAACAAAAGAAGTTAGATATGAGTTTCTTCTCAAATACAATCGAAGTGTTAAATATGATATACTACGAACACAATTCAATTAGCTTTTGATAATACCAACTAAATCCACACTACGTCTCAAGTATAATCATACAAGGAAATTCAAAATACGTTTTGTGTTGTTCCATTCTGGCCATTTTGTAGCATAAGAAAGGTCGCACATTGAACTTGTTAGACGGCCCAAAGGGAAATTTCAAGGGAAGAGAGGTTCAAATTCTATCACTATCTCGAAACCGGGATTCTAGCTAAATCAGTTTTTAAAGCTCTATTTGCACAGGAAACAAAATTCATTATATCTCAAAAGGTGGAGGTAGTAGATGAGCAAATGGACAGGTAGTTCAAGAGGGGGGTTGACGGTGTGTGAATGTACAGACATATGTACATCTGTGTATGCACATACATACACATATATAGTACCCCTAATGATCCTGGGCCCCTTTGTAAAAAAAACTGTAAAATACAGTGTTTTTGAGCTTTGCACCTACCTTCATTTACCTCCTGGAAAAGGGTCAACATGAGCATAGCTGATATGAAGCTCACCAAAGCACTTGAAAGTTTGTCTAACCAATAACTTGAAGGTGTTACCACTGGATCGCTAAGCACTTGAAAGTATTCTACCGCTGGATGGAAGACTCAAGATGGAAGATTACACAGAAAACTGTCCTGAGAATTGTCAATCCTGGACAAACCCAAACGACATTCAAGTTCTTCTAACACTTGAAAGTGCTTCACCACTGCATTGAGGATTCAATATTGAGGAGTGCAGAAACAACAACTTTCCCGAGAACCATCCATCCTGGTCAATCCCTGAAAATGTTCAAGTTGTTCTAACACCTCGAACGTATTTTACCACTGGATTGAAGATTCGAGATTGAAATATTTCACGGAAAACTCTTCCGAGAATCTTATTGAACACCGAGAGTATTGAAACGACCCTGGAATTTGTTTAAACCAAATCCTGGATTCAAGATTCAAGATTCCCAGAAAATATTCTCTCAGATTATTGAGTCTTGAATCTTGAATCCTTAAAAAAACAAAAAATAAACATGGAAAGAAAGAAAAACTAATCTGGGATTCAAGATTCAAGATTTCCAGATATATTTTCTCAAAATATTGAATCTTGAATCTTGAATCCAGGATGTAAACAAAATCTGAGTTGTTCTTGCACTCTTGGATGCATTCAAACTCTTTCAGATTGCAGATGCTGATACCATTGCTTTTATCACATCTGTCTGCATGCATGCATATCGTATATGAATATGGCACCCCCTAATTTTGAAACAAATCCAAGAAGCAAGAAAAGGCATAAAACACTGGGAAATACAGGTCAAACACACCAAACCAGGGTCCATGGGGGGGGTACCATATATATATATATACATTTATTGTATCCAGCGGCGGAGCTGGCTAGAAAGCTGAATGTGTAGGTCGGGGCAATGAGCACAGCTTGGAGAAATATGGAATTTTGAAGGGGGCCCAGGGCGGTGAACTCTAAAGTTCCTTACCTCAATCTTCGCTTAGACAATGATCTAAGCGAAGGGGCTTGGGATTTTCAACGCCCACTACGAAACGGTCAGAAAACAATCTACAAATCTAATTCGCACTGCCATTCTGGCTCACTCAGTTCATCTATTAACTGCGCGACGAATAACGGTTTGAAAGATGAAAGCCAGGGCTTGGACAAGTCCATCTTGGTGACGTGCCCCTCTACTTGCCCCGTCAGGACAGATAAGTGTAGCGATTATATGGCAATCTCAACAAAATATAGTCGGCATGACTCTCAAAGACGATGTCCAACGACGGATTCCCAATTACTTGCCAATTCCCTATGAGCCACTGAGCCACAGTCAAAATTACTTGCTCCCGCAAGAGGGCATGGGACAAATTGTGAGTTCCTTGGTTTTTTGTGAGAGTTTTTGGCGAGTCTCCCATGTTCCTTCCAAATGGACAGAAAGATTAACGTCATATAAGAGCCAAAGCTAAACAATAACCAGTGCATTAACAGTTGTAATGTTGGGACCTAATCGGCAATCCCCCGACTAGTGGTAACCTTCTCCCCCTGAAACCATGCTCCATTTTTAACAGGGCGGGCGGAAAATAGAAGTCACCCCCTCGGATTCGCGGCTGAAATTACGAAAGCTACTGCAAATGCTTCGTCCAATGCTACTTTCCTTCGGAGTTCCACAGATTGCCATAACAGATCTTCAAAAAGTCAGGCTGTCCAGAACGAGAAAACTGATTGCTGATTACAATGTGCAAAAAAAGCCCATGGTATGACAAACTTACAAAAGGTCCCTTCGTGGCCAGGCCTCTTCTAACGCAAAACTCCTTTCATTAATCGGTGCCCTCTTCAGCCTGGACAACTAAAAAGACAATCCCCATCGTCCCGCCTCCCGTTTCAGTTTTCAGTCCCGACAGCGACGGCTTCTGCCTTGCCACGTCGTAGCCTTCCCTTTGGTGTTCCTCCAAAGGCAAAGATGACCTCAGCGCTTCTCACGGCTGGCTTCCCATACAGGCCATACGACTTACGTGTACCCATACTCACTTAGAACAAGACATATCATGGTCAAAACAGTTTCTGATAGCTTACACAATCATGGCTCAATGTGGTTTTAGCGGACGGAAATCCTTTGATCAGAAGGTTCCTCCAGAACCTTTCCCGGTTGTGGGGGAGGTGGGCTTTGGATATCTCCGGTCATCCCCATAACGAGGGTCAGCTGAAACTTCGGAAACCAAAACGGTTGGAGCGGAAACCAAGAGTCATTCGGAAACCAAGAAGGCTGATTCGAAACGAACAGTGATTCGGAAACAAAGAGTGATTCGGAAACCAAAACGGATGTGGTTTCCGAATGATTCGGCCCCTGGCAGCCTTGTGCTCTTTTTCCCTCACCACCTGCATTCATGGTTTGTCTACCGGATCCTAACTAACACTACAGGTGGGGGCCGCCCTGCAGACAGGTGCTCGGGTTCTGGGCGGAGACCGGGAGTGGGATGTAGAGCGTGTCAGGCCCCGGTTTGTAGAAGAAGCAGGCACGTCGGTAGAAGCTGCCATGGCGGCAGGCACTGCGGGAACAGCCGGCAGCAAACGACGACCGGAAAGACGGCACGCGACCAGCAAGACCACAGGAGCTGAACGTAAGATTCCAAAGCACATTGATCCAGTGGAAAACGAGCAGGAATCAACACAGTCTCCACAAGAAACGACAGAATGGCGTCAGCACGCTGACACTGTCACATAAAACAAACTGTCCAAGTACAACACGGGGCAAGAGTAGGGTGAGATCGAAAGCACGCAGAAAAGCCAGCGACACGAAGAAGAAGCACGAGGCCTGGAGCAAGACGACCTTCCACGGACAGGAACATTGAACCCAAAACTGCTCAAGAAGGTCTCCCCAACACAAATCCAAGGAAACACGCAAACCAAAAGCCGCAGCCATCATCCCCCCCCTTCCCGAAGTGTGTCGGTTGCTGCTTCGCTGGTTGTTTGGTTGTTGTTGTTGTTTTTTGTTTTTGTTTTTTTTTTTGTTTTTTTTTTTTTTTTTTTTTTAAAAATTACGGCGCATTATTACTTTCTCAATCGCGCATGCTGTGGTTTCTGATTCTGAATCAAGAGGCTTTGGTTTCTGAATCCGTCATTATTGGTTTCTGAATCGGTAGTGTTTGGTTTCTGAGGCGCACCTTGCTTTCTGAATCAGTCATTCTTGGTTTCTCAATCGGGCATTTTGAATTCTGAATCGCGCTCCTCCAAGCCAAGGTCCCAAGAACAGCCACAAAAAATACAGCTGCCTGGCTTCACCCTTATGTACCCTCACAATAGACATATACATATATGTATGGATATGCAGATGTGAAGGCAAAGCTCGACATGCAGCTCTTTTCGCGCGATTGGCGGCAGTGCAATGTATTGTTAAATGTAGCTTTATATGTAGCTCTTACTGCCGCGCTGAGAACAAACGTCTTGCGCTTGCCAGCATCATTGAAAAACAACAGCTCAGTAGTATGGATTTGTTACGTTCGCCCTGTCAGCAAACCGTTTTGTCGGTTTTGGCGCATTGGCATTCGTTTGGTAGGCTACGCGCTGGATAGCAAATAACTCAAACATGACTCAGGAAAGCAGTGGCTCCAGCGGCTAGATTATGCTTTCGATTGCTTCTCCATTTCCTGAAGGAAGTTCGTGGGCAGATGCAGGCGCTCTGTTGGAATCGCTGTTGCTCAAAACCGACCGTTTGACCTGTTCATTTGTAAAATTGATTGACATGTTGTCAATATCCTCATATCCTCAAAGATCAATTGTTCATCTTGATACCGTTTAGGCAAGTAAGATTCTCCCGCGTTGGGTCTCAAGGTCGACTTCTGCAAGCTCCCGTGTTGCAACAGACGCACAGGTGCATGTCTTTTTGAGGGTACCAAACAGAACAAAAACCGTTTTTCTGGGTCACACATACCCGCATTTCACGTTTGCGAGCAACGAGCAAGAATGGACTGCCCTTCAATCCCTGTCAAGCGCAGTAAAGCAACCCCAGGTGCTCCTTTTACCTATTGTGGAAAAATGAATGGCTTCCACTGGGCAACTATGGACTAGTTAGAACCAAGCTGAAGCCAGTGAACCCACAACAGCAACAGCAACAGCAAAAGACATCAACAGCAACTGGCTTCACAGCATTGACAGCATGCTACCCCGCAGGACCGCCTAGTTACTGGAATGGATCTAAACTGGGACTCCGAGTCTGGTATAACATTTGAGCCATACTCAAACATTGGTAGAATGCGTCTAACGCGGTCCCACAACCAAAAGAATCGAAAGGCCGGGACTTTAACGTCTCATCTCACTCATGGTCAAGAATCCTTATCTGGGCCATGGTCCGCTTGGGAAGCCTTGCATTCTAAATCTCTGGATCCATGGCAACCCCCAAGTACGGTCCAAAGGCCCCGCACAAAAATTCGTCTTTACGACAGGCAGCTTCCGAGGTCATCCTTAAGGGCTGTGGGAAACGACCACTTCTGTGATGCAACAAAAAGGGCTTCCCAAAGACTAAGCCCCCAGATAAAGGGGGAGATTCCCGAAGATATCACAGAAGTGGGGATAGACCCCGAGTGATCCCACAACCCTGTCCTTAATCATGTGGATCTCCAAAGCCGAACAAAGGCCGACAAGGTCCAGAGGGACGCTCTCGGGACTTTGATCACCAAGGCCCTTGGCCCACTTAAGGTTTAGTCCACAATATTTCGACACGCTCGCCAAATCATTTGAGTGTAGTCGTTTTCGTTTCGGTTTCGCTTTAAACCAGCCCAAAACCTCTATGTCTCATGGAAAAAATGGAAAACTACCAGTGGTGATAGACTCCCTCTAAAACCAGAAAGGACACATAACGCATATTCTTAAGCAAATGGAAGAACAGGCTACCCTGAAAGTTGAGGGCGTGGCAGTGCGCGCACTGATCTCCGTCCTGCTCAGGCATAGGCAAAACAAAAGTCAGCTCTCTGTCATAAACTTATTTGGAGTTGTGCTAGTGCTCCCATGTTTAGCAGTGTGTAGCTTCGAACTGGAACTTGTTGCCACCCCAAAGGATGATCCCCCCATGAATTTCATTCATGCGCACATGTGGTTCCTTAAGATTCATGTTGGCTTGAGAAACCACGAAAGGCCCGGGTGAAAAAGGGGGCCATGTTGCCTGAGAAGGATCTCTGGAAATGGCAAAGTACAGCTAGAAAGATCTTCCAAATAGCTTGGATGCAGCCCAAAAGGCAGTCCAAATTCTTAGGAAGTGGTCACATTCCGCTCTCCAGACATTCGTCGTGCGTGTGCAAGTGATTGGAGCGTGCCCTTCATGCAACAACTGAGCCATGTCCTAAACGTATCATGGTTTGCTATGTCGTATAGCTTTGCTTAGGCCAACAGCTTGCGCCACTTTACGCGTGGAGTTTTGATTACCCGACACATGTGGAGGTTTTGCTTACGCCACCAGCTTGCGCTACCTTACGCGCGTAGAGTTTTCGCTTGCGGGCAGGTCGATATGACGCGACTCTCACTAAACATGCACACGGAGGTTTTGGACGCTGCTCAACTGAGGACGGAACACTAGTTTCCTTGCAAAACAAACACGTCGTCTGTTCCATCAGTTGTTCACTTGACACTGGCCCAGCATGTGATGTTTAAAACTACCAACAGGGCAAATATATGGCATCCTTGCTTGATTTTGAGTTTGGTTTCCCTTTTCCCCCAAACCAAAAAAAGGGGTTGTATCCTTACAGGACCCACCAGGGAGCAGGGCCCAGTCTTTTAACTCGACCCACACCCACACGCCTTGCAGCCGCGAGCCTTGCGCACCTGGAAACCGATCCCATCGTGGGGCCCTCGCCTTCTGATATGCCAAGTGGGGAGACATGTGCAAGCTAAAAAACAAGAACTCGCCCGGACCGTCCGGTTTCGTTGGCAAGCTGTGGAAAGGAGGCGTCTGGATTTGCGGGGACTCCAGCATGATGTTCAAAACAGGTTGTTCCAAATCCTGATTGGTACGGCGCCATTTTCAGAGCAAAGCTGGTGTTTCCGCAGCTGGTGGCTCAAAAATAAAGAGCTAGGGCAAACCGCAGGTGTTCGTCTTTGGTTCCAGTACCAAGGTGCCATGTGGCTGTACCCAAAATGGAACGGTAAATGGAACCCATGACAACAGGCCTTTTTCTGGTGGTTCAAAATTTTGACCCACACCCATGTGTTCCCACGCATCGACGGGATTGGGGCATCCCACAAATGGGTGGTTCTCCTTTTGATATCTCATGAAAACCAACAAAGAGGGGTCGCCATCTATCAGCTTGCGCGTGGGTTGGTGTGCTTCTTGCAGAGGGTAAATGGGAAAACCCCTCACCGAAACATCAATCCAAACCACCAATTAAGTGGTGCCTGGTCTTGGGTTGCGAAGAGACACCCTGCCACTCGGGTGAATTTTTGGATTGTTGGTCGGCCCTTTTGCGTGTGAAGGGAAACCGGGGAGCGGGAAACACCTTTGCTGTTTGGGGTCTGGGAGCAATGCCCAATGTGCAATAAACTTGAGAAGCAGCAATCAATGTGCTTGCTATGACGATACTGTGGATGGACGAAATCCTGCACCACCTAAGACACCCTGGAATGATGGTTCCCCTGAAAATACCAGCAAACCATGGTTTCAACCATGGTTTCTTAGGTGGTGCGAACTGGATTTCGTCCATCCACAGTATGTGCGTGGCCAGGCATGCCCAGGCACAAAGGAAAATGGTTGCTTTCCCGAGACTTGTGTTGTCGAGTGTCAAACGTGCTGACGCTCAGGGCAAATGAAACCCCAACTAGATAAAGGCGATGCTTAAGCAACCCAACATGTGGAATTGGAAACAGGCAAGCGAATGATGGAATTCGATCAATCCCCTTTCTGGGCAAGTTCACGTGCTGCCATTGCTGTCAGCAATCAAGTCCGTTTCAATTTACTGGACACATCGAGTCTCACCCGGAGTGCGGATGTCAAATGCTGAGATTTCTGAGTTGGGATAGGTGGAAACGGATGCAAGTGGACATGTCCAGGAGAGCGGCACACAAAACAAAACAGCGGAACTCACATGAGTCGCAATCGAAACCTGGTACAAAAATGGTTGACCCAGAACCATGTAAAGAATTAAGAAGGCGGAATTCCGCAGCTATTTATGGCGATCATCCCTTACTAACCTTCATCTACCCAGGTGTTGAGCATGTGGCTGGCTCACATGTTCTTGGATTCGGGGGAGACACACGTGTAGAACTGGGAGTTTCGAGCCACGTCAGGTTCAGTTGCCCCTTGTGAGCATGGCGTAACCAGGGTGAAATCACCTACTAAACCTAGGTGTCCTTCTGGAAAAATAGATGGCCCTGGTACATGGAATCAAACCCATCTAAACCAGTGCCTTCTATTTTCAACCAAACTAACCTTTAAACAAAAGGACACCTATGCTACTAACTCTTACTCAATTGACAAGCCAAGTCTCCCGCTCTCTCCGCTTGGGACATCCGAAAACGATTTTTCTTGCCGAGGCGCGTATTTGCAAGGCGGGTTGCAGCGGTAAGGATGGCCTTCGCTCCCTGGCGCGGCTCGGCGGCTTTCGACGAGACGTGAGGTGCCCTTTGCGATCACGAGGCTTCTCCGGTTTGGGCCAGAGGGGGGCGCGTGGAAGCCGCGCCTGTTGAACGGCTCTCAGTACTTGCCGGATGAGAAAAGATCAACACTTCAGCCAGTATTGTAGGATAATGTTCGTCTGGTGCGTTGCCCCTCATGCGCGGTGCTCATTGCCAACAATGAACACCAATTGGATTGGATGGTGTTTCAAAGGAAACCAAGAGCAAACCACCTATCTGAACGGGGCGCATCCGCTGTTGTGGCTTCCATGACAAAATGGCCTGCCCATTTGCTTAAGTGACGTATATAAAAGTCATACAAGGCAAATGTTGGAGCCCACACTGGGAAAGCAGCCTTCCAATGACTTCCTCTTCACAGGGAAAAGGCGCTATCACAACAGTGGGCTCTCTAGATGGGGGGCAATCCCTAAACTAAGTCCTGGAGTCTACTTGGTTTTCAGGTAAACCATCCAAAGGCGGTGAACTCAAGACACAACATATTTGCAATCTTCCGCAAGACATAGGAGCCAGGAGAGCAGTGTCCGCATAC
This sequence comes from Effrenium voratum, assembly GCA_963377175.1. Taxonomy (NCBI): domain Eukaryota; class Dinophyceae; order Suessiales; family Symbiodiniaceae; genus Effrenium; species Effrenium voratum. The sequence goes on along the minus strand of CAUJNA010003289.1, from coordinate 430,546 downwards.
CGATTCCGAACTAGCCTGCAGTACTTCGGCTCTGCTTCTGGTGTGGCGGACTGCTGAAAAGCCAAAGGTAGCAGCTCAAAAGCAGCCTAGCCCCAGCTGTATCCACACCTCCCTCTAAGAAGAGCTCCATTCATGAGTGAATCCCCACAGACTGGAAGCTCTGAACATGCAGCTGCAAAACTGTCAGCATCTGTCTGAGCCATCACCATCTACCTCCCGTTCCTGTGGCTCCCCATAAAAGCCTGGAAATCAAGGGTTAGGCCAAATGGGGCAAAAACCAAACCCCAAAACTGGAAAGGTCCACTTGCTCGCAACAAGACCTGAAACCTCCGGCCATGCCTTTGGCTTCTTGACCATGGAAATGCCTCGCAGTCCTATCCTTATGGGTGAACCAAACGCCGCCCGCTTTTGGAGCCGAAAAACTGAGAAAGGCTTGCGCAGCGCACTTTCTACATTTGCTTGCTGGGAGGGTGCCATTTTTTGTCAATCACTAAAAAAGAACTCGAAAACGAGCTCGGGCTTTGCCCGCTCATCGCAGGGTTTAATGGGGCAGGGGGGGCTGCTGGACTGCACACGTTGAGCCACCGGAAGCCAAGCACGTGAAGTTTTCTCTCAGACGGTTTCAGAAACCGTTCGGGTCAAGTCAAGCCAAGCCGGCGAAAACACACATGATACATGATACACAAACAAACAAACAAACAAACAAACAAACAAGTCAAAGACACACAAACAAAAACACATACAAGGACAATGGCAAACCTCGACTCTATGCGAAAAACTCCATGCGAGGGATTGTTCATAGGCAAGGGGTGACCCAAAAACGACCTCAATACGACCTCATGTTCTTTATTCGTGTGAATCATGTGAAAGGTCAGAAAAAAAGGGCCCAAAAAAAAACATGCACACTCATGCACTCCAAAGAGGTGGTGCCACAGATCTGCTTTCTTGCTCGAAACCTCGGAGTCTCCGCGTGTCACTCGCGGAGCAGTCGCAGTCGCGCCTACAGAAAATCCCACAGCTCCTGCCGCCGACACCGCTGAAGCATGCGGTGGGTGACTTTTCTAATCTTCATCGTGGTTGGGTTGACCCCCAGAAGCATTGAAAAGCAGCCCTTCCAAGAAACATTGGATTGATGGTTGGTCTATCTGTTCGTGGTCTGGGAACAATTTAGCATCAACAGGATCCACTTGTAGAGACTCAAAGGATAAATGCTCGGGTGCTTGGGTCTGAACACAAAACTACCCATCCCCCATGAGTATCCTGAAAACCTCCTGGAACCTCCCCACCAGGAACCTGGCTCGCACTCGGGGGTCGAGCAACTGCGTGCAACGGTGCAGGTGATCAAAACCGTGCAACCCATCGCTTTTTGTAGGTCAGCTCAAAATGAACATTTACAACATGCGATCGCAACAGTACCACCCCTGGTTTCTTTGTTTCACTTGCACAATAGACTGGACACAAAAGTAGGGCGACCCTGAACTTGCTTTACAGTGGGGCAGGAAGCAACTCCTGTCATGCGTCGTGTTTCGGCCCGTCATCCGGGCCACCTCCTGGAGGTACCCGGTGAGATACCCACGTCAGGATGCGTCCATCTTTGCACAAATTGATATACTCCCCATGATTCTCGGCACGGTCGCCCACTGGTCGCAATCAACGAAGCGTCACTTTTTTGTTGAGTCTTTATGATGTTCGATCCGGGTTAGAACATGTTTGAGCCCATTTGCCTAAACTCATTCAGGGCTTCCAGAAAAGATTCTCTTTGGAAACCTTGATGGCCAATGCTCCAAAATGGTCCAACATTGTCCAAGGTGGTCCAACATGCTTCAAACTGAACCAATTGGAAAACCAAGAGGTCCCAAGGTCGGTATTGGGCAAGTGAGCATTGACTTCTTTCCCAAGTCGAGCATGCCACACGGAGCCCTCCTGTGAAGCAGCTGTCGTCGCTGGGAGCCTGAGGAGACGGATTCCAAGGAACCTCGCAGACGAAAACACCACACCCATTCGGACTCAGCCCTGCTTCAGGTTCCACGTAGCAAATGTGAAGATAATTCTTATCAAAACTCACAGCCAACTGGAAATATTGTTCCTACAAAGCACCGTCAAGACAGGCAAATGTGTTTGCAGCATTGCGCCCGGACAAGACCCTTAGCTTCCTCGAGTCTACGGCTTCATCCCTACAACACCAACTTTGTTTTGCTTCTCACATGCTCATAAAACTGCATATGAGCGATGGTCGAAATTATAGTAAGTCTACCTTGTACATTGTGTTCATTTCAAACTCGTAAGTCTTGTATCGCCTTCCAGGTGTTAGTGTTTCGCATATCCTACACAGGTATTTTCTGTAAGTCCCTATCGTTGTTCACTCAATTCGCAAACGAGACCCAAACATTCCTACTAAAATAATATCCAAAATGGCCAATAGAGGTCTTGGCCGGTTACCGCTAGACTCTGTCGTTGAGGGAGCTGTTTCTTTGCTCAGATACGGTCTGAGAAATACCAACCCAATTTGGACATCGCTCTGGGAAAATCACGCACGCAAGCTAACCGAGATCTTGGGAATCCTGGTGCGCGCGGTGCAGCGCCTTCTTTGATTTGAGGGTGCCCTTTTCGGGCTCTCTGTTTCTGCCGGAAAACCCCTGTGGGTCGGTCTGCTTTTTTGAGGCTGCCTCGTTTTGGTTGGTTTTGAAGGGAACGCAACTGGACAAGTACAATTTTGGAGGGCAAAAAAGAGACACGCCCATGTAATTACATATTCTCACAACAGCCACAACCTAAGTTTAGCGATCCCCAAGAGAAGCACTGTTTGCCTTATTTCGCAGCTCGAAAACACTTTTCGCGGCAAACCGATGGATGCGTTCCGATCCAAAACCCCCAGAACCCACGAAAGGATCTTGGTTCTGATCGAAGGGTTCCTTTCGAACCTGGAGGGGCCTGATTTGGGCGTGTCTTAAAATACGGGACCCCCCCAAAACTGTGGCTTCCGTAGGACAGCCCCAAAAAGAGTACCGGCCCCTCAAAACCAGCCCGCACATTTAGATTTTTCCCCTCGACCTTCCGCCTTTCATGCTGGAAAACACGCAAAACGCGGCGAAAACCGCGATGAAAATTCGCGCCTTCGAAGAGAAGCTGCCGGTGCTCTTGCGGCTGGCGGCCCCTCCCTCGCCTGCCTTTAAGGAGAAGCTGCCGGTGCTCTTACGGCTGGCGGCGATTTCGCCGGCACTGGTGGTGCTCACAGAGATACGGTGAATGTCCTCCGAGACGCACGGGGCCTGAATCCTGAATCGAAATCATGAGTTTTGATGGGTCCAAAATGGCCCTGATCCTATTTATAGGCGACTCATGTCCATCAACCACGTTTGCTTGTTATACAGGCTGTGCTTTGTTGAGGCGAAGAAAACCCGTTTCAGGTTGGTCTAAAGGGACACCCAATGGGACAACCACCACTTTTGGGCACAGATAAAAACAATTCTCAAAACTCTGGCCCTTTTTGGGGTGGTGTTAAAGGGGAACGAAGAGGAAACAACCTGTTTCTATGTTGAGAAACACCAAGCAATAGACATGGGTTCATTTTTGGCGCTTCCGGAAACCAGAAGGATGACCACCATTTGGGGGTACCCCAATTTTGACACTTGGCGGTCTGAAAACCCTTCCCAAAACCGCCATCTTCGCGGAAGATGATTCGAGAGGTCCGCGAGGCTTCGCAAGCTATTCCCACGGAGTCCACATTCGCAGCCCGCGGCTCGACAGCCGCAGCTTTGCGCAGGTCGACTTGCGGGACACTTTTGCACAGGTCGCGCCAAACGCCAATTGCCGAGACTTCGGCTGGGAAGTTGCGCTCTGGACACGTAAGCTGGCAATGTTCAACACGTGTTCTGCTGGTTGCTTTAGTGACATAGTCTTTTCCGAGGCCATGCTTTCCTCCAGCCAACTTTAGTCTGTGTGCATTCTGAGCGCGCCGGCAAATACGCATGGTGCATCAATTCATCTTGTCCTTTAACAATCCGTCGTAGCCTTGCAAGAAATGCGGAAACCAAAAAACACCCACGTCCCTCGCGAAGCTTTTCGTTGTGCGGATGCAGCGCTAAGACCAAAAGGTCTTCCCGTTTCGGACGACTCCCGCGTACCCAGAAAAAGATCTATAAAAACACACATAGGATATAAACACATATTTGTTCAGAATAAATATCGATATAACCACAATATCAACCCTTCACAAATATCTTGCGGTGAGAAATCATCGTCCCTGGGCCACCTTCTGGCCCTGAAAAGCATGAATGCCAAAACGTATCCCTCTAAAATCGAGCACTTTGTTGGGAAGTTGACTTCCAGGAGAGATTGTCGCTCTGATCCAATGAAGATCTAAACGTTGCGACTCTCTAAATCGTTTTGAGCACTCTACTCACTCACCTCTGAACCCTTTGCCACTGATGTGTATGTTCTTTTTTTTTTTTATCATGTGACCTTTTGACAACTTCTGATCAATCTGGAACCCTTTTTGAGCGCTTTTGAGTTTGGCTCGGTGAACCCCTGTTGGGAGGTGTTTGTTGAATCATATAATCCCATGTGTATCCATTGTTCGAAATGTGTGGGGTTGTAAACATTATGACCCGCAGTTGGCAGGCGTGGAAGGATATCTACTTTTTGCTGAGGGCTCCCTTATTGGGGCGCTGTAAACAAAAATGCAAGCAAACCAACCATGAATTTCGATAGGGGCCCACCTGCAAAGTGTTTTGGTGGACAGGGACTTCACCTAAGTGATGTCCACTGCAGGGTCCAGGACTGTCAAAGTTCACACCCAGGGTACCCTCAAACGAGACTTACTGTCAGAGTAGGGCCCAGCCACTTAAAATTCACTCGCATCCGACTGACCTCCAACATTAGAACTTCCCTATCAAACATTTGTACGTGCATGTTCAACGTAGGCTATACACATGCCAATAAACGAACCCCAGTTTCTCTAGGTATAACCATACTTACATGATGTTGGTTGAACATCCAGGCAAACAGTCACTAGCCACAATTCCTAACTATCAGGTTGTTACTGTGCTTTCGGCCTGTTTGTGTTGAACCAGCAACGTGCTGTACTAGCCTTCAACCTGCTCTTCAGCCCTGTTGACTCGACTTAAGCAAAAAATCCTACATGGCCATAGGCAACGGTAGAGACCCTCCCCGCAAAGGAAACATAAACAAAAAAAACGGTTGAAGCATTCACACCGGGCTCCCTCCCAACAAAAAACGCCCCTGGCGGTTGAAGCGCCGAGCTATTCAACTGGCAGAGACATGGGGGCTCCCCTTCTGGCGGCCGACATTGTGTTCATGGGAAGCCAACAAACGAAAAGGGAACAGAGGCCGCTGAACCGCGCCTTAGTAAAGCCGGGCGGAACGGAGCTCCCAAGGGACCATCATAATGCCTAAACCACCAGGCGCACGCCTCTGGGAAAAATATGTAGTAGAACTGGGGGAATGAAGGTGATTGCGCGGGCAACTCCCTCCCTGAATTTGAGGAGGCGTTTGTTTCTATCCAAGCGGTCACTACAACATGCTGGATATAACTTGAAGCTATAGGAATCTATGCCAGTAGGGCCAAATCCAAAGTCCTACCAATCTCCAAATGGCCTGATTCAAGCAAAATGATGGACACATGCTGAATCTACAAAATGTGTTTTCTGCACCTCGGGTGCCCAGACCTGGGAGTAAACCTTGTTCAATTCTCCAAAACATCACCCATCTCATAGGGAAAAAGCAAAGGGTGTCGTGCATTTATCGGCACGGCCTTGACCAGCACATGAGAATTGTGGAGGACTATCCAAGAGTAATTCGGACTTGTACCGTCCAGCAGCGCTTTTTGCCTGACCCATTGGATACAAAACATGGAGTAGACTTGCTTGACGCCTAAATGAGTGCGTCTTTGTTTAGGGGACCCCTTTTTTGATTGGTTTTCAACGGAAACCGAAGGGAAAGCTACCACCATGTAGCTACCACCATGTTTGAACCTCCCCAAAAAACAAACAACCCAGTGGCCATTTTGGTTTGATTGGTCCGGAGAGGTGCCGGCACCTCTCTCTGGCGTTTGGGAATCAACTGATTTTACGAAGGGATTGGCCCAAATGTCGCCAAATGGACGCTCGAAGGTGTGGAATAAATGGGATGACCAACTCCCTCGAATGGTTGGCTTCCTTTTGGTCGTCACAGCCAGAAACAGGGCACACTCGAAAAGACACTCCCAACAAACAGCCACATACATTACATATATGTACATATAGATATATATGCACATACACCACTGTTTGGGACATGTAGCCAAACGACATCGCACTTGCGACCCGATGCCCGTCCGTATCTTGGAACGGCGCCACCTGTCTCGCGAACACCGCTGCTTGAAGCTGTCAGTGTGGGAACCCCAGTTGCCAGTGACCCAAACGGCTCAAGGAAAATGAGAACCCATTCTTCTCCAGAGGCATGAATGTGGTCAAGTCTCCGTCGAATGCCCTCAACATAATTGTCACCAAGCCATTGGATTCATGCGATACACTTCTTCACCGCCCCAACAAACGGCCTCCCCAACAAGGGTCCTCTATCTTGGAAATATCAGTGCAAACACCAGTGAAACTTGTAAACACATAGGTTTTGGAGCGGGTACCACATTTGTTTTCCGCCCAACATCACCTCACAAGAAAACTCTTTGAGCTCGCAAAATCGGGGTGACATTTACAACCGAAAGGACATCTAGGGGAAACCGAGTCCCCAGATTGATCACCTGCGTGCCCAAGAATCCAGGTGCCCTTCCCTAAACAAAACGCCAAACGCCCCAGCCCGCTGACGCGCTAGGAAAACAGCCCGTTCCGTGATACAGTGGGCCAAATATATATATATATATACATATATATATATATATACACATAGTTCTTGTATATACAAATATATATATATATGTAAATAATACTATAGTTGTGTATTTATTGCAAGTTTGTTATATCCAACAAGAAGAATGCCCTGCGGGAGCAGCACTTTCCGGGGCGGCGAAACCTCGAAACACAGCGAGCCTGCACCGGTCCGGGCATCAAAGGCGCCTGCACATGTTCGAAGCCGGGAGAGGCGTGTCTCACATCCGTTGGATCCAGAATAAAACATCAAAACAACTTCGTTTACACTCCCTCAGACTAGCATGCAAGCTCCCAGAAGGCCTCTGTAAATGGGACCAAGTCTTCCAAAGGGGTCCTGAAGCTGTTAGTCTGGCAAAGGGTAATGGCTGTGGGTCAAAACCAATGGGATCCCATTTTGGGGTAGGTGCACCACGCATTTTCGCACCTATTTTACTGGGGATTGGGATGTTCACTGGGGTAACCGGGCTTTTGACCCATGGCCGTTTGCCAAAAGTGACCTCCCCATGCAGGACAGGGTCCGTGCCAGGGAGTGAGACGGGTCTTTCGGGCGACCTATCTGTGGTTGAGGCCCCTTCTTGGTATGTGGGAAATTAGAATTTTGGCGCTTGCAGAGTAATGTAAGCCCCGGATAAATAAACCCCTGGTTGATTAACAGGGGGGTGTCCCCTTTTAGTGGGGATTCATCACTTTTGGAGAGAAACCCCCCTAATAGTGGGACGGGTTTATTCATCCTGGGTCAACATTACATACGTGCCCATGGAAGGGCAGCAAACGAACGATCTAGCAACTAGGAGTCGCCAGGGTCCAATAGAAAATGGTCGGTCATGTGCACATGGAGCAAGGTCAAAGGATCAAGGTGCATCCTGGTGCTTAAAAGGGGTAAACGCCTGCATTTTGTTTCCTCGGGTTTCTGTCAGAAGCTGATCGAGAAGAACCGCCAATGGCCTTTCTTCCCCCCCTTTCGTGACCTTGATTAGCATGACAAAGGCCTTGTCTCATGTTCACCGGCTTACAACAAAGAAACGCGCTTTGAGACATCCCGAAAAGCACGAGCCTCCGAGCATGAGGGTGCCCGAATCAGCAGAGTTTGCACAGCTTTCAGCCAATGAGGTTCGCTTTTTCGGGTCTCGGCCCTATGCACTGGAAGCCATGCCTCGGAGCCTCCAAGGGTGTTCCAATAAAATTGGCCATGGGTCAAAATCCAAATTGTACCCTCAGTGAACATCCCAATCCTCAGTAAAATAGGTTCTAAAACGGGTGGTGCACCTGCCCCAAAATGGGATCCCAAAACGGTCTTGACCACCACAGCCAGCGGCGCGGAGTCCCGGAATGCGCAGACTTCTCCCAGGCGCTGCTCGGAAGTCCGTTTCAGGCAGAGCATGCTAAGCTTTTTGCGCGCCTAAGGTTGACTCCATATATCAATCAACCCTTGTTGATATAAAGGTGTCCCTGGCTTTTTTTTGGGATGCAAATCACTTTTGCGGGTGGTTCACCTGGGATCATACGCATCTTCACAGCCGACGCGGACGCCTCCGAAAGCCACAAGGGAGTTCCGCCCGAAAGCGAAGTTTTCGGCGGACTAGTTGGGTTCGGGGAGCGAAAATTCCATATATATATATATATATATTTGTTTAGCAGTTAGGTGGTTGGATTTCAACCACTAAACCACAAGACGCGAAAATGGGAAACATGTTTCCCAACAACAACCATGAATACCTGCTGCTTTAAACGGAACTGCCCAAATTTGAGCTGATGTTCTTCGTCGGTCCCCGGGCTCGCGGCGAAACATAGAAACACCTTGGCATAGGTAAACTTGACAAACACAAAGCCAAGGAAAGAATGGCACTTCGAACTTCGAGCCATCGATCCAGCCCCTTGAGTCCGAGCCATATCCACTGCCTAAAGAATCACATCCTTTGCAGAATTCTCATCATCCTTTGGACTTCATAAGGAGGAATGAGCCAGTCACAATATACCATGCACGCAAAATAAATAGGCTTCGAGAGTCGGGCTGTGGCTGGTTTGATGCAAAGGAAAGAAGACCATCTCACCTTTTGCAGATCACGTGAAACCTGCCAAACCACTCCATACTGTGGATGGACGAAATCCTGCACCAGCTAAGAAACCCTGGAATGTTGATTCCCCTGTAAATACCAACCAACCATGGTTTCAACCATGGATTCTAAGTGGTGCGAATTGGATTTCGTCCATCCACAGTAGCTTCCGGAGAATCGGTGAATTCCGAAGGTCTCCGGCTCCGCGCCTGGCGGCGTTTGCGCCTGGCGACTCGAGGATTCGATGTGCGAACGGGGTGGGCGGGTGCATGGCGAAAACCAGATACAAAGGGCTTGGCTGACGTTGGGCTTGGGGAGCAAAAAATCTCAAATTTTAGCAGTTAAGTGGTTGGATTTCAACCACTAAACCACAATAAGCAAAAATGTAAAATGTTTCCCAACAACAACCATGAGGGAGAGAGAGAGAGAGAGAGAAACGGGTAAGATGGGTAAGCAGAAAAGAGAAAGAGAGAAACCGAGAGCAAGAGAGAAAAGAGAGAAAAGAGAGAAAAGAGAGGGAGCGAGAAAGAGAGAGGGAGAGAGGGCGAGAGAGAGAGATTCACGCTTGCAGCATTGTTTTTGAATGTGAGGACTTCATGTAACATCTCAACTCCGTGTTCCCTCACATCCCACGTCCATAGTTGCTGATCCCGCCTGGAAGCGTCTGTCCTGAGTCGGCTTGAGACAATCTCCGGTAAGACTGAAGTGGGCAGAGATGTGCCAAAACTGTCTGTTCGTGTTGGTTTCTCCTTAGCGTGAAGAGTGAAGAAGGGGAACCCTATGGTCAAAACTCTGATTATGTGCGCGGTTCTGTGAATACGAGCCTTACAAAGGTCCGCTAAGTTTGCTCTCAAAAGGTCCATGACTGCCCCCACCCCAAGAAAAGGGGGCGCAATAGCTGCCCCATGATGTGTTGTCCTTAGCGAATCGGAAATGGGGCCCGAAGGGTTTGGCGCCCTTTTGAGATGCCACACCAAGCATGCTGTACGTGCGCACGCATTCATTCTTATCACGCACCGATACGAAAGAACTACCAATCTGCAAAACCGACACCGCTCCCTTGCTTACTTTGTATCTTTCACAGCCGTCCATCTTGTCCGACATGCGGTGGTGTGTCGAAGGGGTAAGTGCTTAATGCTTACGATCCTGGCCTGAGCGGCACTTCTTCCTTGATTCGCTCAACTTGGGGTATTCATCCCGGACGCCCTTTACCTAAGAAACTGCTGGTGGATTTGCAAGACCTTTGCGCTAGGATCGAGCTTGCGGACTTGGCCATGGTGAACCTTCGGAAATCTTGCAACTCTAAGACTCTGTTGGCCCGGACAAACTAGGGCAACACACGTAATGCATGCGCCTAAACAAGTAGAATGGGGATGTGGGGTACTTTGAGGCCAAGTTCTAGTTTTGATAGGCGAACAACTTGCGTTGTTTCGCCCCTTATACTGCTAGAAACAAATCGGTGCGCCGAGTAACAACTGCATACCCGATGTTTTCCGGAACCTTTGAACTTGATGCCCCTCAATGAAAAATGACACACCCTGGATGTGTCTTCTGTGTCTTTGGGGGTGGGTGTGACAAGGGTCAGTTTATGTCAGTTTTCGAACCCCTTGTCATTCCTTCCAAGATACCCAGGTTGCAAGCTCCATCTGCCAAAACCACCCGAAATGGGAAACACAACAAGAAAGCCGTACTGTTTAAGCCAGGCCGCTTTTTGACTGGGGCTTCAAACTCCATGGCTTTCCTTCTTGGAAAATCGTGGGTCTTGACACTTGCCCCATGTCTAGGGGTGTTAACCCTGGCTTTTGTGTGACATTTGGGTCCGCCGTCGAGGATCGACATCATGCCAAGCTCGTTTTGCGTGAGCTCGCCACTGAATAAGCAGAATAGACTGCCAGCTCTGATTCTGTTTCACAACTTGTCCCCAAAAAACTAGGTACCTCAAGAGTGGTGGACAATCCCCACCAAACTCTGCCAAAGAGCCTCTACATATGCTACGCCCCTTCTTCTTTTCTTTTACACGGACGGACTACTGGGAGCCCGCGCGCGGGCTCCTGAAGCGCTGGCTCCTGGAGCGCTGGCTCCTGGAGCGCTGGCTCCTGGAGCGCACATCCCAGAACTTGGATGGTCAACCCTCGGTGGGTGGAGTCCTTCTATGCACCCATCATCCTGGAGCCGTTGGGCACACTTTGCCATAAAAGATATGACTAATGGTTGCTTGGTCCAGAAACTAAGGGTTCATACCAGAGGTATATATATATATAAGTATATGTATATATATATATTATGTGTGCCATGCATGTGTATATATATATATATACACGTATATATGCACATTATGGACATGTACTCAGCCTTTGAGTAAGAGAGAGCTAACCCCAGTTATGGGTCCAGTTCATGATGGTAACCTACCTAACATGGGCTGAACACGGCTTGGTACGCCGGAAGTGTTCCGGAATTTCCTTGAAGGTCTGTGAACTTCACCAAGAAGTCTGGGCAACATACTGACTCTGGGAAAAAATGTTTAGCTGTTGACGCCACCCAAAGATGTTTCTCCCGGTTCAAATCATGCACCTTGGGACATATTTCTGCAAATGTTCTGCTTCACAAACCAGAAATGAGGAGCCCTGGGCACCTTCGTGGGGGCAAGCCCTAACCGCTCGTCATGTCTTGCTTGAGGGAAATTGTCTGACGGCGCTGTGGGTTTTGGAGCTACACAAAAGGCATGGGAGAGAATTGGAGGCTGGACGTCTCGAATGCTACCTTGTGGAAATGGCCTTTCCACTTCTGCACCAGGTGTGTCAGGTTTCGAGGTATAACCTTTTTGGGGTTGGTCTAAAGGGAAACCAAAAGGAAAACCACTATCTTTTGGGGCCCCTTAAAAAACACACACAAATAAGAAACACTGCCTTCACAGCAACTAGTTCTTCACTTGGGACGGAAATCAACGACGCTTCTTCCACTTTGCGCAATATATTGTTCCCCATGCGATGCGTGTGATCGGAATGAAACCAAATGCCTTCCACCCGGAAAGCTTCGAACAAAAACTACAAAGGATTTCTTGGAAGACTCTAAAGCTTTCTGGGGTGGTTGGGTGGGGCCCCTTTTGGTGAAACAAACACCGAATCCTGGAATTCTACTTTGGGGGCTCTATCGATTTCAGACAGACTCATTCACAGCTCTTCACCTTGAATCTAGGGTGAAACCCCCAGGAAGGTACTCACCCTGCGGGGGCCAAGGAGATCCAGGCCAAGTCTGCGGCCCGGTTTGCTTGAGGGGAGATCTGGGCCACCGCGGAGGGTTACACAGAAGAATCCCCGTGAAACCCTAAGGAAAACCATGGCAGCCTCCACGAAGCCCGCGCAATTTCCTGGAATCAAACCAAGGCCCACCCCTATTTCTGGGGAGGCTGGGTTGCGATCGAAGGGCTCTGAACACCTTTCTGGGGGGTAGGTCCTAATGCCTCAGTTAGCTTGAAAACAACAATCACAGCCACGCGTCAAATTGTTCAATCCCTGCGTCACCCGACATTTTCTGGACACATGTTGGTCATAACGAAAACGAGGGATGAGTAGAACGGATCGTGTGAGCCCTTAGATGCCCTTTGTATAATGGACTGACATCTTCTACTTGCATAGCGGCCATCTCCAAGTATGTGGGATTCTGTTCTCTATCTTAGGGAAACCAGCTGCGAACAACATTGGAGAGCCATGGGAAATAAAAACACGTTGCGGCTGAACAAAGCGGCTGCCAATTGGCTCTCTTTCAGGCTTGAGCATAATCTGTTTCAACCACCCCACACCTTCAGAGGAATCTCAAAAAAGGGAGGCCAGGCCTTTGCGAGTGGGCCCCACTGAGATTTGGAAGCCGAAGGAGTCTTGAAAGGTGGCTTTCCGGTCCGCCCGCCGCTCCTCTGGCAAATGGGGCCTCCGAAAGCCAAGGGCGAGTGGTGCTGTCGAAAGAGAAACTGAGGTGACCAGGGCGAAAGTACATGGCACAAATTCGCTTTAAGGTGGTAAGTAAAGAGGATAACTAAAATAAGTGGATAGCCCTTATCTACTTCCACACTGCAAACCAACCTCAGAGAGTAGCCATGGGTCGAATCACCCTCAACAGCGCGAGCCAAGGCAAAGGGGTCTGTTTTTCCTCTTTTGGTGGGGCGTCCTGAAAGCGAAAGCGCCCTGGCTGTCCATGGAACATTGAGCGGGCAGCTGACCCAAGGGTGTCCATTGAAGTGTCTTGTTTCTCGACCCAAGCTTTCCGACTGCGCGCCGCTTCCTCACTCCTGAACAAAAAGAAAGGCTCAGGCTCCGTTTGGGGGACAGCGGCACCCGCCGACAAAGGGAGTTACTTCTGTTTCGTGCTCCAAAAATTCCAAGGCTGTACAAAGACCCAAGGTCTGGGCTCACATGCCCCACTCAAAGTCTCACTTTTAGTGGGTCAAAAAGAAATCCCACCTAAACACTCAAAAGCTAAAAGCTAAGGAACCGGATGGCTGGGAGCCACCAAGTTGTGAGGGTGGAGCATTGGCCAGCAAGACACCAAAGCAAGCCAAGATTCTCTGGTCGGCCGAACTGAGGCCCTTTGGGCGACCAAAGGAACGCCATTCGGAAGGCTTGGCGAGTCACCTAGAATCTGCCCGGAATAATTCGAGACACTGGCTGTTCAGTTTGGCGAAATGATGGCAAGTTCAAGCTCCTCACATTGATTTGGTCACTTCCCCACGGGAGTTTGATGCTATCTGCTTCCTCTCTGCTTCCTCTCTGAGCTCTGGACGCTGCGCAGTTGGGCTCCAGCGGCCTGATCCCCATCGCTCCCTTCAGAGTTGCTCAGGTGACCTTCAAAAGAAAACGGGGAATGCAGGGAGCCCGGAATAAGGGTGCGGATGTATTGTGGGATGTTATTTTCTTTTTGTTTTTTGTTGTTTGTTTTTTTCCCCCCTTTTTCGTCCGGGCCAGTAAAATGTCGTATTTTACAGCATTTTCTCGCAAATTGACGCATTTTGTATTAGCCCTCCAACATCCCCAGCATCGTTTGCAACATCCCCCGCATGTCCGACCAACATCCCTAGCATCACCCACAAATCGTGGGGGGGTTGGGGGGGCGGCAAGCCCCCGCCATGATGTTCGCAGAAGTGATGATTCGAATAGCTCTGCACAAAGTCTAAAAAGTAGCGGGGGGGTTGGGGGAGGCGGAAGAACTGATGATTCAAATAGGGGTGCAATAAAATCTCAGTAGACTTAGAACATCTAAAACTTAGCGGCCCCCCCCATGATGTTCGAAGAAGTGATGATTAGAGTAGGGGTGCAATGATTCAAGAACGTGCGATAGAATTTAAAAGGCAGTGGGAGGGTTGGCAGGGGTGGCTTTCCGTATGATGTTCGAAGAAGTGCATACATACAGACATACATGGATTGCATAGATTACCTGAAATGTCGTATTTTACAGCATTTTCTCGCGAAATTGGATGCTCGAACAAAGTGATGATTCAAATAGGGGTGCAATAAAATCTCTGCAAGAAATCTAAAAAGTAGCGGGGGTGGGGGGTGGGGGGGGGGAGGCGGCAGCCCCCACCATGATGTTTGAAGAAGTGTTGATTCAAATAGGGGTGCAATTACTCTGCAAACTATCTAAAAAGTAGCAGGTGGGTGGGGGGGAGCCCCCCCCATGATGTTCGAAGAAGTGATGATTCAAATAGGGAGAAAACGGGTGATGCTGATGATGCGGGAAGCCAAATCCAAAAAACCAATGAAAGGGTGCAAAAGCCAAAAAGCCCGGAGAGGAACTGGGAAAGCAAAGGATGCGAAAAGCCAAAGCCAAAAGCCAAAGCCAAAAGCCACCAAAAGCCGCATAAACCAACAAGAAGCCGAAAAGCCAAGAAGCCGAGAATCCAAAAACCCAAGAAGCCAAGAAGCCGAAAAAAAATCACAAAAAAACACGAACAAATCCTAAAATAAGTACCCCTCCCCGGAATAATGGAATTTCTCATAGCCGCATTCGGGGGAGGGGGGGTTGGTTGGAGTCTCTCAATCTGGGTTGGCGCCCCGTGCCTGAGGGCTTGCCCACCGTGCGGGGTAGCGCCTGAAGCCTCCACCAACCAGGTACCACTTTCTTGGCGGCGATTTTGGAGATCTTCGGATGCGTGTAAGATGGGGTGCCGCACTGTGCTTATTTTCTGCGTGCGTGCTTGATGGCAGTCACAGCCTTAGTGCTGCGCCGGCAGTCGGATGCAGGCACACTTCATGGTGGACTTGTCCCTGTTTGGCGATTCGCTCCTTTGCTTGTTCGTCATTTTGGCCTCGGAATTTTCCGCGGGGATATCTCAGGCGCATTCGCTGCTTGGGTCGGCTTCGGTCGCTTGACTTTGTGGCTTGTGTCAGGGCACGCGATGTGTACGTCTGGAACGCCCCCTTGAAGTATGCCGGTCTATTGACAGCCTTGACTATCCTTATGCACGTAGTTGCGCGTCAATTCTGTGAGGGATCCATATATAGTAGACATATAAGCATGTGTGAAATTAAGTCCGAAGCCGATGGCCTCCGTTTGCCCAAAGTGGGGCAAACGAAAAAAGGGCCGACGTAGCAACGCCTTTGCCCAGCTTTGCCACTTAGAAGGACCCGGTCCCTTGCTACCCGAGCGACTCAGTGACTCAGGTACTTTGCTGAAGACCCTGGTCGCCAAGGTGCGACGGTTGAGGTCCGATCCAAATTTTGAGGACCCCCTTAATGCTACCACTTTTCGCGGTTGGACCATTTCAATTGAAAAGCGTGGGTAATTTGTTTGGCCCACTTTGGGTCGTGCAACTCCGCGTTTTCTTTTCCCAACCGCTTTAGAGACCACCAGGCTCCCAGGCAGGTTCAGCGCGCCGTATGCCTCGGACAGCTGTTGAGGCTTTGACCGAGGGCTCATAAAATTTGCGAGTGGCAAAGGAGAACTCGCCCACGGTTGGTCAAGCCTTTTCCTTGCCTTGGACAAAATCAAGATTTCTCCTTCTTTGTGATTGGCGAAAGCCAAGAACCTCAGGGAAAGCCCTCATGGTGGCCCTTGAGACATCCGAACTGTAAAGGCTTTATGAGTCTGTTTTTTTTTACAGGACCCATCAAACTGGTGGTAGCCCGCGAAGAGAACCCTCCAAAAAACACGGAAGCCCCTCTCGGCGAAAAGAAACGGCACGTCTTAGGCGAGGGGTCAGGGAAAGCGCCGAGTTGTCTGGCAGTCAAAAGCTGCAAAGCCTAAGCGTGCATTCTGAAAAACTGTCTCAATCCCAGATCAAGCATTAAGCAGAAAAGCACTGTCGCCTAGTGCCCTAGTAGACTGCTTCATCCACTTCAACCACTTGCTGCAGCAAAGGTCTGTCAGCGCACAGTCATAGTGCTACGCCCTGGAAAAAAACAGACAAGAAAGTGGGGCCTCCATATGAGTATGGCCAGCCGCCCAAGTGATGACCTCCGAATGTTTGGCGTCTCCCGTACATTCTGTGGCACTGGGTTGCCTAAGCCTTGGGTCTTTGGTTTTGCTTGGTTGACGCTGGGCTTGGGGAGCAAACAAAATCGTTCATTTTCTCAGCAGTTAAGTGGATTTGGATTTCAACCACTAAACCACAATAAGGGAAAATGGGAAACATGTGTCCCGTTGCAACAACCATGTTTGGGTCGACAGTTTTGGGTGGGTGTCCGGCTTTTGGGATGGCCTTTTCGATTGTCCTGCTTTAGGAAAGACCTTCTGGATGGCGTACACAAGGAAACCAAAAACACGCCAGCCGCAGCTCGCGGCCCCTGTTCAGGCTAGACCCATTTCTTTGATGACCCCTGCACAACTTGTCCCAATTGTTGAAAACCAAATAAACATCTCGTTGGGAGAAAGAAACCAGCTGCCCTGCTAAGCACAAAAAAAAGGTTCCAGAAGGGCCCACAGTCACAAAACCAAACTGCTCCTAGTTCCTCTGTTGGCTTGGGGAAAGGCTTTGGTCCAAGAGCTCCACTCTGGGGCCATAGAACCTTGGAATTCAGAGACCACGGCCAATCCTGAATTGGTGCTTTGAACCGGCCCGAGTTGAACCTGCCCGAGTTGAACCTCTAAGCCAGGGACACCCCTATCCTCTAAACCACCAAGCCAAACCAACTGGGATGTCCCAACCTCCGACTTCGGCGCCAAAACGCCCCTGATTTAAGGTCGTGTTGTGTTTGCGGAGCCACGGAGGCTTTGGGGTTGTTAAGGGAGTGGCGGACCCTCTAACAAGGCCACACCCCAATGGAATAAGCAATGACGGATGCTGCTCTTCCCAACATAAGTACCGTTGGGTCGAGCAGCATCCGCAGCATCATTGCTTGGGCCTCCCATTAAACTGCCGAGTGGATATCGAGAAAACAGGGTTCCAACGGCACCCGAGGAAACTGACCTGTCCGCCCAGAAGGTAATATGAAACACACAACCTTACGACATATGGAGCCGTGCTTGTACATGAAGGGGGGGGTGGGGATTAGGCCTCAGAAAAGGATCCGCCAAAGGATTCCAACACAGCTCACCTGGAATTAAAACGAGCGAAAGCCCATCCCCACCCCCCGCCACCCCCGCGTCCCCCGCGCCCCGATCCCCGGGCCTGCGTCGGCAACAGCGCTAAGTAGGGCTTACCTCGAAGGCCCACCCTGAGCGACGATCTGCGGAAGGACGCAGAGTCCGGCAGGCTCTTAAGTTGGCTTCAGAGAAAACATGCTCTCTGGGGGGGGGAGGGGTTGTAGTAACAAAGCAGTGCGCGCATCTATAGATAGAGAGAGAGAGAGAGATATATATATATATATATATATATAATTATATATATATATAGGTCTGTGCGGATATAAGGTGCTCGAACTGGGAAGTTTGGAAGGGGGATATGGTTTGCGGGTACGATTCGAGGTATGATTCGGGGGTATGGTTCGGGGTATGGCTCGCAGGAACTGAAGCTTCCTTGGTTGGAAAGCAATTAAGGCTTTTCTGCCGTAGTAGTAGAAGAAGAAGAAGAAGAAGTAGTAGTAGTAGTAGTAGTAGTAGTAGTAGTAGTCGTAGTAGTAGCAGTAGTAGTAGTAGTAGTAGTAGGTCCTGTTACGGAGGAGACTTTACTCACAGCCACTTGGTCACTCAGTCAGTCAGTCAGTCACTCGGTCAGTCAGTCACTCACTCAACAGTCACTCGGTCACTCCCTCAGGCACG
>CAUJNA010003289.1:129922-407422 GCA_963377175.1 Effrenium voratum | reverse complement strand
AGCTTAGCTCTGGAAGCAAACAAGGCGAACGGACCCAATATCGCTGTCTACCCTCGTGGTTTGCTCATTTCTGTTCGGAGCAACTTGAAGAAAGCATATAACCATGGTGAGTAGGGAACCAAGCCCTAACAAGTGTGAATGGCTCACCTCAAACCTGTCAGGTCGTGCATGCCCAACAGCAATTAGGTCTTTGAAGATTAATGGAAAGGCTCAACTTTGCAAACCACAAGGAAAAGCAGATCCAAAGCCCTCCCTATACTTCCCCCTCATCACCCCACCAGAAGGCACTCATTTGAATTTTGGCCCCAACAGGAGAAATATAGGGAGATGAACCCCGCCATGTGCTTTGGCTTACCTGGTATAGCATGTCACCAGTCCGACATCATGACCTTCGTACCTCCAAACAAGTATTGAAAGAACTCAGTCGTGCGAGTTGGATCCAAATCGCCGAGGTACATCAGGCTGAAGCAAAAACCATAGCAAGTTGTAGGTTTGCCAACTCAAGAGGTACCCAGATTCGTATGGAAGCTCCCACTTGAGCAGAGACTCCTCCTTGGGTTGAAAAAAAATCGACTCCGATTGGGTTGGTTCCTTGCTGTTTAGTTTCGCCTTGGAATTGTCCAAGCGTCCAATTCCTTTGAGGAAGCTCCCCGTGAGCTTCCACCCTGGGGCCTCATCGGCGAACTCCGGCTCGAGCTCGAGCTCTGTGAAACCTCGGGGAACTGCGAGGTTTCAGTCACCAGGAGCGGTGGACGGACAAAATCCTGAATCGCTGGGGATGGAACTGTATGACTGGGCCCAACATACCAACTGATGCAGGACTTTGACAACAACGGATTTTTGTGAACCTCCATTTCCGAATGAAGATTCGGTTGACTTTACCCAATGTCATCCCCTTTACCACAAATGATGGCAAGAGCCTCTTGCCCACATGGAACTCCTGAGCTGGGCTGTCCAAACTGATCCCCTGCTAAAAGTTGGCCGGAAATCGCCAAGCAAACGTGACACACCCAACAACCCCCCTTTCCGGTTCCGGCAAACTCGATGGGGTCGACCCTTTGAGCCAATCGCATGCGAGGGCCGGCCTCGCTGGGCTCTACGAGACCCAGCCAACTTCGCTGTTTCTATTCCCAGATGTACACACACACACACACCTCATTACCCTACCTCATGATATCTGTGTTTTTCAAAATGAGATTCGGAGCCAAAGCCTTTGGTCATTTGAAACCAAAAGCAGACCGCCCCTCATACGGAGCCATGCTGAAAACGCATGAATTGCCTGTGATCATTTGGCTGTGGCTCAAAAACCCGGAATTCCAAAATGGAAACCCTGGCAAGTGGAAGCATGGACCAAAAACATATGCGGTCTGCCCCTCCGATCCTTTTTTTTGCGCCCCACCCATGCGGCTCAAAGCTGGCCACTCCTGTCAGTTTCAGCGTCCGGATCCGATCCGCTCGGGCAATGGGATCCGATCCGCGGTGTCCACTGGCCGGATCTCTTTGCTCAAAAGGGCGTGGCTCCAAATTAAACAGGAGGGGTGACGCAGGTCTTGGTCCATGTTTCCACTTGCCAGGGTTCCAGTTTGGTACCGGCTTTTTGAGCCACAGCCAAATCAAGCCATCGACTCACACAAAGTCGACTGTAAGCTGGCCAAGCAAACAGGTCAACACGCAGGAGCTCCCAAAAAACCCGCATCCGAGGAGCCATGTGCCATTGGCCATTTAAACACTTCGCGGGGCGAAGCGTTCTTTTACTCCAAAACTGTGGGCAAGGCCCAGGAGGTAAGAGGTTGGTATGAAAATACATATGGGTTGATTCTCCCATGTCCATTGAACGGTAGCCTTCAACAAAATACACTCAGTGAATGACTGCAAGTTCTGCACTCGAACGCTCGCAGTAGCCTTTAACAAAACAATACTCTGTGAATGACTCGGTGAATGACTGCCAGCTCTGCACACGGCGTAGAATCGCCCCGTTTCGTTCTCCATTCTCCTAGGATTCCTAGGTTTCAATTCTCCACAGGCCCAGAATGCCCCAACTCGCCGAAAACGGCGGTGGTGCGGCCTTTTGAGCCGTTCATGAGGCCGGGCTGGGCGGGCGGACACAGTTGCTTATGTCGACGGATCAACTGGGAGTTCCCCTCAAGTGATTTGGTTTCCCTGCAAACTGGGACACCATCTACTCACTTGCCCAAAGGACCTGGACATAAAAGGTTAACCTTTTGGGACCTTTCCTAAAAATTGACCAAAATGGGAAAACCAAAAGGTCTAAAGGTCGGCTTTGGGCAAGTGAGATGAATCAGAAAGGGCCTATTCATCCTGGCTTCCCATGACAATTCCACAAGCAAGGCGCTGGACGAATCTTAAAAACCTTTCTGTGTGTTGCTTGCCTCTGTCTCGACGTGCTTTTTCAAACTTTGGCGCTGTTCACTGTGCCGCTGTTTTACCCGAAAAAAATATGTTTGCATTCATACATGGAATGGTTAATTTCGAAATATGTTTAAATGGTGAACTTTATTGGGGGCAATCGGCTTGTGTCAACAATGTGCTTCATGAGTTCATGTTGCTTTCAACACGTTCCTACGTTCCCCAATGGACTGAGTTGTAGCGTTAGACATCCCCACTAACAGTCAAGCCCAATACTTCTAAGAATACTTAGATGGTCTGGGAGGCGATACCCCACTTAGAACCTTGGCAAGCGGGTTATAACTAAAGGAACAATTTAGCTCAGTCCCAGACCAGCTAAGTACTGAACGTGCTTTGCTGGTTGCGGACGTTGTCTCCTCTCAAGATCCTTGTTTATTGTTTTTTTTTTTTTTTCCAGGCAGGGAAAGCTCCTGAAGAAACACCTGTGGCCTGATTCAGGCCCGACAACATCCACTTCACGGCGGCTGAACACCTTGGAGTATTAAACTCGGTTGGCGTTGGAAGGGGAGCTAAAATTTGAATTTTAGCAGTTAGGTGGGGATTTCCCACTAAACCACAAGAAGCAAAATGTAAAAAAGGGGAAAACAAAACATGTTTCCCAACAACAACCATGATTAGGGTAAGTCACCAACTGGCTCTCAGCGAATTTTGTCCATCCACAGTAAGGCCTCGAAAAGCAGGATCCTGAGAGCCACGTGGCCCACAAATCGAGCAGGGAATATTATTCGGCCTACTCTGCAAGGAAACGGGGGCCCTCTCTGTGAACAACTATGGTAGGTTCCCCTGACGAAGATCCTTCTTCACTAGAAGGTGCCCCTCCAACCTTGTTCCCAACAGCATGTCCCGCTACCGTCGAACCCAACAAATGGCCCCGCAACAGGAGATTCCTGTGCCAAAGGTGCCTGGACACAACATGTCGCATATGTCTGGTTTGAGTGTCCCACGACAATGTTGACCCCATAATCAACCCCTGCTCATTAATAGGATGGTGTTTCCTTCCAAAAGCTATGGCGTCCAACTAAACCCAGGCGTACACCCCTAACAAGCCCGAGCCACAAATTCGGCCACGGACGCGCAGGTTCGATTCGGCGCCCCGCGCCGTCCGCACCAACTCCCGCTGGGCGCGGGCCTCAAAACTCGCGTGGAGCGGGACCCGAAAAGGCATATGGCCATGGGTCAAAAGCCCGGTTACCCCTCAGTGAACATCCCAATCCCCACTAAAATAGGTTCTAAAATGGGTGGTGCACCTACCCCAAAAATTGTACCATTGGTTTTGACCCACAGCCATATGTAGATGGGCCAGAATCATGCCTCCCGTTTTTGGAGCCAACAAACAGGGGTTACTGATGGAGACTGGAGGGGGAGAAATACGCCCCCATGAGTCACTAAACATGTCCACTTCAGTTGCATCTGCCACTTTTGGAGGTGCCAAAAAGCGGAATGGAGGAAACCCTGGCACATGGGTCAAACAAAACTGGCCCCACGGATTTTAGCGCTGAGCTCAGCCCTCACTGTACAAGGGTAACCCCAATTTCTGACTTGAATAACCCGCGGAAACAATCAACATAATGACCGTCACCCCCCTGTCAAACGGCCCACAGACCTGAATTGGGCCAACACCCTACATGACAGGCCGGTTGGCTAAACAACCTCGATCTTTTCCGAATGAAAAGGGGCCAAGGTCTGGTTGTCTAACTTGGCACCCTGAATACTGTCCTAGGAACTTCCAGGACCGTTTGCCTCTGCAGTGTCCATGTTCAAGGCAGCGAGCACGTCCTCGTTGGCCTGCGAAGTCCAAGGTCGGCTACCCCACGGATGCCCTGAACATTGCAAGTAGGGCAAGAGAAAGCCTAGACAAATTACCTGGATTGTGTGGTTCAATGTGGTTCAACTTGGATGTGTTGCATCTGACAGTTTTAGTGGCCCCAACCCAAACTTGCTGTCCTTTGAAGGTATCAATGGGCTTGGGGGGGGGGGGGAGGGGTGGACATACCTCACATGAAAAGCTCCCGCAACCGCTTTCAAAACGTGAGCCCCACTGCCGAAGTGCGATGGGAGGGCCGCAACCAAAAGCTCGGTACGAACAGGAGCAAACCATTTTTTATTTTTGTTTGTTTTTTGTTTTATTTTTTTGTTTAAAAAAAACTAAAAAAAAAAAAAAAAAAAAAAACTAGAAAACAAAACAACGGCAGCCCCGCTTCCGTACATCCCAAGCTGCGCTTGCCCAGGCCACCGTGCTCGAAAAATCCTTGATCTGCGCACTTGCGAATCTCACCCCACCACCGACCCAAGAACCCCCCCGCCCTTTGCTAGACGTTGTATTGCTTGCCTGGGTTTGGCACCCTTGACACGTTGGCAAGCAAATATTGCGTCGTGCGACTTTCTACAATGTGTGTCGATATCGACAGACATGAGCACCGATGTCAAACGCGTGCTGCCCCAAAATGGGTTGATGACGCTCTCATGCAACCTTCGAACCTCTTTTCACTTGTTTGCGGTAAAGCCATATTTTGGAACATCACCATTCCCCAACCTGAAAATATGGCATTCCCAAGTAAAAAAGGACCTACATCATGGTGAGCTCTTTGCAAAAGAGGCAAACATATTCATTTTTAAGTCGCCCCGGAAACCAGCTCTCTAGCGACTCAAAGTCGCGTTTGTGTGGTCCTGTAGCCTTCTGTGTACTAATGTGCCACAAAACACCTACGGAAGATGAGCCCAAAAACAACTATGGAAGATGCACGAAAAACACACAAACAAACAAACAAACAAACAAAGAAAGAAAGAAAGAAAGAAAGAAAGAAAAAAAAGAAAGAAAATAAAGAAACAAAACAAAATGGTTGAAGCACCACCCCAGTAACCTGAGCCGTTCGGGGGGAGTTTCCAACAAACACGCCAAAACAGATGAGAACATTCCACGGAAGTCACTGGCAAGAAGCTACTTGGACCCCTGCCAGGTTTTCTATCTAGAAAATACACATTTCAATGTTCCTTCTCTTTTCGGTGGTCCCCTTTTTGAGTGCCATGCTGAATGCCGTCCCGGTTTTCCTTGCGCCTTGGCAACGCTGGATGTTTCCGGAATGAAGGGGAGCTCTCAGACATCCAAATCCGGAATGGTGGCTGTGGCGTAAAGACCTGAAATCCAACATGAGTTTGCATGGGTGTGGGTCAAAACTAAACCACCAGGGGACCGCCTGTTTTAGTCATGGGTTCCATTTGCCAGGGTTCCTTTTCGGGTACCCATTTTTGACCCACAACCGCATGGCACCAAGGAACACCTGCGGTTTGCCCTAGCTCTTTATTGTTGAGCCACCAGGTGCGCAAACACCAGCTTTGCTCCGAAAATGGCGCCGTACCGATCAGATCTTGGAAAAACCTGTTTGGAACATCATGCCGGAGTCCCCTTTCAAATCCAGACGCCTCCTTTCCACAGTTTGCCAACCAAAACCGGACGCTCCGGGCGAATTTTTGTTGTTGTTTGATTCACCCGACCCGAAGAAAGACGTGACGAGGAACGAATTCACCGACCCCGAGACCAAGAACCTGAGCTTGGTGACTTTGGCAAAACCTCGCCCGAGGTGAGGCACTTGCTCAAAGCAAGGTATGTAGTAAAATGGTCGTCCAAGAACCAGGCTTCAAGAATTAAGCCGGAGTCGGCCCGAATCGGTTTTGAGCACGTGGCTCACATGACAGGTCAACATGTGTTCAGCCAGTCACCATGTCCTCCACGGGAGGCAAGGAAGAACTCAATCACTCCCAAAGTTGAGCACCTGGGTGTGTCGTTTTGAGGCTTGGCACCCCTTTTGCTTGGCTCTAAACAAAAATACTTCCTGAGTGGATTGGTCAGAAAAATATTTCCATGTCCAAACCTTTTTGCTTGCCAAAATGGTCTACCCAAAACACTTTGAAGTGGAAAACTCAGGAAGTGAGGCTCGCTCGACACCTCCCCCATCCGCTGGCCACTCGCCGGCCTCCTGTTCCTCGGGCTCCTCTTCCTGGCAAGGGTCAGCGGTCTAAGAAACGGCGGCTACAGCGGGAGTTTCGAGGGCTCCCTTGCCCTTTCTTTCCAGGTGTTGTTCTTTTGTTTTGTAGAAAAACTCGAAGAAACCCAGGGAGAATAGCTGGTGTTTGAGAAGAACGCTAGAGCTTTGTCGTTTTAAGTTCAAATGCTTGGGTTAACAGGAGATGCGGGAAAACCAGCGTACTGGCGGTGTTTTGGGGCCACTGCTTGTGACCAAGCGCTTTCAGCAATACGAAACGATTCTTGTTGTTTTCTTGGTGGTGTCTTGCAGCTTCGGGCGCTTTGAGCTATCTGGCTTTGAATTGCGGTGCTTGGACTCCATGCTGCGCCTTGGACCAAGACTTCGGGTACCGTCCAAGCGTGGGGAGTTGAGTTTTATTCTCAAGTCACTGAAAACTGGCAACCAACAGGTGCTAGTCAGCGGGGCTCTGCCGGCTGGCAGTCGGCGATGGAAACCTGCAGGCTATAACGATCATCATTCAACTTGTCCGAAAGGGGGTGACTACTGGTGGTTGATGGGGACAACCTCACGTGCTCCAACCAGCGAAAAACAGAAGCATGTTCAAATTGTAGGCAAACAACATGATTTGTTGCCCCAAGAGGACATGCACAATTAGGGTTGGCCCCTGGTGGAATGTGGGTTGTCGCATCGTGTCCTCCCCAAGCCAACAGTGGGCTACCGACAACATGGTTAGTATGTGTCAGCTGGACCTTAAACGTTGTGGCGTTGCCCAAACCAGGCTGGATGCGTGTTACAATGTGGTGGGGGGGGGGGGCCGAAAAACAGGAAAATGTGCTTCCGACATAGGGGGCTGCCCAACACGGAGATGGGGAAGGGCTTCCGAAAAATTGGGTGCCCAACAACAGACGTGTGTTCGCAAAATGCCTGCATGTCCAAAAGTGAGATTCGCCCAACAGCGTCTCCCTGTCGGGCGATTCAGGCGATTCCGCGGAACCAATTCCCAAAAGGAGAGCTGGAGATAACCACCGAACGGCCAACCTCGCCGAATTTCAGCCCAACACTGCGGGAAAGGCCAGCGTGGGGCCCTCCATGAGCAAAATACCACTCGGAGGCCTCCATGGACCATGTTTTCCAGAAACAAAGTAAACTCACTTGCCCAAAGGACCTGGAAATACAAGGTTAACCTTTTGGGACCTTCGCAAAAAATGGACCAAAATGGGAAAACAAAAGGTCAAAGGTCGGCTTTGGGCAAGTGAGTGTAGTTGGAAGGCTTTCTTTGGGACGCGACCACGGGTTTCAAGGCCCGGGCATTTGCCCGAGTCTGTGGGTGAAAAATAGGCGACAACTGGGTTGCCCTGGGAAATGGGTTGCCCTGGACTAAAAAAGCGGTCTGGCGACTTAACTCTCACCCATGCCCATATTCATGTAAAATGCCCCCTTTTGGCCAGGCCAAATCGAAGAACGCAAGAAGCAGCTCTGCACAAGATGTCCTTCACAGATTCGTCCATGGGATCCACTATCTCTGATCAAACCACTTCTTATAGAACTTTGCACTGCTCCTATATCAAGCATTTTTTAGAGCATTCCCCAGATTCAACATCCACCCGGCTCTCATTCGGTGGTTCATGCTTGCAGCGCATTCTTGGAGCACGTTCCACCCGAAACCCCACAGTCCCGGCCTCCGCAGTCTTCGTCGCAGCTGTGGCCGGAGCCGAAGCTTTGGCATGCCCGGCTTCTCTGAAAGCCTCCCGCTTCAACTTCTCCCGCTTCTTCCTGCAGCCGAGGTCGCTAGAGTGGTGGGGTTCAACCGTCCAAACCACCAAACCACCAAACCACCAAACCACAAAACCACAAAACCACCAAAAACCAATGGATAGAGAACCAACTCCAGTTACCTCAGTTTGTAACCATGGTTATAACTCCTACTTTCCAAGTGCGCGGAACATCCAGACAAAGCAAGGTTAGATCCCTGGGTACCTTTGCATAGTGTGTGACGGGATGCCAAGAAATGGCAAAGGTCTCCTTTAAGGCTCAATACACTAATAAGAAGGGAATCCGACTCCCATTGTTACACACCAAATACCGAGTGCGAAAGTTCTTTCGGTCTTAAAATGGAAGGGGGGGGGGGGTCTGGGAACGATGCTGGTTCCAAGAACGCGATTCCCGTAGTGGAGACAAGAAAGTTGGCAAATGCCCCTGAAATGCCCCTGGCATTCTGCGTGAAATATAGAGCTAGCGTTCTTGCGTCCCATTTTAGAAATAGACAACACAGGGATTGACCGAAGTCTGTGCTTCCATCTCCTTCTGCTTTCCTCTATGTAAAGGGCCAGGGTACTTAGTCAGTGGGTAATAACCAATTGATAATCAAGCAGGGGAAGTGACAAATGGTTGTTCATTGCGCAGTGCCCCCGGTCGGTGTCCAAGCTTGCCACCAGGTACTCCCTTTGACATCATGTCCCTTGGTCGAAACGGCCCGGAAGTCCGGAAGTGCGGTCCAACTGCATCAACCAGTTGAACAATTCACCAACCGCAACTAAAACATGGAGAGCCAAATTGGACACATCACCCTTGGAGACCCTGACATAAGGCTCCTTGTGTAATATGCCCCCTTTGAACGATAATCGAGGTGACGTTTAAACCCCCTGGAAAGGACATCTAAGCATCCCTGTAGCCTGACCCTAGCCCTGGTACGTGGAGTTTGGACACTTCCACATATGTGATACATAGATGGTTTGATGAGTTCTATCCTGGTTCTAACCCATTGAACGGGACTTCTTACCATGGCTTTGGTGGGATATGACCATGACTGCCAACCACTTGCTAAATCCCAGACCATCCAGAGGATGATCATGTTGCAAAGGATTACCTCCTCCTCAGGTTTTGTGACCCCCAACCCCCAAACCGAGTGGTTTAGGTATCGCCCATGGTAGCCTCAACTTGGATACTTGTCAGGGGCAGGGAAGGTATCCCTCCCGGTACCCCTTGTGTCTTTCGGGCTTCAATCCTTAACCGAATCCAAACACCAAGGAAGGCGCTATTCACAGGTCTGGGGTGATTTACGATTGCTCAACTCCTGAAATCATGTGAAATGGGTATCCGGGTACCCCTACCCATGGTATCCAGCGAGGTCGACCCGCTAACCCTCGGATTTGAAAGCTCGTTGCCTCTTCTCCTTCTTCTCCTTGTTCTTTGCTCGGGTCTTGGCGGTGGTCTGGCGGCAAAAACTCAGGTCCAGGTCCAGTTCAAACTGGGTTTCTGTATTCATGTGGGTGTGTTGTGTGCTTGTGCTTGTGTTTGTGAGGGTACCCGTTTCACCTTCGTTTAAGAGAAAAAGGGTCACGAGAAGGTCCTTGCGGAAGGAACGTGGAACCCTGATGCGTGCCAAAACCTTCTGTGGCCCTTTGTCCTTGCTGCTCCGAAATCCCGAAGGCTTCGGCGTTTTTGGTTTCCCACTAAAATATTCTCAAAAAAAAACAGTCCAGGCATTTCAGGGAGTGAGATCTCAAGTAGGCAGGTCTTTGACCCCAGCACATAACAATATTCCCCCATGTTCCTGGTGGGAAGTGGCTTGGTACTGAAATCCGTTTTTTTTTTGTTTTTCTCCAAGACACAGCATGTTCACCAACAGCGGCCGCGAGAGGGGTCTGAGCCAATCCCGGTTTGGGGCCAGTGACACATATTGAGAGAGGAACCAGGGAAACCATCCCAACAGTAAGTTCCAGAGACTTACCTTTCCGCTGTTGCGCCACATGGACCCTTGGTCGCGGAAAAACCCTGTTCTGTGATACCAAGGTGGCACATCCCTGTGGCTGCTAGTACTATAGCAAAAGTGGCAACCTAAAGCCACACATTTTCCACGTCTTTGGACCCTCACAAGTGCCGAAACCCTTCAGAACTTCCCGGCCTGCCCGGCCTCAGGCTCTTTGGCCTCTGTCACCTGCGTGCGCCGAAGTCAGAAGGTGTGTTGGACCCCGGTTAATTAAGAATGGTATAGGGATGGTAGATTGTCCCGCCCATCCTAAAACAGTTTTATGGGAGATGCTCCCTAAGTAGGCTTGATTCTCGGAGATGGTCCCAGACCAAACTTGCCGCCGAGGGTGCAGTCAAACAACCCCTCGCATAGATTCTGCCGGATCTGGCCATTGGGACCGGGCATGGGGGGGTTGCCTCACCTAGGACTTGGACGTCCTCTTGGACGAATGCTGGGATCTGGAAAACGCAACAGGTTCATCTTGAGCATCTTTCACCAAGCCAACTGCTTTCCTCCTGGTTGCAGTGCCACTGAAAAGCTGTACTGACAGTGAGAACATGATTCTGGCAGACAGACAAACAAACGACCGGTACATTGTATGTTACCATGTATGTATGTCTGTATGTCTGTCTGTCTGTCTGTATGTACGTATGTACGTATGTACGTATGTACGTATGCAAACATGCATGCATGCATGCATGCATGCATGTATGCACGTAGGTATGTAGGTAGGCAGGCGTGTCCGCCCGTCGGTCGGTCCGTCTGTCTGCAGGTATGCATGTATGTCCGTCCATCCGTCCGTGCGTCCGTCCGTCTGTCATACCCCTCTGCACATATACTAACATGATTCATTGTTGAGTTTCACTTGTTCAACCGCCAGCCATCAAATTTAACATCGATCAACTGACTCTGCCTTCACTTTAGGCTGACATAGACGCCAGCAAACTTCGAAGAGGAGTAACAATTCCTCAAAGACTCCGGGGGCTCCATCTGAATCAGCCTGCAGTTAGAAGCCCCCTGAAACGGGAAATGGCCCCAGCCCCAACGTGGGACGGCCTTGGACATTTTCTGCGTTGTTTTCGGGTATCGTTGGTGCTGCGGCCAAGCATATACCCAAAAGCAAACCACGGAATTAGAATTGGTTCTGAGAGACATAGAACAGTAGTACATTCTGCATACGACAATGTAAGTCACAATCAAACCTGCCACTGAAATGGTGTACCCAAATCCATGTAAGGAAATTGAAAGTCGGCCGCACCTATTCCTGGCAGCCCCCTTAACCTTCATCTACCCCTCGGCTGTCTCATGGCGTCTTTTCTCCCGAGCCAGGCCGGATTCTCGAGCCGGGACGGAGTGATGCCCCTCTGAAAGGGGATCTGAGTTGTGCGGCCCACAACCTGTTTTTCGGGCTATCATAAACCAAAGCTAAAATGGAGTCGTCCTTCCTTGGATCAGACTTTTGAGAATCCGAATTCACCACACGAAGCACAAAAACAACTGATTCATTCGTGCAAGAAACCGTTCTCCTAGGGCTTCCTTCTGAGAAAACAGAAGTTCTACTGTTTTCTGTCAGCTTCAGATTTGTATTCCCCAAAAGTACTGGACAATGAGTTGGGGCCTCCGATAGGCACAGGACCAAGAGAAACCTCACCAGCGATCTACCAAGCAAGAGAACTTGGAGAACCCGTCACCACTCAGAGAGGTGCTCATGCTCGAAGAACCCCCCCGTCACATTTGGCGCCACTGCACACAGCGCCACAGTACGAGCGCCCACGGAAGGCTCCTGTCCTCCTCGGTTGCTGGACCTCAGAGCTGTGTGTGTGTGTGTGCGTGTGTGCGTGTCTCGCTGTGTCTATGTCTGTGCCTGTGTGTTTCTTGAAGCGCCCTTTTCTTGGTGGGGGAAACCAAAATGAACGCCACCCAGTGAGGGATTCATTGACCCCTCCTGTCAACTTGGCGTATGCCGCATAATACTTGCATTTTCTTGTTGAAGTGAAGTGGCTTTCTCTTTGGCTCGTATGTGCACTAACATAGATTTTTCTGGTCCACCAAGCCGCTTTACGCCGGGAGCAATACCGAGGGATTAGAGGAAAATGGTCCAGGACCCCCAAGACAGGTTCTATGTTGGTGCATGGAAGGGTACCCGCCTTTCCGCTAAAGCCCGGGATCCACAAGCTGCCGGTGGATTTACTCATCCCGGGTCGACATTGCGCCCGCCGAGATTATGCTGGAGTGCTATCTGGGTGATTTTTCCTGTGTACTCAGGGCAGGTCAGGAATGCTTGCGTGGCGCACTCGCGGGTTGCCTCTCTTAAACCCTAGACTTCTTGACTTCTCCCTTGACCCCCAGGTTCAACTCACGGGGACCCCTTGGTGAGTAGCCTGTATCCAAAGAATTTATCTATATGTATATACATATATTCGGAAATATAGGTGGCTCGCTTCACTTCGGGGTAACCTTTTTCGGGCTAGAGTTTCTATCGCGCACTGAAACGAAACTGTCCAGTTTGGAGGCAAGAGCCAAGCCCACTTTGAGACAGCCCCCTGGCATTGAAGTTTAATGGGAATGCCCTTGTCGGTACACATAAATCTCCCATGGCGATGCAAAACAAAAGGCCCCAAATGAATGTTCTCATCTCCATGCTCCCTACTTACCTTGATTCGGAAAGAAGCCCCCCCCCCCACAAAAAAACAACAAGGCCGGTATCCCTGGAATTCCGGAACCCTCCCTTGGAACTGGTGTCCGAGGTCTCGGCATATCTGTACGGCAGTAGCCGGGGCAGCAGGCATTCACCACCAGGCCATTGCCTGCTTCCTCGCGCGCCAGCAGGCGCGTGTACGCAATGAGCGCCAGCTTGGACCTCGCGCCAGGATTTGAACGTGGAACCTGATCCTTGAGATCTTCATGGGTTTCACTCCACTTGGTGTGGTGTCCAAATGAAGCATTGTTTTGAACAAAACACATGGGTCGCTTCCCAGTGTAACCCGAGGGTCAGCTTCCCGCGAGCGGGTTTTGCTACTTGCCATGTTACCATCCTTCTGTGGCTCTTTCTTTCTTTCTTTGGTTCCTTTCTTGATTTGTTTCTTTCTTTATTCATTTTGTTCTTCGTTTCTGCCTGCATTTATTTCGTAACTTACTGTTTGTCTTATGTTCTTTCTGTCTTGCTTTCTTCCCATGATGTTATGTTCCTTCTTTAGCTGGTTCCTCTCTCCTGTGTCAGTTTTTTCTTCTATGTTCATTGTTTGTTTGTTTATTTCTCTCTCTGTCTACAAATTTCTCTAACACTGTGCTCTATAGCAATTTATTTATCTACCTACCAAAACGTTCATGTCTATCTGCCTATCTAGCAGACTATCTATCTGTCTATCTCTCTATCGAACTATCTATCTAGCCAGACGTCTGTCTATCTGACAGTCTGTCTATCTAACTATCCACCCATCTTCTACCTGTCTGTCGAACTGTCTATCTGTCAATCTGTCTACCTGTTTATCTACCTAGCTACTCGACCAACCCCCCTCTCTCTCTCTCTCTCTGTCTGTCTGTCTGTCTGTCTGTCTGTCTGTCTGTCTATGTATCTGCCTATCTAGACATCTATCTACCCTTTCTTTATCAACCTGTCTCTCTTTTTATCCCCGTCAATCGCTCAATTCATTTAAATGCCCATCCATCTACTGGTCTATGAACCTTTTATCAATCGTTCTTCTCTCGACCTATTTATATAACATGTTCTGTCTGTCCATCTATCTATCTATCAATCTGGTGGCCCATCCACCGGGAGAAAGCACCGTATGCCCCGTAAAGTGTTCTCGAAGGCTCTTTGGGACAAGGGTTCGCAGGTTCGCAACGCCGAGACTGCTGGACCTGTTCTGCGGCACAAATTCAAGGCAGCGGGCTGGGAAGATGGTGGGTCTGGCACGTGGCGGCGGGATGATAGCTATATAGAGAGGTAGATAGGCAGGTAGGTAGGTAGACAGATAGATGGCTAGATAGCTGTGGAGCTTAGGTAGATAGATGAATAGATAGAGAGTTAGAAAGAACGAAATATAGAAAGATAGAAAGATGGATAGTTGTTGTGTTCTTCTTTTTTTCCTCATCAAATGTTTGCCACTGAAGTGATCCTCCCAAAAGTATAAAGTCCAGAAGCGTAAGCAGTGAGAAACAAGGCCAATGGGAGTTGTGGGCTCTGCTGACAGGAGCCGCAGGTTCCAACATATGCAATGTCACTACCGGGCGCGAGCAGCCAGCTGGCTTTCGTGCTTGACATATTTTTCGTGCTCGTCCCCCTCATGCCCCTCCCAAATTGACCATAGAGGACATGTTAGCTAAACCTCAAGTGAGGCTTGTCCCAAGAAGGGGATAAGTTCTTGGACTCTTTTGTGAGTAGAGGAAGGCCGACAAGCCCTTGGGGCCCGAGGGTCAAACATTGGCAGATGTTGAACGAAATCTGACGGAAAATTGGGGAACCCACAAAATATCTTGGTGGCTTCCCCCTGTTTGCCGTACAGAAACCAGCCCACAGAAACCAGGCCGCCAAAACCCAAACGAGGCAGATCCACATTGTGCCGACAGACTCCGAGACCCGAGGCAGGCACATGCCGTAGTTGGAGTTGCTGAAGCCTGAGATAACTCAATTGGCCGTGGTTGTCAAAACCGTTTTTGTATCCCATTTTGGGGTGGGTGCACCACTCATTTTAGAACCTATTTTAGTGGGGATTGGTTGATGTTCACTGGGGGTACGATTTGGATTTTGACCCATGGCCAATTGAGGTCCGAAAAAGGGACATGAAGCCCTGATTGAGACAGAATCGAAACCCAGCAACAATCTGGTTGACCCAAAACCAACGGTCTAAAGGGCGGAGTGTCCCCGCACTTTCGTTTGGCTGCCTTCTGATTGTGGCTGCATTGGGCGCGGTATCACATGAGCAACTGGCCCAACTGCTGATGCTAGTACTCATTTAGTGGAGGTAGAGGTCTCAACAAAAATCAGGGGGCCCGCAAGTTGCCCATATCCCCTTGGGAACAAATTGTGTGTTGCCTGCCCTGGACCAAGATTATGATGCTGGTAGAGGAGATGTATGTCACCAAAACCGCACCGTTTCGCCACATAATTTTCGGCTGGCACTGTCGATTCCCGGAAGATTCAAGGGCAAACTTGCCTCAGCTCAGCTTTTGCGCAAGCATGTTGACTTCGAGAATTTTCTGTGAATGAACCTTGACATGTACAGGTCCCAGAATAGGCTCGCCCGACCAGTGCGAATGCCGCAATGCTTTGCATTCGGAGTGCTTGATTTGAATGTGTCTCAAAAAGGGACACCTGCGAACAGGGTGGTTTCCTTTCGGCCTCCCTTAATCTAAAACACGGCCTCCGAAGGGGCAGCCCCTTTCTGAAAACGAGCCCTTGGGAACAATACCTGAACAACATGACGGTAGCTGATCACAATATCTGTAGCTGATTCGGCGAATGTTTAAATGTTTCTGGCGGCGACAGCAGCAGCAGCAGCAGAGACAAGATTCACACAGCAGAACTCATAATATAATTAGCGACTCCCAAAAACGTCACTGTTGTCACCTCACTTCCTGAGTGGACGGGCCGGACAAAGTCCCAGTCTTCCTGCTTGCCACCATTTCTGCCAGAAAGCTTGAAGACCAAAAGATGGGTCAGTGAGTCCTTTGGTCGGTGGCAATTATGGTGAGCTAGATTTGCATTTTACGAAATGCATGTTTTCTTTGGATGAATTCAGAGAACAAATACTAAAAGGAGCGCACTGAAGGTGAAGCAACAACACAAAGGAAAAACAAAAAGGAAGAACCACCCCAGATTGGTATGGGCCCGCGGCCGGGACTGATTTAGCATACATGTTGTAACCATTCTCGTAATTGATTGACCACTGCCTACTAGTGGAAACCCAGGAGTGATACACCCGTCCAAATAAATACGGGGAGCGTTCCCCTCAAGTCATGAACCTATTTACCCAAAAAAACGCTTCCCCTACTAATCATTCAACAATCATGTCCCCTTGTCGTAATCAATCAACAACCGTGTCCCCTACTATTCTTCATCAATCCCCTACTAATTATTCATCAACCATGTCCCATACGAATCATTCATCAACCATGTCCCCTACTATTCATTCAACAACCATGTCCCCCACTAATCATTCATCAACCAGGTTTTGTTTCTCCTCCGAATTTCACATTGCGGACCATCCCAGTTCTCATGGCCAGGCAGCCCATCTCCCTGTGTCGGCCCGACTGCACAGCTGCAACAAAGCTCTGGACCAAGCTCACTAGCCTGGCATGTGAAAGATGTGTAACACATACATGTGCATACCTATATGTATATATGTATATATGTAAATATGTAAATATGTATATATGTATATGTGTATATATATATATGTAAATATGTATATGTGTGTATATGTATATATGTGTATATGTATATATGTGTATATGTATATATGTGAATATATATATATATATATGTTATGCGGTACACCCTCCCGGGAAAACACAAACTACCATCTTTGCTGGTTTGCTGACACTTACAAAGTGTTCTTGGATCCTACGCAAGTATTCAGCCTTTGCCATGTTCTTTGCAGGCTTCTCAAAAGTCGTTGTCCCCACCACAACTTACAACACTTATTAGCAATTCCTTCAACATCAAATAGTTAAGCTTCTCGTAAAAAAAATAGATTCAGTGAACTCATCACACACTGCGCCCCAGCCCCTGCTTGTCGTCTTCTAAACATATACACCTACATGCGTGCCTGCGTGTGTGTGCATTGTATTTTGAAAAAGCCCTATTCTCGATAACCCCTATCGCTCCGAGCAAGCTGTCAACGCATCGCTTTTATTACCCCAACGTGTTGTTAAGGTGCTACCATTTGACTGCCATTTCCACGCAAACAATTGATATCCAGACTAGCAAATGATATCCGGACTAGCAAGTATAGCGCAAACAAACTGACGCGCGCTTGCGTAACTTGTGGGGAATACCATCCACGGAGCATGTGTCCATAGTATGTGTAGGATGTCCGGGGACTATTACGGGCAGTAAATCCAAACGCGCGGCGGGCACGAATCTGCGGCATGCGTGCCGATCCGTTCGCTCCAAAATGCGTGTGTTGCACAGCCCTGCCTCCACGCCAAAACGTAGCACAAATCAGCTCCATGCCAAACCCACCCAAATCCGGAACCCACCCAACAGCAGCCTGGACAATTATCAGGCTTTGCTGAGCCTACATAAACCCCAAACCAACCCAAGAACCGCCCACATGAAGATCTCAGGCATCCTAAAAGTCACCTTAAACCAACGCGAGCAACTCTCAACTGCCACCAAATCAGATGCAACAGGCAGCTTGCTGTCTAAATCAATAAATTCAATCAGATAACATGAAATAGGTTCAAATGTTTTGCTTTTAACTTGTGTTGTTCAGGAACGCGGGGTGGGGCGGGCAAGGGGTGTAGCACTCTACATATATATATATATATAATATGTAGTAGATGTATATATGTGTACATATCTATACATGTACCGTTGTATGTCTACGTGGTGTGAGGGTCGTATACACCGTGTACTGCCCATGGACTGTCGCTTGCCCGTCCAGGAGCCCCAGAACAAAGGTTTCGTAGGTGACGTACACTGTGGTGGAAACCGTGGTGGAAAATCCGCTTGCCCTTGGGGCCCCAGGGCGATTGCACGTTCATGCGGTCATACGGCCATTGGGGGCTTCACCCCTTTTCGTGGTTTTGAAGGAAAGCTACGAGGGAGAACCATTTTGGAGGGTCCAACCTTCAAAAAGACACAGCCCAGCATATATGGTTTCCCTGAGATTGGAGGCAAGCTGCGCGTTTCAATCCCAACCGCCAATGAGCGTCTTTCTTGTTCAACAGCAGCTCTTAACGGGCTTGTTTAATATTCTGCTAGAATGGTTTTAGTCGCCTGCGTAAATCAACCCTTAAAACGGATACCTCACATAAACGACTGGTTGCAAGCAAATCTGGCAATTAGATGCAGCCTGTGTGAAGCAAGGACTGTGAACGTTGCTTGCGTGCCTCTCTGGCCAGCACCTTTGACTAAGTTCGGGATATCCAACAACTTCCGACTGGAAACCGCCCTCAAAACAACAAACCAGTAACGCCTTGTGTGGCCAAACAAAGGCTAGCGAGCTAAAACGCGGTGAGCCAACATTGCGGCAAAACACACAGTTGCAACCCAAAGGTGATGTATATAGCTTAAGGCCACCCTAAAAGGCTTATATGAACAACCCTGCTCTGCAGGGGTCGTTCGTTGAGGACAAACAGCTTCAATAGAAATTGCAGTGCCGCTGAGAATGATGATGATTATCAGTCATAGCAGTTCGGGTTAACCAATCGGGGCTAATGGGGCAGGGTTTTGGAGGGCACCCCCTTGGGCTAGTGTAAAAGAACACATAACACGAAACGAAAACCATCATTTTGGGTCTGCCTATTTTGACACATACGCAAAAAACAGGTACCTCAAAAAGCGGATGAACATGGATGAACAGTTGATGACGTTGACCTAGTGGGCATGGGCAAAAAAGGCTTCCCACCTGGATTTCGCAGTTGACATTTACACACACACACACACCCGCCCACCCACGTGTACACACACACACACACACACACACACACACACACACACACACACACACACACACACACACACACACACACACACACACACACACACACACACACACACACACACACACGCTGAGCCTGAGCCTAGTTTTTCTGTTGATCAATGGGGGGGGGGGGGTCCCGCTTAGTAAAAAGCAATGAGGTTGGCAATTGGCCTGGGCAAGTCGCTTGAGTGCGGCAAAACCTGAGTCTTCGACCCAACTCCGAGCGCTCTGCATTCCCGAAATCGGCGAAACATCGGCAAGTCGGTGCCTGCCGCGGTCCAGCGCGGGGTCTGCGAACTGGGCCTGCAACTCTGGGCCTGTCGACGAGCCGCGAGAGTCGACTCCAAGAAAACTGGGAGCCAGGCCCTAAGTGTTCTCTGCAGTGTTTTGATCCCTTGCCTAACAGTGAAGCTTTGAGCTTTGTACTTGCGCGTTGTCATTTTGGGGCTCGTCACCAAAACAAACCAGCGGAGGTTCATCAGCGTTCCCCACATCTCCAACCTCAAAACCACGGAGAGCTTTCCTACGGGCAAATCCAATGTTTAAAAGCCACCAAGCAAGGAAATATCATATTGGCCAAAATAGGGGGATCCCGCTCCTCTTTGAGCCAGCCGCAAAAAGGGGTACCCTAAAGTACGCTGGAATTAGGACCCCAGCAAACAATTATCATTTTTGCCAGTGGAGAACAAAGGGACCCAAAAAAGCGAGCAAAAAAGAAGAAAAAGCACGGGGGCTAATTCTGGGGAAGCAAAAAGGCGCAGGGAGGGAGCCCTGTCCATCCCCACGTCTTTGGCCCGGGCACAGCTGCCGAAGCTTTCCGGCGAGTGACGCGACATTCACCACCTGATGCAATGGCGAACAATTGCTTTCGGGGCGATAAGCCCCATGCCCTCATGCCCTGATAGCGTGTTATATATACATATATATATATATATATATGTGTAGGCATATGATACAAACTTGTGTGTGTGTGCATACATATGAATATATATATATATATGTATATATATAGATATATAAATGTGTTATTGTCACCCAACCGCCGGGAACCAACTTCACTCTGCTGCCTTGTAAAATTGCTGAAAGCAAACATGTGCTGCTCATGCTTTTTGATTCGCATTGAGTTGGAGGGGTGGCCAGAATTCCATGAGCGTATGTGACACAAAAACACTGTGATGTTCAGTTCATGGTTTTGCCTGCTTCGAAAAAAGAAAACACTGGTATTTGTTGTTTGAGTATTTGAGCCTTGTGGGAATGATGTTTGTTTCCACGTCTTGTTTTTGCTTTTATTCAGATAAGCCGTTCTGGCTTGTTTTAGAAAGGGAAACAAAAGAACACTCATTATTTTCGGGTTCCGCTATTTTACGACACACCCACGCCACCCACCCACTATTCTCTTCCTGAGTGGATTGGCCAACAAAAGCCCAAACTTGGGGGACTTTTGGCTACGACTTTGGAGACCCGTCTGCTCTTTCGGCTCTGGTTCTCAGAGAAGGAGGGAACGACGTGAATGGTGATCAAGGGTTCATTCCCAAAGCCAGTCGCTTGGATCCATTTGGTTCATTCACAACCCCGAAATGAATTCCTAACTTCCCAAGCCAAGTTGATGTAGTTCAGAGCGAAAACATGCCAGGAACAAATCGAATCGCTCGGTGTTCGGTCGATTTTTCAGGGGGTTGTTTCTTTTTGGTTCCTCTTCAAGTACCAACTAAGGGTTCAACCAATTGTTCTTGGTTCTGCAGAAAGATGGTCATCCACGTGATAATAGGGCCTTGATAACCATTATAACTAGGTGAATCATGATATTTCACCAGCCTGAAATAAGGTGGTTGGGGGGACATTCCCCACACAAACTGGGGGGAGGTCGTGTGAGGTCGTTATAATTCACCCAGAATATAATGATTCCTGAGGAAGCTATCACCCAATCGGCCACATTTACGGATTTTTACGATGGCTCAAGTGAGGGAGGTCTGGAACCAACCCAAACTGCCCGATCGCCTTGGGCTGGCGCCCGGCCGCCGCGGAAGCTCGCAGCAACGGCAGCAGCCGGTCCTCCGCATCTGACCAAAAACGTCGAGTGTCCAGGGGCGTTAAGCCAATAAAAACATGACCCTAGGGCCCTCAAATGGCCCATCCCCTCGAAACATAGATTAGTTGACACCCAAACCAGCCCAAATAGCATGAGTCGTTCAGGCTTCAAGTTGTTGTACGGGCCGATTGCCCATTTTCTTCACCCATGGTTCCCTTCACAAATCACTTTTGTCCTTCCGGGGGTTCGCAAGTGTTCTGATTATTTAAAAGAGTATGCCTCCTGCTCCAATACCCGTCCTGTTTACTTTACGACAAAAGGGGATCATGACGGAACTTGGTTTAATAGAACTACTGAGAATCTGAGAAGGGTTTGGAAACACTTCCTCCTGCACCGTTGATGGCCCCCAACGCCTGCCTCCCAATCTCCCAACCTGTCCGTCAAGCGCGTGGTGGCAAAGAAGTTCACGCCCAGCCTCGAACGGCACAGGCTGGGACGTTGAGCCATGTGCTTCTATTTTACCTAGAGGTAGAACCACCAGATGGGTGGGCACTGGACGCACTGGGACATGGAAAGTACCCACAAAACACAGGGGATGGCAGCATCCCACCAGAATGTTGGCCGAGATTGGCGTCGACAAGGGACCCTCTATCATTCCCCCCCACCCGCAAATTGAAGGATGGGGAAAGGGTCCCCTAGTTCCATCTCTCTTGTTCTCGCAGAAAGTGAGACAAGGAAGGACTCTCCCTGCGACCAAACAGAAAGGATTGGTGAGCGATGCAAGCACCCAAGAACCAGATCTGAGCCCTTCAACCCCTGGAAGGATGCAAACCTGTTTCTCATTTTGATGACAAACACGTGAAGATGATGCACACCCACTCGACTCGAGTTGGGGCACTTCAGCGGTTCTATGATCCTTACAAAATGTCCATACGCACCCAGAAACCGCACCAAGAGCTATGTAGGATGTCTTTCTGGGGTAAATGACCCCGTGCTAGCGCACTGCCTTCAGGAGAGGGGGTGCCTTGGGTCCAAAACAAGAAAATTCAAACACACAAGCATGGCTCGGTCTGGCAACGAAACGGGCTCCTGGGCAATTTGGGGCTTCGCAACCCCAGCTCTGCGCCCGATGGGTATGTATTTTGCTTGGGGGACGCTGTGGTTGACGTCGTATACATGGATACTTGTATCCAACCATGTTTGACGGGGGCTTCTTTCTCAAGACACGTTCCCGCTGTGATTCCATGACAGTGTTGGATCGCAGCTGTCGGACAACACAAATCCCGGTGGCAACACCATGGATGCGGAAACAGACTCAAGTTTCCCTTCAAAAGTTGGGATGGCCTAAAAGGTGAAAAACCACAAATGAGGAACTTTGTGCACCGGGAAGCGGTCAGGGATGACCTCCGCAGCTTGCTCGGCGCGCCGCGTGGGTATGGTCTGCTGCTCGAAGGGTGTGGGATCTGCCGCCTAGAGCCGCGAATCATGGCCCATGCGCCTGGAAGTTGGAAAGCATGGTTGGGGTTCCTGATGTCAGGTCTCCTGGCCACTGGTTTCCCTTTGGTTCTACTCATTTGCCAGTGTCACCGATTTGTCCAGAAGGACCTCCGGACACCCCAAATTCCAGGGGTTGATTCCTTCTCCATTCTTTTCAACAGGGATCCTTACAATATACACCTGAACATTGCAACTTGTAAATGGTGGTTTCCCTTTATTTTGGTACGGAAAAAAACAACATGTTTCAAATGGTTGCAAAAAATGTATTTCCTTTAAGGAGACCTGTTCAACCCTCGGTCTTTCTTTTTAAAAGCAGCTGGATCGGTCTGTTTCCCCTGGGCCCTGGGGGGTCTGATGGTTTTCTGGAAAGAAGGACTTGGTTGACGTTGGGTTTGGGGAGCAACAATTCTCAAATTTTAGCAGTTAAGTGGATTTGGATTTCAACCACTAAATCACAATAAGATCAAAAATGGGAAAAATGTAAAACCCAACAACAACCATGGAATGGTTGGAAGTGTCCCCTAGAAACATGACCAATTTCAACACCAAAGCAAGCCGATTCAGGAGTATTCCCTATCACACAAAGTGGCGGAAAAGCGAACCAAGTTTCCACACAACCATGTTGGCAAGGGGCCAAGCGGTCATCTGCAAACACAATGCATTTGGGTCAGCTGGTTTAGCCCTATGTGAGCTCATCACAAGTTGTGCAGATGAAGCATCAATATGCCTCCAGCACCCTCCAGCCACTTTTTTTGGGGGTTTGGGACATGACAAAGCGATGGCCGAAAGCAGTGGAGGCTGAAGTGATCCTGGACCCCAGATATTGCAACTTCTACTTTGAAATTTGGTGTTTGCAAATGTGCTGAGTCAGAGCCATGGGCAGCATGGCAGCCTTAACAGGCTGGACAAAGTCAGGCTCAAGTCGCGCCACCATCCAATTTCCAACACCAAATCCCAATGACGAAATTGCAACGCTACTCCAATTAAACTCAGGCCTCAGCCATGCCCGGGCCCAAACCCAATGCAACGCAGCATGGGACTTGTTTGCCAGAAAAAAAACGCATACTCAGGCCTGAAACTCCCCATGGAGGGCAACACATAGAACGTCTGCTTGGGTGTCAGGAACTATCACTCAACTCAGGAAAGCATTTTAACCCTGACTTTTACAAAGACCCATGTCTGTTGCTGGCTGTGTCTGTTGGCTGCAATCTGCAAATGCAAGAAGTCTTCACACGTGCCATTCTACCGAGTTGCTGGATGGAAACAAGTAACAGTGATCAGCTTTACTGGAGGGCGGCTCAAAAGCCCTGTTTTCCGGCGACCCCCGAAAAAAAATCATAATATCTAAAACGAGATCTGAACGAGATCCCAGAGCCGATTGACCTTCGAAGTACCCTTCCGCCAGCTCGAAAATCGTGACTTGTTCAGCACGCTAGTATACAAAGTACATGTTGGCTTCGACCTTCAAGACTGGTCAAAGTAAAACACAACGCAAACGCAGTCTTTCAGTTCGTGGTGTGCGCCCTAATGCAAAACCCAGGGGGATTGCAAGACTGAATGAAAATAATGCTTCTGAAAAGAGTCTGCCACAGAGTCTCTGAGTTACTGTGCGATTTGGGAAGAGCACGACTTCCTCGAAATCCTTCCCCATAGAGGTATTTAAAACAGTTCCTCAAACTGTCAACTCTCTGCAGTGACTAGTGCCTATTGCGACTAGCACCTACTATTGGCCAGTAAGCACCATGAAGAGTTTCCAACGGTTTCCTTGCTTTGTCTCTGAGTCAGTATTGGCTTCCCCTGGTCACCTACAGTCACCGGCTTGCCTGAAAGCACAAGGGAATCAATGCAATTGAAACCAACATTTCGTAAATGCTGGGGTAAAAAGATTTCCGGTGGAATGTGTTTTGTGTTTGCTTTTTTTGCCGTGGGGGGCATTCTAAACAGCAACTTGCTTCAACTGTTTTTAATGGACACCGCTCTGGTGGCGGTGTCGGGGTGGTGGTGGTGGTGGCGGGGGTGGTGGCGGTGGTCGTGGTGGTGGTGTCGGCGATGGTGGTTGGCGTTGGCGTTAGCTTGGTTGGTGTGGTTGCTCAGACTCAATCCAAACAATGTCAAGTCCAGGGTTGCAGGCCTTAAAGGCGATCGCCGCATTGTTCACCAGAACATCCAGCTGCTGGTATCTGGGCACGTTAGCGATACCAACACGCTATGAGTTCTCGCTGATCGAAGGAGCAAAAAAGATAAACACGGAGGCAAAGAACGGAACTGCAAAAAGGAAGGCAACAAGTCAAGGGAAACATCAATTGCAAACAATAGGAAAGGGCACCCTGCCTCCCACAACATTGCACCATTGGGGGAGGGCACCCGGAAGATCACCAGCTTTTTCTTGGAGAGGCCTTTTTACCCGGCTTTGTGCGAAGGGCAAAGCGCTAAGTCGGGCAAGGGTACTTGGTCTCCATCTGTCTGGCAAAGGCCTCGATGGAGTCCGCAGAACCCAAGTCCTCGGCTTCTCGGCTTTCCGCACACGAATCACTTGAACAGGACACTCGAAAGGTCT
Source organism: Effrenium voratum (assembly GCA_963377175.1). Taxonomy (NCBI): domain Eukaryota; class Dinophyceae; order Suessiales; family Symbiodiniaceae; genus Effrenium; species Effrenium voratum. The sequence continues at coordinate 382,527 of CAUJNA010003289.1, read as the reverse complement.
CGGCAAAGAAACATGAAAAAGGGACACCTATGAAAAAGATCGACAAAGGGAAATCTATGAATAACTCAAAGATCGAAAAAGGGAAAGCCTCTGAAAGAAACCTGCATCACACAGTGGGGTGCACAGGGAGCCGGGCTTATTCAAGAACACCGCGCCTGCCGCCACCAAACGGGGGGTTCTTTATTCAAACAAGAAGTGGCGCCTCGACGTCTTCGTTTCCGAGGGGCACACTGAATTTTGTGTCAAGCTACGGGGTCTGAAAATTGACGCTCTGGCAAGTGAGCGGGTCTTCCATGTTCACGAGCCAGCACAAGATCAATCACCTTTAGAGGTAAGACATGGCAAAGTGCCAGCAGGTTAAAAGGATCTAAGATGCGATTCCCAGCGACCCTAGCTGCACCTTCCCCATTGTCAGGAAGCATCCTTCAGGCATGCAACACGGCCCAACAGCAAAGGCAATCACCTTTTGGGTTGCCATGTTTGCTCCCCCAAAGACATAATGGAATCAAGCAACAAACATATTTCTCTAGGAGTTCCCAGTAGGAACCTGGTTTGGGGGCTCCATGTGCAATTTTGCTGCAGGGAAGTACGGCTGGCAATGCCAGAAGGTTGTCCACTTCTTGCCCATGTCGAAATCATGAGAAACATGTCAGCACTTGCCAAGAATGGGTATGCGGGCTTATGAAGGATCCGCTCAGATTTATCCCGAATGGTACTGTCATTCCGCAGGCTTAGGTCAGGTAATTTGGCTTTGGGCGCAAGGGGTTGGGCAAAACTTGAGCGACAATTGAAAGAGAAAACCACGAGGATGTGTTTCAAACTCATGTGAATGGGTCGGCCAAACGTAAGTGGTTTGCCACTTTGTCTTAGGAGTATAGCGTCCACACACCGCCAACCTGAGGACAGTGATTCGAACACGTTCAATCCCAGCATTCAGGGGCTCATCCATCCTAGGGGTGCATGATTTTGTCCATCCAACAGAATGTTGCAGCCAACCCAAAAAAATACCTTGTTTGCGATACGGCTGTGGGTCAAAAATAGGCCCAAAATGGAACCCTTTTCACTGGAACCAAGGACATTCAAACCTGCGGTCCAATTCCTGGTGGTGACTCATTTTGGCCTTTATAGCCATACCTTGTTTGCCATCCAACATAATGTTGCAGCCAACAACCAAAACAAAAACATCCTTGTTTGCGACACCTCCTTTGCGACGTATTTATTCAGCGTGCACACGGGCCCACACCCCATACCACAAGCGTCCAAGATCTCAAACTCACAGCCCAGCTCCGCCGCGGCCTGAGTTCAGTTGTGGCCAACTGGGCTTCTCTTTTTCTAGCCCAAAATGCTGGCTTTTTTTTGGGGCGGATGCTTTTTGTGAACCAGCCAACAAAAGGGGTACCCTCAAGCAAGACACACCCAACTGAGTAAATCATTTTAATCCCACCAAGTTTTAGGAAACTCTACCTTCTACAAAGCCTCCACTCACCGGTGGACTTTGGTTTGAGGGCGGAGACTCTCCCAGTTCTTCCAAATGATCTTGCCTATTGTGAAACTGGACAGCGGCGGCATGTTTTTACGGAACTAGGCCTTGTTGCAGTTTCTTGGTAACCAATGCCAACACCCTCTACTATCTCGTTCTTTTTCATTGGTTCTCGTCTCTTTGGCGAATGTTGTGTCACTCCAAGACCGCGCTGGGCAAAGGTAGTTCCAACAGCGGAAATGACGTTTGGGGACATCTTGAGATGGCAGTATTTCAATGTCTTCCAAAACCCGACGTTGGTCCACTGGCATGGTTGTTGGAAGGGTAGTGCCAGTTTTGCAAGCATACCCTGCAGCAGCCTTCACTGCCACGCAATGCAGGAGAGACGTGGCAAGTGTGTGCCCTCTGGAGGGCCTTGCAACTGCGTTGAGTAAGAAACGTCAGAATCGGTTCGGCTTTTTTTGGATATTTTAGACCCATGTACGGAGCCTCGCGACACAATCCATGGGTGTTTTCCAGTGCGTTACGGATCTTTCGTGAAACTTGATCCAAAATTGACCAGCCAACGCTAAAGTCGTTCATTGAAAAAACAAAACTGGATCTCCCGATAGTGAATCTCCTTGATGCGTCGTATTGTCCAATGCTCTCAGATATATAACTACAAAGATGTCAGCTTACGCTCAAGCATGTCTGCAACCAAAGTCTTCTGCCGGAACAAACATATCTTTCACCAAAATCCATTGCAAAGCTTTCACGAGCACAGATGCAGTGCTGCAGTCCTTTGATGCCCCTTGTGTGGTGAGATATTCTCTACACGGACTGCTTGATCAGCTGCATGGGATCTTCCCAACCCCAAGTACATGGCACGAAGACAGTGTTCTTGTTGCGGCCCCCTAGAACCAACATACCAAGTGGATTGGTTTGTCCAACCCAGGGGCAGATTTCTTGTTGGTTCATCATACCAAATTTACTTCCCTTGTTGCGCAACTTATTTATAGTTCCCAACCCAAACATAAGGAATTTCGAGGCAGGAACCTTCGGCCAAGGCTTTCAGGACTTCAGGCGCCTTTGGCCCCGAACTAAAACATTCACATAAAACGTCCGAATCCCCAGGCGCCTTCCGCTTTGTACACACCCAATGCCGTTCTTATATATTAAAAAAAACTGGGGTTTATTTCCAACAAAACTCCTCTCAAAGTTTGGATGATCCCTGAGCGACCCAACTCGGTGCTCAAGCCGTAAGCCCATCGGCTCCGCCTTCGAGGCGAGCTCCACGCTTCGGCAGGCGAGGATCACCCGCAAGCCTGAGGCCTGAGGCAGACGTTGAACCAAACGAAGTTGGGAGACATATTTCTGCGGGTACCCTGGTATCCCCCGGCAAAGAAAAAATGCCCTACGGGTTTTGAAGGGTGTTGACCCAAGGCCAGATGTGAAATCGCCTGCTTGCATGAGTTGGACTCTGCTCTGATGCTCTGGACAGGACTTCTTGCGCACCTCGAGACCTGTTCTATGTTGGTTTGACGTTGGAGGGCTGGCTTCGTCGTGGGCGCTCTTCGAACCACCCCCACTGGGCGCGCGTCGCCCAGCAAGGTGCTCAGAACTTGAAGCACCCCCCTGACCGGCTGGAAGGTTGAGCTCTGGACTTGGAATTGGAGGAGCAAACGGATTCATGCTGGAGCACAGCAGCCGCGGTCTTTCACTTATCGCCAGCGACCACGATACACGCTATCAGAACGGTTTTCGTGGCTTGCGACGGTAAAGGGAGAGGCTGAGGCAGCGACCTGCCACCCAAGCCAGGTGGCAGGCTGCCGGCAACGACTAGCGGCAATACCGCGAAACTGCTTTGGTCAAAATTGATTGCAGGCAAACAGCAGGCGCCAAATGGCCTTGGGTCAAAAGCCCGTGCCCCCAATCAACATCCCAATCCCCACTAAAATAGAGTAAAATGGTGCGCCTATCCCAAAATGATACCATTGGTTTTGACCACAGCCAGATGTTCCGGACACAGAGCCTCAGTGCCCGCCAAGGGAGCAGTGCCGCTTGCTTGGCAATTCCTGGCACAGCTTGTCCTGTCTACTCCCGCGTGTCAGCTCAATTAGCACAGAGAGTGCGACAGCCAACGCTCGACGCTCGCTGCGATCGGCACCCCCGCGAACAATCCTGGCCCACGCTTGGCGGCCTCGAAGGACCTAAGGAGGCCCTATTTCACACGCTGCTGGGCAAGAACTCTGAAGTTCGAAGCTCTTCTCCCCTTATGGGCCAACAGTTCTGCGTGCGGTGCTTCGACATGCAGCAACGCAGGGGTGCTGTGCGAAACAGCTGGCACTTCTCGGTCTGAGAGGATGCTCCAGGACCGAACTCCAAGAAGATCAAATAGCTCGCAGCGCCCCTTCATGTGCAGTCGGTGTGTTGCCAAGGGTGGACCAATTCTGCGGTCCAGCTTTTGCCACTGGTTTTCAACGGCGATTTGCTGCGTGGTAGCTGCGAGAGCTGCCTTCGCCTTCGGGGAAACTCCTTCGCCACGGTAAATTGTTTTGCGGGCTCCTTGAGCCCAGAGCAGGCTGGGACGCACGAACACATGGCAAATATTCCCAAGGTACCTTGGCCTCGCAAGAGAACGAGAACACGGTGCTGGGCAAGGCCCAAGCAAAAGAAGATTTCTGCACCCCTTCGCATGCGAGGAGTTTCGCACGTTGCTATTCGGCAGGCGGACAAAATCCGCAGCGACACCGGCCATCCTTCAAGCTCATATTCTGGGCAACTCAAGTGCCGCTGAACAAAGACACCTTATACCCATGCTTTGGGCTACCAGTATAGCAGAAACTGTAAGCAAGAAAGAAATTCACAAAGCCTGACCCGCCCGCCCCGAAGCTCACTCAAACTGTCGGGAGCTCGCAAGAATTGAGGTGATCGGAACGTCCAGGGCGGCTTGACAAACAACTTTGTTGCCAGCCCAACTTATTGGAACCGCTTCTCGACCAAAGCGGGCCCACCAGTTGGCAAAGTGTCGGCCAATTAGGCGAATTGTCCGAGCGAAGCTGGGCAAACTTTTCTAGACGCTTTCTTTAGAGAAAACACCCTTGGTCTGGTTGCGGATGGCAATGGATCAAGAAACAAATGATTGCTTTTTGGAAGAGCCCTTTTTGGTGAAGCCACAGGGACACAGACCAGTTTGATAACCATTCTGAGACAGACCACGTTTTTTTCCTTTTGAGGCAACCCCAAAAATGGTAGATGTCATCTTTGGCTTCCATTTAAACACAAACCCAAAAGCGCAGCCTACACTTCCTCTCGGAGCGGAAAAGTGCGCCTTCAGCTGCCTCGCCGTGTGGAAGCCAACGCCCTTGTTCCCACCAGTGACGACCTTCGCTCACAGATAGCTCCCATCCACCGCTCTGGTTTTGTCAAAATGCGGCGGGCGTTTTCGGCAAAATGGGTTTCTCTGGTAGCTTCCCATTAACCGAAAGCAAATGGCAAGGGAACCGAATGATCCGCCTTGCGCAGGGTTGCCCTCCCGCCAACACACATGCGAATGTACAATCCCCCTTTGCGAAAGAAAAGTAGCCTTCCAAGAGGGATTTGCGCACTTCCACGCTTGCCTGTTTTAGGGTAAGTCTTTGGTCACAACTTAGCGTCTCTCGCAAATATGAGAACCTGCTCCCCAAACAGTGTGTCTGCACTACGGGGTTCTTACGGTGAGGGGAATCTACAGAAGCATTAGTAGAATTTCTGTCAGACAAATCTTGCGCGGAACCTCCTTCCACAGGAGATCTTCTGCAGGAGCTTCAGATGGCTTCTGTTTGAAGAGAACGTGCAAGACCTTCTATAGAGACCCCCGTGTGCATCTACTGCAGCTACTTTCACGTTACTTACGTGGGTTAAAGCCTCACTTTTCGACCACTGTTTGGGGTGACTTGGCGGGATAATTGTGTATGTGCGGTGCCTGGAGAACGCGTGAAAAAACCAGGTCGGTGAAGTACTTTGCGCCGAACTTGGAACAAAGGTTGAAAGATGGCAACTGACAAAAGCCAAAGAAAAACCCAACTAAATTCCTACCCTGAGGGCGCTGAACAAGCCAGGTACCTTCATGGGCATGACACAGTTCTCCCCCCCCCCCCCATTTCGCGGGAAACCTTGGTGAGAACCCCCTGCTGAATTGAACATATGTTGACCGAGCCTCGCAAAGACTCGTTATCGCAAGGAACATTATCAAACCTTTATATAAAAAGGGCCAACTGGGATCCTTATGCATTCTGACCATGTCCTATCCTGCAGGCAAACTAGAATCCAGACTCGTTTTTTGCCTTTAGGTAAGCTCGCCACTGGTGCAAACATGATGCACCACCCCTTGGAATCAGCATCATTCTTCCAACCGACTGTGGGGAAAAAACAATATGAACGAGTGTGTGTGTGTGTGTGTTGCGAGGTTTGCTTTTTTCTTCTGCGTGGATATGTGCCCTCCACGTTCGCCAAACCTCCTGCGGGAATCGGTCAAGGGTGCCATGGTTCGGAGTTCGGAACCTCCAAAGACTGAACATGTAGTTGAACTTGACGGGGCACCTCCCCGAACCCCGCCCCAAAAAAAAAAACAATGAATAAAAACCACGAGCACGCCACTAAACACCAACCATTTGGGGGGAAACCAACATGAAACCAACCATTCGGGGGGTTCCCCCCCCATTTCAAGACAAACACACGAAAACACTCACCCCTCGTTTTAAGGTTTGCCCCCGCTTCAAGACGAACTCACATGCGTCAGAATGAAAATTCATTGTGTCCTCAAGTTGACAATTGATTTTGGTGAGTGAGCTCACCTTTGATTTAGAGAGTTTGGTGAATGTGCCACTGTCATTTCAATTAATTGTTACACTGGGCCAGACTTTGATCCCCTTCGAAATATGGACTTCTACTGGTTGAAAGAGAACACAAAGGAACACTCAACAGGCACAAAGCCAGAAAGGCGAGCTATATAAGTCTGGCAATGTGAAAGTGCTAACGACCGTTGCTCATGGCCCCTCTTGGCTTCCCCACTGCCAGCCGCGTCAAAGCGGGATGAAGAGGCGCCGCCATGACCAAAACCACGAGAGGCCAAAGGCGCATATGCGTGGACTAGCTGTGTCTGCTGCTTTTGGTCGGAGTGCCTCACAGTTTACAAGTGACCCATGCAGAATAAACCCAGGTGGTATCCCCGCACCAAAACCCTCCTTTGAACCCTGCTTTTGAACCCTCGAAGCTGGCCTAAACCACCCCGAAGCCTATCTTTCTTGGCAGAGATCCCATAGCTTTCAGCTGTGTTTCTTTTTGGTGGGGTCAGCTATGTCCAGTGGCAAACTCTGCGACTAAACCTCCCTGGCACGAGAGGAGTAGTGGCATGTCAGCCCGACTGCGCAGGTTTCTACACGGTTGGGAACCAAAGGAAACCAACAGAAAGCCACAACTCTTCGTGTCCCCCTATTTAGACACATACCCAAATGAAAGTCTATCCGAATTTCGGAGACGTTGTGGAACCTCAAGGCACATGCGAGTCTACACCAAAAACTGACTGCAGCGACATCAACAAGACAAACCCCGTAGGCATGACTTCAATTGGATCATTGGTCGTTTACATCCACCAGTAGCCTTATGTAGGGCCTTTTTGGGCTCCCTCCCCCTCCCCTCCCTCCCCCCCGGCCCCTATGAACCAGTCATTTCTCATTTTGTTTGGGGGGAGGGGGGGGTGGGAGTCCCGCGAAAAAAGTCATCGGCGCGGGTTGGCCAAATGACATAGCAAGTTGCGACATTCCCTTCGAGGCGTGACGCCTCCAGCGTGAGGGGTGCGCAACAGTTGGGACATATACATACATATATGTCTATGTGTGTATACAACTGTTGCAAACAACATGAAAACAACCAAGTGACGTCGATGTTCCATGTAGGCCAATGATTCATCGCGAAAAGCAAAGACAGCCATCACGGAAAGTGGCTCATTGGTGCACTCATGCTCTTCCCGGAAAAGGTCTAGCCCTTTGAAGGTTTTCATGGGGAAAGCCGATTGTTTCAAGAGGGCCGAAGGGGCTAACTTAGCCGGTAGTTGCTCCAAACTTGATATGTTCCGACGCTGTTCCGCATAATTTTCGTTGGGGACCCTTTGGTGGACACCATTTCGGCGGGGATTTATGTCCACCAACCACTTTTGAGGGGTTCCGCGGCCTGCCTTTGGGGGCTTTGAGACCAGCCATCCTTTTCGTCACAGCAGGCGGCGCCGCACAGGGCGTTCCCGAGCACCCGCATGGCCCACGCGCTGCTTCATGTCCTGAATCGGAACCCCAAAACGATCCGAAAAGGCCATTTTCTCGGGGCTCCCTATACTCACTTGGCCAGTGACCAGTCAACAAAAAGTGTACACTTTTTGGGCCACCACTAGTAAAAAGGGAAAGCCACCAAGGAAAAAGTGTAAAGTGTGTCCACTGGCTGGGTGAGTATATGGGTGTGGATCAAAATTAAACCACACCGCAGGTTTTATTCCTGGGGCCCATTTTCGCTGGGTTTCATGTTGGGTACCCTTTGACCCACAGCCCGGCGCTGTGGGGTTCCCGGATGAAACCCATTTGCCCACAAGAACCAGGGGATATTCCAACGCAACAATCCAACCCAGCATCTCCTGGTTCTGATATATGATCTCCTTGTGCAGGAAACCAGGGGATCCCCACAAGAACCAGCAACTCGGGTTGCCTGAGATATGTTATCTCCTTGGACACCGCGCCAAAAGGACGCTCATCTGAGTGGAAAACGGAGGTGTGACTCTTACTGGGGCCGGACCCTGTGGACATCAGCATTGGGGGCCCAAACCATAGGACTACGGACATGTCTACGAGGAGTGCTATGTAGGTTTATATATATAATATATACAAATATGTTTTGTAGTAACCATAAGTATATGTTATATACAATTATATACTCTTTACAAATATGTTTGTAGTACTCATAAGTATATGTATGGCGCAATGTTCTTGATTTGGGACGGAATCCAGAGGAACCGTGTGTGTGTGTGTGTGTCATACCCAACTCAGGCCCACTCAAAGTTCCTCATTGATTGCTTTAGCGATCTTTTCACTCGTAAACCTGGGGCAGTGCTCCCTATTCCTCTTGAAACGTCACCCTATAGGGAAACTCACTTGAAACCGGCCCAAACGGTCGTGCTTCAACCAACCCCAATGAAACATATGGAGAATGCTGGAGGTCCACACACGTGGCTTACCTGACAAGTGGAGCAAAGCTCACCGTTTGGCCAACACACATCAAAACTTGGACCCCTTTGGCAGAAAATGACATCTTGCACGTCAAGTACGAGCTCGGCTTGGCATATACATATAAATTTATATATATATATATATATGTACATTCACAAGTGATCGATGAACGAAGCGAATTAAACGAGGCGCTCATTTTGGTCTTATAATCAGGTGCTAAGGGCAAGTATATGTACACAAGATATGACTTCCAATTGTTGACAACTATATCGTCTAAACTGTTGATCTGAGTTTATCTGCATAGTTTTTGGACTTCCAAACCTTTCTCCAGACTTCCAGGCCAGCCAGGTTGTTGTCGATTAAGATGAAAAGATGAAAGAAGCTTCCTTCGCACTAGCATAAAACACCGAATCCGAGGAAAGCGTTATATCCCGATGCTCTTTCCAGCAGGCAACCAACATATGTCCCGAAGTGTTCAACTGCTGATTTCCTCTTACCTAATGTGGCTTGCCTAGAAGCACAGGGCTAGAAACAAAGGTCCGAACGCTATGGACATAGGTTCAGGATCCATCCCCGCCCATTGAGAAGGGCTCCAGGGCTCTGAGAATCATTGTCTGGAATCCCCTCAGCGCCCTATTCAAAAGAAGCTCTCCCAAAGTTCGTCTAGTGGCTGACACACAATCACGCCGGGGTACTCCTAGAATTCACCAAGCAAGCCTCGCGACACCAAACACATGGGTCCCAACCAGACCTTGACTTTCCTGCGTTTTGTTTGGGTTGGTCTCCCAATTGGCCGGGTACCCTTCGAGTTCATGGGTAAGCCGCAAACGCACCCAACTTGTGCCCTTTTTTCCCACACTTTGCTTCAACGCGCCAAGACACACGAAAACTGAACATTCGAAAAAACCCAACATCGAGAAATAAAGAAGGCACCACGAAAACCGAAAATTTGAAAGGGCCAACCACAACAAACATAATTTTCCAGGTGCCGTCGGAATCAGCCCAACGGTCCGCTTTGTGCTCAACGGCTTTCCTCGTCCGCGCTGGAAACGGGACTTGACTCGTCTGAGATCCAGGCAATGAAGTCCACGAACACGGTGAGTTTGCCCATGGGCACCTGGGTTCTTTTTGTTTTTGTTTTGGGTCAAAAAGCATACGGGTCGGGGTGTTTTCTGGGTAAACGCACATGTGTGTGTGTGTGGTGTGTGTGTGTGTGTGTTTATTTTGTTGTGGTGTTTTTTTGGGGAAACCAAGAGGTTTTAGTAGCTTCAGGCGGCTTGACGAAAAAACATAGATATTTGGGAAAAGCGAGTTAAAGACGGAACTCCAGGAAATTTATGGAGAATGAATCCCCAGGGCGCTTAAATTTTGAGCCAATTCTCAAGATATTCCCAATGCACAATATTTCCCAAACCTGCGGTAAGGGGATCCCCAGGTAAAGGACGCTTCTCATGTACGCCCGAATCGGTGAGCTCGCAATAAACCAGTGGTAGATCCCCTTCAAAACCAACAAAATAAAACATATGGATATGAATTTAAGTAAGGACCCTTTGGTAGACATCAGTTAGCTGGGAATTTGTGTCCACCAACCACTTTTCAATTAAATGTTCATTGGTCTGTGGGTCAAAGCCCCTTACCCCTGGTGAACATCAACAATTGGTGGTACATGGAGTTCATCCGCCCCAAAACGAAGGCATAGGTTCTGACCCATGGCCATTCGGCTGTGGGTCAAACATAGGTACCCAAAATGGCAGCCTGGTAAATGGACACAATGACTAAAACAATGTGGTTTTCTGGTGGTGACGAATTTTGACCCAGACCCATTTCATCCAATGGACGTTTTGGTTTGGTGCCACTCGCCGACCCGCCCACTCGCCGACCCGCCCACTCGCCGCCGGGCCTTTCCCAGGCGCTCGCCCCCGGCGAGGAAGGCCTGGTACAGGTCCTCCACCACCTCTTGGCCTAAGCTGCGGGAAACCCATGAGCAAAAGAAACCGAAAATGGGTGGTGGCTTGATGGTGGCTTGGTGGGGGCTGGTGGGGGCTGGTGGTGGCTTGGGGGTTGCTGGTTGAGCGAATTCAAGCAAAAGAGTGGGGTGGTTTATGGTTTTGGGTTGAGGGACACCTTGAGCGACCTTTAGCTTCATAGCTTCGTGTCCCAAAATGTCAGACAACAAAAAAGCTCTTGCTTCTCCCTGCTTGGTGGTGGGCTGGTGAATTCCAGAAATAGCGACACCTCTTCTTCTCCCATGTTGGTGGTGGGTTGGTGAATTCCAGAACATGGAACACGTAATCTTCGCGTGAGTTCCGGAACATGGAACGTGTTATTCTCCCTGTTTGGTGGGCTGGTGAATTCCACAAAATGGGACACCGTTTCTGCTCCCAGTTTGGTGGTGGGTGTGAATTTCAGAGCAAGGGACATATGTTTTTCAACAATGATATCTTTTCATAATACCAGATTGGTGGTGGGATGGTGAGTTCCAGAACAGGGATACTTTTTCCAGGTTGGTGGTGCGTTCGTGAAGCTAAGAAAATGGGCGGGACGTCGGTGAATTTAAGAAAATGGGAGTTTGGTGGGGTGAGTTGCCTTGCCAAATTTGACATGGATTTTTTTTGGGGGCTTGATGAAGCCGAACCAGCCAAGTGGTTCTAGGATCCCTTCCGGTTTTTTTTATTTTTCCCACACCAACATTGATGCACTGTAGGACAGGGCTGGATCCACAACAGCCACATCCAAGCAGCATTCAACGTTTTAGACATGGATCAACGTTCAATCCGATGGGTTGGAGGTCGGGTTGGATGGCAGGCAGAAAGCCTTTCCGCTCGTTGGATGCTCCTTTGGCTTCCTAAGGTGGAAGCCACGAGGATGGCGGTGAAGGGGTCAATGGTGCGGAAATAGTAACATGTTGCACATATTTGTTGGCTACCTTTTGTGGAGGTTGGAAGCCAAAAAGACGGCAAACCACCTGCAGAGTCCACAATTCAGCGGATATGTAATGGTCAATTAGTCCAAAAGACTTCATACCAGCACCCCGGTCAATCAAGCCATAAACCAGCGGGGCCCTGTATGTCACATTCAACGGGTCCCCTGATTTTAGTATATACTGAAGTGGGTGACTTATGACGTGTCACCGTGTTTGCTCGAGGACGGCTTTTGAAGTTCACCTCCCATGTACTCCAAAATCGACATGGCCCAAAAACACTGGCAGCCGCCTCTTGGGGCGGGCAGCCAGAGGGAAATCTATATAAACAACAGGGATCTGGGCTCCTAGATCCCCTGCTAAAAGTCGCACTTCTACCCTCCCCCAGACTAACATGGAAGCTCCCAGAACCCTTGGTTCCATTTGCAGAGGCCTTCTGGGAGCTTCCATATTTGTCTGAGGGAGTGTAGTGGTTTAGTGGTGGCAATGTGTCCACTACACTTCCGGATGGCCGGGAGCCAAGGGATGACAAATTGATTGCCGGTGGCCAACTCAACGGATTGCCATGGAAGTTAGCCACCAACATCCCATGACAGTGTTCAGAACAAGAAACCAAAAATGGGTGGCTTGGTGGGGGCTGGTGATGGCTTGGGGGTTACTTGGGGTTGAGTGAATTCAAGCAAAGAGTGGGGTGGTTTATGGTTTTGGGTTGGGTTTTAGCAACATATCCTTGCTGGGGCATACTGAGGGAAAGCAATAGGAAGCCACTCTTTCGCACAGGGTCCCAACTCAGAGAGACAACCCCAAACAGTTTTGGAAGACTGGGGCTCTTCAAGTGGACGTTTCTAAAGATGGATTGCTTACCTTACCTTTCCCCCCCTTCCCCCTTCCCCCCTATCCCCCCCCCTTTCCCCACCTCCCTCCCCGCCCGAAAATCACCATTCCCAGGCCCACATCTGAAACACACTATAGACCCATATCTTCAGATTTTGGAATTGGTTCTGACCCAACATATATATATATATAGTCTACCCGACATATATAAACATTATATGTTCTCCACCCAACATTTTGAAATTGGGTCTGACCCCTTCGGCCAAAGGGCACTCCTTGTCAAAGGCCTTGAAGCCGTCCCGCACGCCGAACTCCCAGAGAGCAATGCCTTTCGGGCCTTCCTCGCGACAAAAATCGGCGTGAACTTGGCCTGCCCGCTGTTCTCCTGATGACCTTTCCTTGGGTTTTTGGGTGTGCTCTCTGGGTCTCTTTTGGGTTCCCTTTGGGTTCCCTTTGGGTTTTCTTTGGGTTTCCATGTCCACTTGTGGTGCTTCAAGATGGGTCAAGCAATGTTCAACCCTGACCCACAAACAGAGGGAGATGTTTCCAAAGGTTCGCCCAACCTCACCAAAGGGCCGCTCTTTGTTTGACGAACATCCCACCTTCAATGTGAAAAGGGTGAGTTTTATATGTCTGTGGCACCTTGGTAAATGGAACCAAGGACTAAAACCTGCATAACCCCTAGTGTTTTAATTTTGAGCCACACCCAATATATCGATAACCCCGCAATCGACAAGTCTTTCCAAAAAGAAAGGAAACTAATTCAAATCGCAGTTTCCGATTGGGACTGCCCCTGTTAAAAGGAATACCTTTTAGTGGTTTAATACGGAAAACCCATTAGTTGGCAAAAAGTCAAAGTCCTAACATCCAAGCAAAACGCACCAAAGAAAACTTGTGCTACTTGGCTTTGGCTCATCAAAATCCATGAGGGTGAGACAGGTGAGCCACTCAAAGGTTGAATGGCCCTGGTCAGCCCGAATTTTTGCCTCAAAGCTCCCATCCCCCCCCTCCTGCAATCCCCAAAAGGTGTTGCTCTGGAACTGATGATTCTTGGGTTCGATGTTCCGCGTTTAGCCCTAGCCGGCCTGCTATGATCAAGTACTGGCTCTTTGAGCTCTGAATGCTCGGCCCTAGCCTGATTGCTTCCCCTAGAAATCACAGCTTTTTGGCTGTTCACTTCCCTTCTTTGCTTAAGTGGATCACAGTATGTCATCTTCCCACCTCCTGAGTGGATTGGCCAGAAAAAGCAACCAAACTGTTGATTTACCACTAACATGCTCCAAACCCAAAGGTCTGCAAAGTTCAACTTGGAATTGACGGCTTGGCAATTCTTCTGCCAACAAACCTATATGCCATTAAATTGTTTTTGTGTACCACTAACATGGCTGTGGCTCAAAAAACCGGCACCACAATGAAACCCTGGCAAGTGGAAACGTGGACCAAAACCTGCGTCCCCCCCCCCCCCCCGGTTTAATTTTGAGCCACACCCACACGGTCCAAACCCAAACGCTTTTCAACTCAGGGAAGTCAGTCTGCCTTCACTCGCGCCAAGACTCGGGTGCCCTCCGAGCGCCCGCATCGGAGGCCGAGGCCGTCCTAGCGACGAAGCGGGCGGGCGGCGGATGTTCTTCGGTCACTGGAGTCACTGGACTGGTCGTTTTCTCCTGACTCTCTAGCGCTGTTTTCCCTCACGCCAGCAAAAAGGATCAAAAAGGTGCGAAAGCCAAACGGGGATCTGATTGGGACCCTGTTCGTGAGCCTCACTGTTGTAGGCTTGTGCCCCATGTACCTGAATGATCCTAAACAAATCTGGATATTCTAGCGGAACCTCACGTGAAGGCTCGCAAAGTCCTTACAGAGCTTAGATAACCAGCTAGCAAATCGGCAGTGCAAAAGCAACGCTTTTGCATCGCAGTTGTCCCCCCCGGTCTCGCATTCGTTCTGCTCTCTTCTCTTCTTGTTTCGGTGACCGAAAAGGGGGAAGAGTAAACAGATGTAAGATGCAAACATATGACTATCGATTATTCATGTCATGTCACTTCTCAATTTCTAATATTCCTTTCACCATCTTTTTACTTCCTACCTTTCTATTTCTAATATGATTCTCTATCTAGAACTTTTTCAGAATTCTAGCTACCGAGCTAACAGAAGCGAGCCGAGAGATAGCGAGGGAAAGAGATGGTAGGTGATGGACGCAAAAGAAATTCGGAGGGGGGGGATCCGCTTTGGTTTACCTCTAAACCAAGCCTAAATAGGGTATCCTCAAAAACTCTCATCATCTCTCAGGCCCTCCTGGCACCACCAGCTCCAGTCATGCCAGCATCTGGCACCCTTCTGCCCGAGCTCGCCGGCGCTCCGTCCTCACAAGCAAAACGCGCGTAATGCGACCATATTTAAAAACTTTGGATCACCCCCGGCGCCCTGTTACCGCTGCTTTTTGATCTCATCGCACAGTGCTTGAGGTTTTTGGAGATGTGAAGAAGCAGTCGAGGGTCGCTGGCTAAGGATCTCGTTCAATACACATCAACCTCTCATGCCGCATAACAAACCAGGCTCGCTTTCCCTCTGGTTGCCTGCAATGCATAATTGGAGGCAGTTGTGACTCCTGACACAGCTTTCATCAGCCCACTGCAAATATCGGGGTGGCGGTGGCGGAGGTGATGCGGGCAGCGGACCTTTAGATTCTTCTGGGCTGTCAGTCAAGACTCTGGTGCACTTCTGGCAGTGCTGGCTGCTGGAGGATCGGCCGTCCTCAGGGCAAAAAGCATAACGTAGCACAGGGTGCTGAGGCTGCATGCATCATGACTCATGACCAAAATAGCAGAACGCCAAAACGCCAGAGCGGTCCAAACATGGCAACTCCAAGCAATGATCTGCAACGCGCACACAGTGAAGTCACAGTCGATTCACAACACATGATCTGGCAAGGCCAGTGTTTCAGGATGCTACAACGTGAGTCTAGACCTGCTTGTGGCATCTACACTGCAAGTTGCAACACCATCTTCTGATCCATCCGCAGCCCTTCCCCCCTCTTCCCAGCCCCTCTCCCCCCTCTGTTGCTCAATCCGTCTCTCATCATCTCTCACCCTCTCCTGGTGCGACCAGCTCCAGGCATGCCAGCATCCGGCACCCTTCGGCCCGGCCAGCACTCGGGCGCTCTATCCTCACAGCAAAACGCAAGCAGTGCGACCATATAGATTCAACAACTTTCGATCACCTTCCATGCCCTCTAACGACTGTTTTTGATCTCATCGCACAGTGCTTGAGGTTTTTGGAGATGTGAAGCAGCAGTCGAGGGTCGCTGGCTAAGGACGTCGTTCAAAGGCTCACTCAACAAACATCAACCTCATATGCCGCACAACAAACCAGGCTCGCTCTCCTGGTTGCGCAAATCATATTTCTAGGTAGTTGTGACTCGTGATACTGCTTTAATTGATTAGCCCAGTGCACAAATAACGGGGTCTGCGCTGTCAGTCAAGACTCTGGTGCACTTCTGGCAGTGCTGGCGGCTGGAGGATCGGCCGTCCTCAGGGCAAAAAGCATAACGTAGTAAAGCGTGCTGAGGCTGCATGCATCATGACTCATGACCAAAACAGCAGAACGCCAAAGCGCCAGAGCGGTCCAAACATGGCAACTCCAAGCAATGATCTGCAACCCGCACACAGTGAAGTCACAGTCGATTCACAACACATGATCTGGCAAGGCCAGTGTTTCAGGATGCTACAACGTGAGTCTAGGCCTGCTTGTGGCATCTACACTGCAAGTTGCAACACCATCTTCTGATCCATCCCCAGCCCTTCCCCCCTCTTCCCAGCCCCTCTCCCCCCTCTGTTGCTCAATCCGTCTCTCATCATCTCTCACCCTCTCCTGGTGCGACCAGCTCCAGGCATGCCAGCATCCGGCACCCTTCGGCCCGGCCAGCACTCGGGCGCTCCATCCTCACAGCAAAACGCAAGCAGTGCGACCATACAGATTCAACAACTTTCGATCACCTTCCATGCCCTCTAACGACTGTTTTTGATCTCATCGCACAGTGCTTGAGGTTTTTGGAGATGTGAAGCAGCAGTCGAGGGTCGCTGGCTAAGGATCTCGTTCAATACACATTAACCTCTCATGCCGCATAACAAACCAGGCTCGCTTTCCCTCTGGTTGCCTGCAATGCATAATTGGAGGCAGTTGTGACTCCTGACACAGCTTTCATCAGCCCACTGCAAATATCGGGGTGGCGGTGGGGGCGGAGGTGATGCGGGCAGCGGACCTTTAGATTCTTCTGGGCTGTCAGTCAAGACTCTGGTGCACTTCTGGCAGTGCTGGCTGCTGGAGGATCGGCCGTCCTCAGGGCAAAAAGCATAACGTAGCACGGCGTGCTGAGGCTGCATGCATCATGACTCATGACCAAAACAGCAGAACGCCAAAACGCCAGAGCGGTCCAAACATGGCAACTCCAAGCAATTCTCCGCAACGCACACACAGTGAAGTCACAGTCGATTCACAACACATGATCTGGCAAGGCCAATGTTTCAGGATGCTACAACGTCTAGGCCTGCTTGTGGCATCTACACTGCAAGTTGTAACACCATCTTCTGATCCATCCCCAGCCCTTCCCCCCTCTTCCCAGCCCCTCTCCCCTCTCTGTTGCCCCGTCTCTCATCATCTCTCACCCTCTCCTGGTGCGACCAGCTCCAGGCATGCCAGCATCCGGCACCCTTCGGCCCGGCCAGCACTCGGGCGCTCCATCCTCACAGCAAAACGCAAGCAGTGCGACCATACAGATTCAACAACTTTCGATCACCTTCCATGCCCTCTAACGACTGTTTTTGATCTCATCGCACAGTGCTTGAGGTTTTTGGAGATGTGAAGCAGCAGTCGAGGGTCGCTGGCTAAGGATCTCGTTCAATACACATTAACCTCTCATGCCGCATAACAAACCAGGCTCGCTTTCCCTCTGGTTGCCTGCAATGCATAATTGGAGGCAGTTGTGACTCCTGACACAGCTTTCATCAGCCCACTGCAAATATCGGGGTGGCGGTGGGGGCGGAGGTGATGCGGGCAGCGGACCTTTAGATTCTTCTGGGCTGTCAGTCAAGACTCTGGTGCACTTCTGGCAGTGCTGGCTGCTGGAGGATCGGCCGTCCTCAGGGCAAAAAGCATAACGTAGCACGGCGTGCTGAGGCTGCATGCATCATGACTCATGACCAAAACAGCAGAACGCCAAAACGCCAGAGCGGTCCAAACATGGCAACTCCAAGCAATTCTCCGCAACGCACACACAGTGAAGTCACAGTCGATTCACAACACATGATCTGGCAAGGCCAATGTTTCAGGATGCTACAACGTCTAGGCCTGCTTGTGGCATCTACACTGCAAGTTGTAACACCATCTTCTGATCCATCCCCAGCCCTTCCCCCCTCTTCCCAGCCCCTCTCCCCTCTCTGTTGCCCCGTCTCTCATCATCTCTCACCCTCTCCTGGTGCGACCAGCTCCAGGCATGCCAGCATCCGGCACCCTTCGGCCCGGCCAGCACTCGGGCGCTCCATCCTCACAGCAAAACGCAAGCAGTGCGACCATATAGATTCAACAACTTTCGATCACCTTCCATGCCCTCTAACGACTGTTTTTGATCTCATCGCACAGTGCTTGAGGTTTTTGGAGATGTGAAGCAGCAGTCCAGGGTCGCTGGCTAAGGACGTCGTTCAAAGGCTCACTCAACAAACATCAACCTCATATGCCGCACAACAAACCAGGCTCGCTCTCCTGGTTGCGCAAATCATATTTCTAGGTAGTTGTGACTCGTGACACTGCTTTAATTGATTAGCCCAGTGCACAAATAACGGGGTCTGCGCTGTCAGTCAAGACTCTGGTGCACTTGTGGCAGTGCTGGCTGCTGGAGGATCGGCCGTCCTCAGGGCAAAAAGCAAAACGTAGTATCGCGTGCTGAGGCTGCATGCATCATGACTCTTAACCAACGCAGCAGAACGCCAAAACACCGCAGCACCCAAATCCTCAAACATGGCAACTTACAGCACTTATCTGGAACACACACTGAGTAAACAGTGACTCGCTTCGCACCAAAAGATCTGGCAAGGCCAGTGTTTCAGGATGCTACATCATCAGCCTAATTAGGCATGCTTGTGGCAGCAACACTGCAAGTTGCAAAAAAACATATGCTCCATCCTCACCTCTTCCCAGCCCCCCTCTTCTCTCCTCTGTCGCCCCGTCTCTCATCATCTCTCAGCCCCTCCTGGCATGACCAGCTCCAGTCATGCCAGCATCCGGCACCCTTCTGCCGCCCGGCGAGCTCTCTGGCGCTCCATCCTCACAATCCGAGGAGCAAAACGCAAGTAGTGCGACCATAGAGTTTCAACAGCGTGAAGAAGCTGTCGAGGGTCGCTGGCTAAGGATGTCGTTCAAAGACTCACTCGACACACATCAACCTCTCATGCCCTTCAACAAACCAGTGCATAATTGGAGGCATTTGTGACTCATGACACTGATTTGATTAGCCCCCTGCACAAACAACGGGGGTGGCGGCGGGGCGCAGGTGATGCGGGCATTGGATTCCTCTGGGCTTTCAGTCAAGACTCTGGCGCACTTCTGGCAGTGCTGGCTGCTCGAGTATCGGCCGTCCTCGGGGCAAAAAGCATAACGTAGTAAAGCGTAGTGAGGCTAGATGCATCATGATTCATGACCATAACACCGTAACTCCAGAACGATCCAAACATGGCAACTCCAAGCAATTGTCAAGCACTCAGTGAACTGTAAGTCGCTCCACAACACAAAATTCGGCAAGGTCAGCGTTTCAGAATGTGAAACACCAGTCTGAGCCTGCTTGTGGCAGCTACACTGCAAGTGGCAGCATTGCAAACGAAAGGCTTCTTTGGCAGCCCACGCCCCCCTCGCCTCAGCCCTTCCCACCTGTTCCCAGCCCCCCTCTTCTCTCTGTTGCCCCGTCTCTCATCATCTCTCAGCCCCTCCTGGCATGACCAGCTCCAGTCATGCCAGCATCCGGCACCCTGCTGCCGCCCGGCGAGCTCTCCGGCGCTCCATCCTCACAATCCGAGGAGCAAAACGCAAGTAGTGCGACCATACAGTTTCAACGACGTGAAGAAGCTGTCGAGGGTCGCTGGCTAAGGATGTCGTTCAAAGACTCACTCGACACACATCAACCTCTCATGCCCTTCAACAAACCAGGCTCGCCTTCCCTCTGGTTGCCTGCAATGCAGAGTTCGAGGCAGTTGTGACTCCTGGCACTGCTTTCATCAGCCCACTGCAAATATCGGGGTGGCGGTGGGGGCGGAGGCGATGCGGGCAACGGACCTTTAGATTTCTCGGGGCTTTCAGTCAAGACTCTGGCGCACTTCTGGCAGTGCTGGCTGGTGGAGTATCGGCCGTCCTCGGGGCAAAAAACATAACGTAGCACAGCGTGCTGAGGCTGCATGCATCATGACTCATGACCAACACAGCAGAACGCCAAAACGCCGCAGCACCCAAACCCGCAAACATGGCAACTCACAGCAATTGTCTGCAGCAGATCTGGCAAGGCAAGTGTTTCAGGATGCTACAACATCAATCTAGGCCTGCTGTGGCAGCTACACTGCACGTGGCAACATTGCAAAAGCAAGGCTTCTTTGGCAGGCCCACACCCCTCACCATCTCAAGTCCATGTTTCTGCTCCATTCACCTCTTCTCAGCCCCTCCCTCTCATCATCTCTCAGCCCCTCCTGGCATGACCAGCTCCAGTCATGCTAGCATCCGGCACCCTTCTGCCGCCCGGCGAGCTCTCCAGCGCTCCGTCCTCATCCGAGCGAAGCGGAGAAATAGCACTTCACCAGCACTTCACCAGCACTTCACTCCACCCCAGATATCACAATGCCCTACGGGCAACCACACTGCAAAGTCGTGTACGATGCTTAACTGGGGGCGCTTTGGTGGACAGCATCTAGCTGGGGATATTTATGTCCACAAGCCACTGTTGAGGGGGTCCAACTCTTAAACTTCGTAGCCAACCGGCGAATATGCGGGCAACGGAACCTTCGACTCCTCGCCAAGGCGCTACTGCACTGGCAGTGGCCGCTGGCACATCGGGCATCCTCCAACTCACTTGCCCAAAGGACCCAGAAATAAAAGGTGATCACCTTTTGGGGCCATGACTAAAACTAGACCAAAAAGAAGAAACCAAAAGGTCAACAGGTCGATTCGCTTTGGGCAACTGAGCCACATCGACAGGAGCACAGAAGCTTCGTCAACATCAGCCCCTACGAAGCTCTTCCTCTATGGCCGTCTTTCTGGGGCCTGGAGCTTGTGCACAGATCAAGAGCCCGAAGTACCCAAGGGCTTTTTTTTCCGTTGTTTTTTTTGTTTTAGTTTGTTTTAGTTGTTTTTCCGTTTTCCCGGCTCAAGTGGCAAGACTGAGCTGACGGCTAAGACCTGAAGAAAGGTATCCAACCCAAGGAGCAAGAAGAGCAGCTGCTGGCGAATGTGCATCAAACCTCTCCCCTTTGGGCTGTGGCATGTGGTGACAAATTTCTGCCAAACCCAAGACAAGTTGCGCAAATGCTGACTGACTCAAAACAGTGGCATGGATTGTTGCTTTCCGACTCGAAACCATCCACATGGCCATCTATCCGACTCTGGACGCGTGTCCCCCGAATTTTCAGAATGCATGGCACCCTGGGGAGAGCTCCAGAATGAGGATCCCCCGAATCTGGAGGAAATGTGTTCACCACCTCCAATTGGGCGTACTTCCCGTGCATTTTCCCTCCAGATTCTCCAATTGGTCGGCAAACCTCAAAGCGAAAAAGTGCATTTTGCGAGTCCCCCGATTTTGACACCTACTAATAGTGGTGGGCTAGGCACTCAATGGCGCTGGGCGATGTTTCAACAAATGTAAGACAACTTGCCCGAAGCACCTTTACAGTGTGCCGATTCCTCAACGCAGAGCAACAAAAGCATCTGCGAAATACGTGGATACCAAACTCAAAATTCGGCAAAGGCGAGACAACAAACAAAAACTAGGCATCCTGAACAGACCTAATAGGCCCAACGGCAACATGCTAAGGGAAGCACAACAAATACCTAAACAAATGCCAAACAAAGTCAAGAAGGGAACACACACACACACACAGAAAGCAAGACGCAAAGCGGACTCTCGCCGTTTCCAGCCTTGCCGCTTTTTCTGGCGCCGCGGGCGCCTTTTCCGCCACTGGTGGTGGCGCATCGCCGCCTGCATGCAGCTGGGAGCCTCTCTCCTGCCTGTTTTTGGACAAGAGTCAAAATACATGGTTGGAAAAGGGTCCGTGGATTGGCACAGAACCTTGACTTCTCGTCCGAGAATGGTCTTCCGTACCGGAATGGTCGGATAGAATCCAGACAGCCAGGGTTCCACAGAACCTCCAAGCGGCTCCTGTGGGGTAGATACCTGGCAGATCGATTTCTTGAAGGGACTCTCTGCCGGGATGTCTCCAAACGGGAACCCCCAGCACGGCATCCAGCGTCCCTTTCACTTTTCCTTCAAAGCAGTGCCAAAGCAGACATGTACTAACTCGCAACAAAGAACAAACATTGTTTTTTGATCCTCAAAGTATAAAACTGTTTGGAGAAAAACGTGGTCCGGTTTTGATTCAGGTAAGGTCAACAATCAACAGGTCAGCCAGTTTCAATCCTTCAACCCTTACTTCCCAACTAAGCCAAAACAAGTGCCAGCACAACAACAAACAGACCTCCGGTTGCCACAGAAAAGAGGAACCCACTTGATTTTTGCCGGGCTTCGGACCAAAATAAGTTGGGTTTTCGGAACCGGCCACAGGCTGGTCTTGTTGCCACCTTTTGTCACTACAAGGGGGTCGATCATTTTTCCACCAAAGGTGGCAAAAAGACTCCCCTGCACGGCTGGCCGTGGAGCTTTGTCAGATCTCGCCTCTTGCCCACGGCAGCTTCCGGCGCTTCGGCGTGGAGCTCGACATCGGTGACGTTTGGGCGGGTGCTTGCGGGTTGCGGGGTCAAGCTCGGGCTGGGGCCTAAGGGAAACCCACAAATGTCAAACACGGGTGTGGGGAGATGCAAGATGGACCAAGGGAAAATCGCCACGGCCGACAATTGTTGGCCTTGGTTGAGGTTTCTGGCGTAGTTCTAGGGACTTGTGCATAGGGCACGCAAGCACTGCTTGCTACTCGCGGCCCCTTAGGTCCACTAGCTTTTCGTGAAGTAGTAGAGGGACTCCACAAACTCAGCTTCCCAAACCAATCCAAACCACCAACTAGACGGCTACCTGAACGATGGATGTTCCTTTCGGTCTCTCTTCCCAAAAAGGGCGACACGCCAGCCCTAAAAAGCTCAGGATGCGCATCCTGAAGCCGTCAGAAGCGCTGGCGCCGGCCCCTTCAAGTGGGAAATCACAGAAAACAATAAAACGTGTCAAGCACCCTTGGTGTTTACCCTTCATACATATATATATATATATATATATATACATACACATATATCTATATATAGATATATATGACGCGCACTACCTGTGTTTGTCGTTTTCATAGCCATGATCCTTGTAAACAAGTATCTCCAGGTGAGCATGCGGATATATGTATATATATACATAATATATATATATATATATACACATAATATATATATATGTATATATTATATATATATATGATATATATATATATATATATATCAGGTGCACATACCCGGCACATGGTCGAGCATCCTGGTGCTTCTTGACAGACTTAAGATTATGGGGAATATAAGAATCACCATTGATGAACCACTCGAGATACTTAAATGGTGTGGATGGAAGGTTCATCCCCGTATTCAACCTATTCCAGCAACATCAACTAGCAACTAAGTAACTCCCATGTATCCCACGAACGAGGGAATCAAGCCCGCGGCAAGTGATGTCCTGAGTGGAATATCCCGGAAAAACGGCGATGTTTGACACCAACAAGACCTTCTTTCTGAAGGAAGCCATGTCAAACACAAACAGCTGCACATGTCTTCTCCCCGCACCAATCGTCCGAAAGCAAAATTCAAAAACTGGGACAGCCCAGCCATGACTGAGCTTATTAAGCGGTTGGAGATGGGGAAAAGCAGCGCTTGCAAAAAAGGGAATCTTCCGTCTTTTGGTCCCGAAAATCATGACCTCCTGCGGCCAGGACTGTCTGACGTGTCCCGCTATTGAGACTTGCCCGACCAGACCCAGGCCCAACCAGCAACCCACCCAAGCGTGGGACGCCTCACACAAGCCAGCCTTGTCTCAACCAGCGGCACATGTCTGGGCCCAGCCCTCAGGCCCAGCAACATCCCGGCCCGCAAGGCCCAGCCCAGCCCGCCCTGTCTGCTGGCTCCACGACTCACTCCTGGTCCTGTGCGTCGCCTTGCCCTTGCCTCGGGGATTCCTGCGGGCCCATGACATCAATTGGTCCAACGACGCCAGAACCTGTCCATGCCTGAATCGCCACTTGACCAGCTGCTTGCAGTCGAACCACAGACGCTGCGCGCTCGGCTGGGCCGAGGCGAGCAACGCGCAGCGTATGCAATTTGTCATTAATAATCATAAATAACAACAGAAAAAACGCTGGCGCTGCTGAAAGGAACGGAGAACCCAACGCGCTGCAGGCGGTCGCACCCAAGGATTCTCGCTGAGCCAGGGGTTGTCCTGCCTGGGCCCGGATTGGATCGCAAGCCCTGATGGCAGGCTAGAAGTAGGAGTAGTTCCCCTCGTGGCAAGCAAAGAAGGTGACCAATTCGCCGATTTTTAAACCACGGTTGTGACCAAACTGTCATGTATCCCCAGTTCACCTTATTGATCGTAAGCGAGGCTTAGAAGAGTGGCCGTGTCAGGGTTCCTTTCTTGGAGTGTGGTTCTAAGGTTACCTTCCCGGGGTTTCCGACATAGAACCTGGGGCGTGCAACGGGGTCCCCTTAAACCGCCGTGCAGATTCCATATTTGTTTGTGAGAGTGGAACTTGTTCCTAAAATTAAACCAAACAAAAAGAGAACCGACTTTTTGGGGGTTCCTCCATGAGCTGCTATGGTCAAGTCCAACAACGGCACCCAAAAGGAACCCCACCCTCCCCTAGTCCCCTAGTCCTTGGCTATTAGCTCTGGGATTGGGGGGTCCTTGGGCTCACTTCTTAAGTTGATTGGCCACAGGAAAAGTGCAAAACTTGTGTTTTTCTTCCCCCTAAAATGGCCAATGAACTCAGAAAGTGAGTGGGGGCACTTGACAACCATAGGACCCCATGGATCAGGGCGGAGTTTTTTTTCGCCAGGGGCCAAGACGAAAAGGGCCGTGGGCACGGAGAGAAACAGCCTCTCCAAGTCATGGGACTTGGGCGCCCTGGACAACAGAACTCATGCGCGGGATCCATGGAACTCCGGCTGCCAAAACATCTAAGGCTGGCTCGGCTCTACCAAAAACACCAGCCATAAAATGACATCATGGTCCAAAGACCTGCAAAGCGCTGAACATGTTGCTAGGGTGGGAATGAACTGCCAATTTCGAAAAGGTTTAAAGGGTTAAGGTCAAACCAAACAAAGCACCCGGGTACTTATTGGGCTTAGCAATCTCCACTTTCTGGCAGTTCGTTGAGTGTCCCCATGCCCAGTCGTCTTCCTACAAAAAGGCGAACGGACTATTGTCTCACAGCCCTGCCACACACCCTCAAGGCCAAGGGTAGGTTCCCTCAGCAAGGCCCCCCCTCGAGTAGAGGCTGCATGCTCCATTTGTGGATCCATGCCAGGAAGAGTTGAAAAGGAATCAAACTTGTACCGCACGAGGGTGCAAACAGCTTGAATCAAAAAACCATGGGCAGATGTTTATATTGCTACTCTTCCTAGCGCCCCGTAGTCCGAAGCGGACTTTCTTTTTGCAAGACAAATGCCGCGGTCAACATTTTGCGAGCGTTCCCTTGGATTTTGGTGAGTGATACAATCTATTTGACGGTCCCAGCTGGCCCATTTGGTTTCCCTATCTACAGTGTAAACATTGACTGCTCCAAGCTCACAAGCTAGTGTTTTTTTGTTTTTCCATTTTGTCAAGTCTTTGCCTGTTAGTTTTCGTGTTGTTAAAGATGAACCAAGAGGAACCTCACCAGTTACCTAATAGCAAACGCAGGTCTGGAGAGCCAAAATGGCGCCTTTGAACTGGCATCTGCCAACTGCCGGCCTGGAGCCTTGTGAGTCGCCTGAAGGCGGCGGCAACGGCACTTCAGCCTCTCCGGGGCTTACCTCGGCGTGTTCGAGCAGCTTTGATTGGTGCTTCCTTCATTTGGAAAAAAAATTGCCCCGCGCAAATCCAGTACGACTAACGATGAAAACTAACGATGAAAAGGCCCCCCCGCAAATGTCTGAAACCTGAACCCACCAGCCTCCATGCACCTGACATGCCCATCACGGAGAAAGTAGCAACCGAGAACCCTTTCGCAGTTGATCGCAGCCTCTCCTGTCTGCTTCCGGCTCAACCCCTGTCATGTTGAGCCGATTCAGGTAGTTTTTGTTTCTTAATGGTCGTTAAGTGAAACAGTGAAATCTTAACATTGAGAAATATAGTGATGCAAAATGATCAAACAATTCTGACTCCAGTTACTTTTCTAGAGGCAAAACATGAGGATACACGGAAGGAGCATCCGCCGTGCAACCCCCGCCATCCGTCACGCATGGGATTGTAGCCATGGCCAGCTCCGCTTTGGCCCAAGAAGTCCTCAACAACCCCACATAGACACCCAGGTGTGAAAATTGGCAGCACCGTGCACCAGGGTGAACGGTGTCTCCCATGATATGATATCATTAGACCAACCCCAAAACAACGGGTATCCGCAAAAAGAAAATAAAAAACACTCACACAGGTGGAAAAGGCACGTGATGCAAGCATAGCGTCATCAACATCCGCTACTATGTGGCAGATGGCTCCATCTGGGCGCTGCATGGGCCGAGATCACAATGGCAAGAGACGAGACGAGTGTGGAACTGATCTTTCTCGACAACTGGAGCGGGGGCCAAGATAAGACCCAAATCATGCGCCACCGCCCTCCCCGCGCCGGCCAACCGCACGGCCGAGAAAAACAAAAAAACGGCTCGGCGCCCGGCGCCCTGGATGGTCAGGGGGCCCGAGACCTCAGCTCTCCAGTCCAATCCACGAGGGATCTGAGTTCTCCGTGGAGTTCAACCCAAAGGCTGCGGATTATTTTTATTTTTTTTGCGACTTCTCTTCCCCCCCCATTGTTTGCTTCTCCGTCTTTTTGGGACTTCTTTCAACTTCTTCGAAAAGGCGCATCATGCCAGTTTCGAAATGAAATCTTGAATGTTGCCGTGATGATTGTGTGGGCAGTGCTGTTTGCCAAGTGCAAAACAGAACCAAAAAGCCACATTTAAGCTTGTTTCAGGGTTTTGCCACATGGTTGCTAGTTAAAGGGACCCCCTTCTGGTTAGTTGAAGGGCAACCAAGAGGACACCAACCATTTTAGAGGACCCATGCAGTTGCTCAATTGCTCGCCCAAAACCCGGCCGGTTCTTGTTTGTACTGTTGCAATTTCATGGTGTTAAACACGGGGTCTGGAAAAATCGAACAGTTGCCACACAGCCACCCAACACAGCCACCCATTCCTTTGGAGTATGTTTGGAAACAAAACGTTTGAAGTGTAGTCACACGGGCTTTTTTATGTGCCCTTTTAAACAACCGGCAAAAATGCCAAGCCAAAATCACACCAATCAATGATTGGGCCAATCACTGGCGGCCCCCCACTTGACGACTTTTGTGGACTCCATCCTGCTTCAAGGTCCCTCGAAGTGACACCTATCTGGGCTCCGGCTTTCGCCGAAGGTGAACCTGGAAAGCCACCGGGAGAAGCCGAGCCCCTGATCCCTTCGGGACGCCTCCTTTCATGATTGGTGTTTCTCAAGATGGACCCTCTTGGTTTGAAGAGTCCGGAATGGACCCTCTTGGTTTGAAGAGTCCGGAATCCAAAGGAACCATTTTCAGGGTCCCAGTTTAAAAAAAGCCAGAGCTTCCTTCACGCCCGGAATCGCCTTTGGCCTTTGGCCCCGAGCGGTGAAGCCGGTCACATTGTCGTCCTCCTCCATGGCATCCACCTGCGACTTCCACAAGTGGTGAGCTTGCAATAAACCAGTGGTAGAACCCCTTTTAAACCAACAAAATAAAACATATGGATATGAATTTTAAGTAGGGACCCTTGGGTAGACATCAGTTAGCTGGGAATTTGTGTCCACCAACCACTTTTCAATTAAAACTCATAGCCGACTCATAGCCATGTTCATGTGGCTGTGGGTCAAAATCCCGGTTAGCCCCCAGTGAACATCCTAATCCCCACTAAAATCGACATTTGGCTGATGCGATTCAGTCCAAGCGCGCTCTAAACCGTTTTCCGTGGGCATGCCACTAGTAAGCATTATACTCTGTTGGAGCTGCGCTTGAAGGGAACATGCAAGGAAACCCTAGATGCTCTAGGCTGTAGCTTAGCAAGCACAAAGGATCGCGGTGACTTCAGCTGATATTGAACACTGGGACACACCAAGCGTGAACTACATGATGAGGATCTGTGAGGATGGACAGAATCCACTCAAATACGCCCCTTCTCCGAATGGGGCGGTCGGGGAGTCGGGGGTCAAACAGTATTGGACATCTACTTGGTTGACGTTATAAGGGGAGCAACAATTTAAACTTTAGCAGTTAAGTGGTTGGATTTCAACCACTAAACCACAATACGCAAAAATGTGAAAAACAATATTTTTTCCAACAACAACCATGAATATATCTGTGGGTTTGAGTCGATCTATTCGTGTTTTTTTTCTCATAAGACCCGAAATTTAGGATTCGGGAACGTCCAGTGCGCTCGCCAGCCGCAGCCTCCTTGCCATGTCCGAAGCAACCCTTTGATGTGTACCCTTCTTATACCCAGTGCCTCTTTACGTGGGGCATTGCACCAGTTTGAAGGATTGAAAACCCGCGAACCCACCTTTTCTAGAGGTTCCCATTTTTCAAATTGGACAAGCCCATACACACAATCGCATGCAGGGGCTGCAGGTTTTCCCTAGGCTTTGGCATGCAACGCCGGTGGTTGACCTCTGGTCTTTAACAAAATTTGGATATGCCCTCCCCCCCCCCCAAAAAAAAAAACACCAAACAACTATAATCATCATAACAACAATAATACTACTCGTGATGATAATACTATTAAAGGAACGCATCACGTATTTTGGGAGTTCCTGGAAACCCCTAAGGATCCCAAGACCGGCTGGTCTTGGCATAACTCAGTGGACATAAGACATCCCCGCAACAAAACTGGGTTTGTGACACCTGCGATTTTTGAGCTGGTTGTGATTTGCGCCGAATCATCTCCTTCCCCTCTTGCCAACCATCCCAGAATTGAATGCCCTTCGCAGCAGAATCAATGGGATTGGTAGTGGGCCCTTGGGGCAGAAAGGCAAGGTGGGCCAAGCAAAAGTCCTACGCTTGTTTTCCAGGTATTGCAAGCATGCCATTGTGTATACCGTAGCAACTTTAGGATGAAGTTCCCTTCAAAGGAACGCAGCCACGGAGTTGGTTGGCAAGAGTATGCCCAAACTCTTTTCTGAGCACTAGCCGAGCGGCAGGCTCTTGTTGCCCGAAGACGGCTTGCTAAACACGCATCTCGGGCAAGGAAGACGGTTGCCGCAAGTTGCAAGGAAGTTCCAAGGAACACTCCATATCACTCCACGATGCGATGCCGCACAGCCGCGTGCCTCCTCCCGCGCTTTCCGCAGCTCCTCGGGGGTGAACTTCGGGCGCGAAGCTTCGCGCGCGGCGGCCGCAGCCTCCGCGGCGGCTTCCGCCGCATCAGGCAGCTCCGCCTGCGAAGATTGGCGCTGGGGTTCCAGAGTGGTGGGAGGTAAAGCAGGTCAAGCTGGATGGGTGCCTGCGAAATGTTGTGCCAAAGACACCGAAAAGACCGCCTGTACAAAAAAGTTGTCTAACTGAGGTGAAGCGATCTGCGCCCCCAGTTAACATCACTGCAAGAGGAAAGTCACTACAAACTTGGGTTGCCTCTGGGCAAAAGGTGATAGGTTTCAAGGGAATTCAAGAAGCCCACGGAACAGCGGCGATAAGGAATCCTCAAGGGACCTTCGTGCTGGGGCTCGAGCTGGTTTTACCCCAGGTCAAACGTCTTAAATTGGAGTCTCTCGTAAATCCGGACCCCTCTAGGCCGCTGGATTCCTTTTGGTTGCCTTTCAAACCATGTCACGATGTGTGCAAGCTATCACTCACAAAATGGAGAGGAATCCCCAAGAAAGGGGCCTTCCGAAAAAACGCGTGAGCTGGCCCCGAAAAGAAACCCACCAGTGCGCACTCCACGCCCCCCCAAAAGCCCGGCCTGGTCGTCATCTTTGTAGTCGTCCTTCTTCTCCAGTCCTTCAAGCTCCTTGCAGACTTGTGATACCGCCTCATTTGGGCCCTCAGGCATCCCTTGGACTCATCCGGGGGACTCGAGTCAGAGGAACCCGCAAAAATAGATCATGTCCTTGCTAAAGGGGAGCGACCCCTGATTCGTACGGTCCTTCGGATTCCGAAGTTAACATTAACCCCTCAATTTCCCTCATACAACAATAAGATAACCTCTCATTTGACATACATGCTAGCTTCTTGTTCTCATCTCATTTGCCCTGGATGGTAGCGCGAAAACAGCAAGCCATCAACCAATTGTCTGAAACACACGAGAAGCCTCCGTGTATCTTGATCATCTTGCGGTGCTCAGTAGGGAATGAGGGAATGACCCCTATAAACTATCCCTTGTGGTTTTCTTTAAGGGGACCCCTGGGGTCATTCCCTCAATCTCTAGTGAGCACCAGCAAGTCATTGACTTATGAACCAAAAATTTCCTGTTGAGAGTCGGAAGTTCCTTCCCCGCCTAGCGCTTTGCGCGCGCTACCCAACGGCCAACCCCCCACCCGCAACTTCCAGTGGGAAAATTGTGCGCCGCCTGTCCAGTGTTTCGAAAGGGGAACTGGATGCCCGGACCTTCAAGTCTCCGGGTTGCACACACATGCGACTCGGAGGGCCGCAGCGGCACCATGCAGTCCAAACAAATCCGCCAGGATCGCCATGGCACCTTCCGCGGATGTCCTTCCCCATGTCCTCCCATTGCACCCCTTTGCCCGCACCAACCAGCCCCCTCGCACCCTTTTGCTCGCGCCATTCCTCGCTCGCCCCGAAGATCGCCTTCTGCCCCGCCTGCCTCGCTCGAACTCGCTCGGAGTCTCGGAGATCTGGATCAATGCCGCGGATCGCCCCGCGGGAGCTACGCCCGAAATCATGCCGCTCAGGCGGTGTTGTTGGCCACGCAGCGCCACACCTGGGGCCCACAAGCCGAGTGCCGAACTGAGGTGCTGCTTGGCTTCCAGTCTGGTGGTTGCAAGGATTCTGCCCCTCAAGTAGGAGAAATCGACCCCTCGAAAAGTCATGATTGAAGCACGCCCGAAAGATTCACTTCAATCGCTGCGCCGAGTTCCCATCGCCTTCTTCTTGGCGGGCCACAGCACTTCGCCCGCGGCCTCCTGGCAACTGACTGGTGGCTGAAGTGGAACCCAAAGTGGACAGGGTGGCTCCTTTCTGATAAGTGGGGATTTGTCCATGACTGCTTTATCTTCGACGTTCTGGATCTAAAAGGTATTGAAGCATTGACGCAAGCCACTATGATTCCCAAATTGGAAATAAGCGAATTCCCAGCATGAACCTTCATCATGGGTAAGCTCGCTTACCCCCGTCCCCGCCATAGAACGGTGAGTATGAAAAGAGGAGAGCAACTGGGACCGTTGTCAGGACTCGCCACGTTTCCAGAGAGGGAGGGAGGGAGAGGAAGATAGAGAGAGAGAGAGAGAGCGAGAGAGAAAGAAAGCAAGCAAGCAAGAAAGACAGAAAGACAGAAAGAAACAACGAAAGGCAGCAAGACAGAAAGGCAGAAAGACAGAAAAACAACAGAAAGACAGAAAGCAAGACAGAAAGACAGAAAGACAGAAAGATAGATAAATAGAAAGAAAGAGAGAGAGAGAGAGATCAAGAAATAAATAACTAAACAAAGAAAGAAAGAAAGAAAGAAAGAAAGAAAGACAGAAAGAAAGAAACAAAGAAAGAAAGAAAGAAAGAAATAAAGAAAGAAAGGAAGGAATAAAGAAATAAATAAACCAGGAAGAAATAAAGGAAGAAAGGAAGGAATAAAGGAAGGAATAAATAAATAAATAAATAAAGAAATAAAGAAAGAAAGCAATAAACAAGACAGACAACAATGACATCATACATAAGTACATACCAACAAGTCATACATAAATAAATGTGGCTAAACACTTAAAACAATAAATACCTACATCAATAACATAAATCAAATTACAACACTGAAAACATAATCAAGCGAACACACAAGAAACTTAATAACAACATAAGCAAAGGAAAACAACACAGAGGTAGACACGACGTGAATAAATACCACGACAAATTCCGAGACAAACAAATACATACATACACACGTAAGCAGGGATTTGTACATAAACCAATCAGCCAAATCACATAAAGCTATATACATAGCACAAACAATATGAATGAAGGACTGAGGGAATCAGGTTTTCAAAAAGGAAGGAACACCTATCCAAACAACAAAGCCAAAAAACACAACTTACCATATATAATCAACTAAATAAACATAGAGTGCTGAATAAATCAAGAGAGAGGGAGCGAAAGGCGACAAAACGGACGGACGTATGGACGGATGGCAGAAAGGAGGGAAGGAAGGGAAGGGGAAGGGGAAGGGGAAGGGGAAGGGGAAGGGGAAGGGGAAGGGGAAGGGGAAGGGGAAGGGGAGCCCGCTCCAAACAAGAGTCTCACAAAAAAATCATGTGACCACCCTTTGCAGAGTGTCGCTCGACTGGGTTCCCGTTTATTTCCCCTTTAAACATCAACCTACCAAAGAAAGCTCACTTTAAACTGGCTCCAAAAGGGCGATGAGACCGAGGACGGAGGATATAGGTGGGACCGAAGTCTTCCCTCCGAAAAAGAGAAGGACTGCGCCGAAGGATGGGAGGCTTTCATTAAATTACGGCCACCGAAGGACCCAGCCCCCTCCTGACGTGGGTTGAACAAAGGGAGCCAGGCTTCCGAGATTCTTACAAGGTGAGGAAGCCAATGCCGACAAACGGGAACGGGTGCCCCTTTGATGGACCAATCCGGCGTGTGTTTCCAGCTCCGGCACCGTGAAGTGGGCAAGCAACTGGGTAGCTGGGTGCTCAATCTCCCTGGCAGATACCCTCCCACCCAACTAACATAGAAGTGCAAAAAGACATAAAAAGGCCCTTTCCAAGAGGAAAGAAGTCTTTCTACAGGGGTCTGTGCACTTCCATGTTAGCTGGTGGGAGGGTAAGCAAATCCCTCCCCTTTTGGCCCTCCTTTCTCAGCACAGGGGGTTTGTCCCACCGCACCTGGCCCTGCTCCTTGCACTTTAAGTTGGCGCCGTGGCAGAAGCACGCCGCCTACACGCGGATCCGTCGGGTTCCGGCCGGGCGCTCGAAAAATGAGGCATGTCTTTTTCCATGACTAAATGGGAAGCCAAAAGGAAAAACCGCCATGTTGGGGGGTCTCCCTGTTTTGACACATACCCACTCTTGCTCTGCAATATTTACATGCCAAAGAAAAAAGAAAGGACCTACATGGTGAAGCTCGAAGGGCAGACTTGATGGATGCTTCGGGTGTGGTCCACTGAACGACTGACGCTCCACGCCAAAGAGACACATACCCAACGCTCAAGCCCGGCCTTCAGCTGAAAGTGACATGTCGTCCGAGAACCGCCCAGTATCCACCGCGCGGGAACCCTCTTGGAAACCTAAAACCTCTCCAAAAGAACTGGAGCATGGGGGTGGTTCCTGGCTTGGTGGCTTGGTTGATTGGCAGGTTGGGCATGGATTATCGCAAGGCCTTAGGCAAAACTTGTTTGAACAACAAGGCCACAAGCGGATGGATCCAAATAGGCTCAGGCAAAGATCACCGCTGAGTCAAATAGCGGAGGTCTCTGCACACCATCCCGCAGTTGTGGGCAGCCGTCCATCGGCCAAAGTCGGACTCAAAGTTTGGACCCAAATCCACTCAAGAAGACAAAACGGCTGGCCGAACCCCCCCAAAAAAATGCAAGCCCCCAGGCCCGCTCGACGCGGTGAAAGGCGCGTTTCGCCTGATGGGCATAGGGCATCTTGAGGTCGTAGGCCATGAGTCTGGGCCTCTGTGGCTGTCAAGGAAAATCCGCGTTGAGCTCCAAATGGTCGAAGCCCTATGAATAGTTGAGGAAAAACACACACACACACTCACACACTCACACACTCACACACACACACACACACATACATACATACATACATACATACATACATACATACATACATACATACATACATACATACATACATACATACATACATACATACATACATACATACATACATACATACATACATACATACATACATACATACATACATACATACATACATACATACATACATACATACATACATACATACATACATACATACATACATACATACATACATACATACATACATACATACATACATACATACATACATACATACATACATACATACATACATACATACATACATACATACATACATACATACATACATACATACATACATACATACATACATACATACATACATACATACATACATACATACATACATACATACATACATACATACATACATACATACATACATACATACATACATACATACATACATACATACATACATACATACATACATACATACATACATACATACATACATACATACATACATACATACATACATACATACATACATACATACATACATACATACATACATACATACATACATACATACATACATACATACATACATACATACATACATACATACATACATACATACATACATACATACATACATACATACATACATACATACATACATACATACATACATACATACATACATACATACATACATACATACATACATACATACATACATACATACATACATACATACATACATACATACATACATACATACATACATACATACATACATACATATACATACATACATACATACATACATACATACATACATACATACATACATACATACATACATACATACATACATACATACATACATACATACATACATACATACATACATACATACATACATACATACATACATACATACATACATACATACATACATACATACATACATACATACATACATACATACATACATACATACATACATACATACATACATACATACATACATACATACATACATACATACATACATACATACATACATACATACATACATACATACATACATACATACATACATACATACATACATACATACATACATACATACATACATACATACATACATACATACATACATACATACATACATACATACATACATACATACATACATACATACATACATACATACATACATACATACATACATACATACATACATACATACATACATACATACATACATATATGTGTACACACATACATATATATATATATACACAAATGGCCGTGGGTCAACACCAATGGGATCCCATTTTGGTTGGTAGGTGAATTCACCACCCAAATTTTGGAGCCTATTTTAGTTGGGATTGGGATGTTCACTGGGGGTACGGGGTGTTGACCCATAGCCAAATTGTTGCAGGATGCTGCCCATCCACAGTAAAGTTGGTTGCTCTCCTGCAAACTAGCATGGGATCTATCTCTTGCGCCGCCAAGTCGGGGCGGGCACCTACAAGAAGAAACCAAGATTTAAGTCGTCCGAAAAGGATGGAGCTCCCGAAAATTTGCGTGTCGCTTTCTCTTCTGTTGCATTACGGAATAGGACTGCCGGCATTTAGCCGATCGGTTTCTGTTGGCAGCTGACAGCCCCACATCAAACTCGGTAAACGAAACACAGAACCCCAAACCTAAAGCATTGGAGTTGTATCGTGTTCCAAAAACATGATTTCGGTCAGAAGTACTTCAAAAACAGCTCCGTGTACGTATTGGATGCAAAAAGGGGCGATGTCCCATCTTCTCGGGATGACTAACTCTGGGCCCAGGTACTTTTTTGCAAATCTGGGCCCCCAAAGCTCCTGGCAGTCACATTTCTCTGCGACACAGACAAACGTCCACCTCCCTTTCCGATTCCATGTTTTGAGTGGGTACCCCTGACCCCCTTGATGATCTAAATCGTGAATCAGGTCTGGTTTTGCGGGACCTTTAGGTGATCCATCTGAAGGGATTCAGCCCTCTATTTCACAGCAACCAATGGAACAAACACATCACTCGTGCCCCCGAGCGCACAACTCCAACTGGCCCTAAGGCTCCGACGTAGATGACCAGTCCTGCTCGCCAGCCCAAAGTGAGTCCGGCATGGGCTCTGTCACATGGGACTCTGGAGCACTGGGTATGCAAAATAGGGAGCCCTAAAACGGTGCTTTCACCTCTAGGATCCGCTTCAAACCAACCCCAACAAAGGGTTCCCTCAGAAAACAAAAGGAAAAACACACAAACACACACCAACAGGTGTTATGCTGAGGGTACCCTTTTTGACTTATTTTAAAGGGAAGCCAAAAAGAAACCAACCCTTTTTGTTGGTCCAGAAAAGAAAAGGGTCCCCAACTAGATTTGCCTTCGAGGTGCCTCCGGGCACGGATACGATGGCTTTTGGAAGCCCCAAAAAGATGGCATCCCTTCTTGGTTGACGCTGGGTTTGGGGAGCAAACATTCTCAAACTTTAGCGGTAAGTCTGGATTTTCCACCAAACCACAATAAGCAAAATGGGAAAGATGTTTCCCAACAACAACCATGCCTTGCCTTTGACTCGTTCAAAGCAGACCAAACCAAGCCAGTTCCCTGTGTTTATTTCCCTTTGGCTGCCGGCTATACAACCCCAGGAAGATCACCCCCAACAAAACAAACAACTACTACCTGGCTCCTCGCAAAAGAAAAAGCATAAAAGGCAAAGGGAAACAGACAGCACCTGCACAAGCCAGACAGCACACCCACCCAAAACTGTACGGGCATGTGTGTGTGTGTGTCGTTTGCGAGGCTACCCTGTTTGGATGGTTTCCGATTGGGAAACAACCAGGACCAGGAAAAAAAAAACCTGTTTGCAGCTCCCCTTTGTTGACAGGGGTGAACTTTTTAGGGACACCCTTTGTGTTTATAAGGGAAAACCATATCGCCCACCCGCGAACGGACGCGGGAGGGGCCCTCCGAACCCTCGTGGTGCAAGGGGTCCTCGTGAGGGAAGAGCGCAATGGCAGTGCCCAAGCCCCGCACCGCATGGTCCTGGGCTCGGCGCAGGCCCTTGACTCGACAGAAAAACATGTTGCCATGGGTATAACTCACTTCCGAACGAGTGGATGGCCCAGAAAAAAAGCAACCAAACGTCTTATGTACCAAAACGGCCCAAGCCCAAAAAGTTCAAAGTCCAACCAATGAATGATTGTCAAATAACTCATGGAGCTACAAAGTGTGAGGTGGGATTTGGGCAGCCAAAGCTCAGAAAGGCCTCCCTTGGACCCAAGTCTTGCGAATTTCCCTTGGCATTTGGTGGACATCATGAGGGTTTCTGTCCACCGATGGGTTTCTGTCCGCCGCTGAGGTTCCGACTCTTAAAATGTATAGCCGATTCCAATCTGGAAATAAGAGTTGGATTCCAAAGCTTGGTTGACGTTGAAAGGCGAGCAAACAAAATAAGTTTTAGCAGTTAAGTGGGGATTTCAACCACTAAACCACAATAAGCAAAAATGTAAAACATGTTTCCCAACAACAGCCATCAAAGGACCTTCATAGCTCTCAAAACTTCGGATCGGTTTTTTCTCGCCATGTTTCATGGCATATCTGAAACCAAGTGGAACAAGCAACATCGTCACATGGGACTTCCCGCCTTTGGGGGGGTGCCTATTTTGAGCAAAACCCCTTTGCATGGCCCAACCTCCCTTTTATGTTCCGTTCAAAATGACCCCAAACTAGGTGCCTAGATGTCCTATTTTCAGGGGTTCTGAGCCAAGGGTGTCTGTTGAGCCTCAGGCCCTGTCTCTTACCAAAGGCTTACCCATTTCGACACGCAAAGCTCCCCCCCCCCCGCTCTCTGCCAGGTTTCTCCCCAGCGGTAGAGCCAAAAGCCGCCCAACTCGTCAACGAACCTGACGAGTCGCGCGAAGTTCTGTGACACGGCTCTTCCCCTTCTTTCTCATCCTTTCTTTTCCGGGAAACTGCCCTGCCAACCACCAGAACCTCGGTGCGAAAAAGGCAAGAATGAGAAAACTGGAAGATCCCTTGATTCCATGTTCCATGCCAATATGCCCGCGCTCAAGTACCCTCCGGGTCTTCCATCTAGCAAGTTCGTCATGGAGCGGTGGAAACATCCATCGGGCTTTTCTACATGGCTGTGGCTCAAAATTAAACAGGAGGGGTTACGCGGGTTTTGGTCCATGTTTCCACTTGCCAGGGTTCCATTGTGGTGCCGGTTTTTTGAGCCACACCCATATACTTAAGTGATAAGTACACCCTTTGGCCTCCCCTTTTCACCCCCTTTGAGGTCGTCAAAACGACCCTCCTCAATTGGGATTCCACTGCGTCTTTATGTTCAAACCACAAGGTGGTTCAAAGAACAAGTGCGAACCACCGGAAGCCTGCCATAACATCAGCCTCTTCAACATGTGACGTTTCAGAATGGCAACTCAAGCGCCCATCCTGGGCTGCCCTTACCAAGGTCTCGATAAGATCTGCTTGGAACCTTGGTTTCATGACACAATCAAGCCCGCCCCAAACGGGGAAAGGGAGGACTCGTAGATCCGTTGCAACCACCGGGTTTTGTTACGACACACATGGGTTTGTCTTAAAGTGAGAGCATCCTCAAAAGGGAGCGAAGAGCTTCCTTTCAAGCTCTCCTTCTTCTAAAAAGGCATTGAACAATTCTATGCTTGTTGTAAACCCTTGGAATACTTCTTCTTTGGCAGTCAATGGTGAAGCATAATAATTTCATTGTAAACGGTTACTTGTGAAATCGCTGAGATCTGTTGCGTTCTTTTCGTTTGAAGTATCAGGAATCTCTGAAATTTAGGACTCAGAAACCAACAGGCAACAATAAATATGCTGTACAATAATTGGTTGTCAACTCCTGATCGTCTAATTGCTGATACTCTTGCCGTTAGTTATGTTGTGTTTTGTGTTTATCATTTGTCTTGTTCACTGTCATCTCTTGTTTGTTTATAGTTGCATTGGTTGAAATGTTAAATACACCAGCCACGCCCAAATGCGGAGTAAGTGACCATCATTTGACTTCTAACCAACGTTTGTTTGTTTCATGCATCATTGCTTCAACTAACAAACCTTTCAATTATCTCTCACACAACCAACAAAACTCTATCCCGGAGGAACAAATCACGCCCCTCAACTTTGATGAACAGGGTGTTTTGCGCAAGTTTTCAAGGGAACACGTTACAGGAATCACAAGGCGCAACGAGAAAGGAAGATCCTACGCGCTGAAGCTGCAAGTCCCCTAATAGGTCCACCATCCAGCTCGACCAAACTGGACTTTTTTGCTCATGTCGACCCAAATTGGTCGACCCAAAGCCAAGCTGCACTGAAAACTCAGACTACAATCCCAAGACCCAAAGGAACAACAAGGACCCAACCCCCACTCAACCTCCAAACGGACCCCGGTTCCGCAAAGGTCCCAGCCATGCGACAGCCCTGTTTTTCACGCGTGAGACGCGACGCGTGAGATGCCTGTAGAAGCGGAAGTAGTCGGAGCCGGGCTTAAAGAAGGCCACGCGGAGAAGCTCCAGGTCCGTCATGACCTTGGGAAAATGCTCCCGGACTCATCTTGGGGTGTTAGTTTGGGGGAGGGTTTGGGGGGTGGCTCATGTCAATATCCTTTTGGGGGGGGTCTAACAACACATAAAAAAGACCTAAGGCCCGCGCCGCCTCATCTTGGGGGGGGGGTTGTTAGTTTAGGGGGGTGGCTCATGTCAATATATTTTTGTTGTGTAGGTGTGTGTTGTTAGGCCCCCCCCCTCAGCCCCCCAAAACACCAAAAAACAACACAAACACAACAGCAACAAGGGAGTACCCTCAACCAACAGACCAACCCATTTTGACCATTTCTGGAAATTGGGATTTGACTGCTGCTTTCCGTGGAAAAGCTGGTGCTGGACAAAACTGGGTCCATGTCCGCATGGCCCTCCCCGTGGGATGAACAGGCCAAGTCAAAGACCCGTTGTTTCCCTTCAACCAACTCGGGTGACTTTGAACACACGATGGAGCCAGCAAAAACTTGACCCGAACCGTTGCGCCTTGGACTGGCCACGTTTCAAGTGGGGCAAGGTGAAAGGCCAACAAAAGCTATTGATTGCCGGTTCGCAATGTGTCGACCAATTGTCCGTTTCCAACCGTTGAACGTCCAAAAATACAGCAATCAGCACGAGGCTCTTCTTCGCTTTGCCAAAAAATAAAGCTTGCTTTTTGCGTTTCGCCAATCTGGGGTCCGTCAAGCCTCATCAGCGAGCGGCTTGTTGCTTGAGTGTTTTCCAACAGGCAAGCCAAACACATTTGGCTGTGTATTTTTGATCAGGAACCGCTTCAAAAGTGGTGGACGATCCATCGACGATGCTTCAGGGTCCGCATTGGGACATGAATCCCCACCTAAATGACGTGTTTCCTAGTTCACATTCTCACTTCCTGAGTGGATGGGCCAAAAACAGTCTGAACTCTTTGTTTATGACAAAACAAGTCTTCCCAAAAGTTTGAAGTCCATGAACTCAGTTGGGAGCATTTCGCATTTCCGCCCAAGGAGAAATCGCTTCTCTGTCCTTCGGGAAGCCTTTCGGGCAAGCCTTGTGGGCTTCAAAGGAAACGAAGGCCTGAAGTCTGCTTTGAGGTCTAGGGCTCTGGGAAGTTGATCTTTACGGCCCATCGCTGGATTCCACAGGCCGTCGATTGCTTGGACCCAGGCCACAAGGTTGTGATAGAGCATCTCCTGCATGTCTCACTGAACTCCCCAGAAGTCTTATCCAGTTCCAGGTGAATAAGGAATTGGAATTCCCTATCTTCACTTGACTACCCGGGACTCTTGAACAAAATGGGCAGTGATACTTGCTTGACTCACACGTTTATCCCACCCCCGCGCCCAGCTTCAGAAGCATTGAAGTTGGCTTCGGCTCAAAACAACCCATGGGTAATAGCGAGATCACCCAACCTCGCTGTGACATGCGACCTGTAGAAAAACCTGTTGCGCTGCTTAAAGTACGCAGCATGGTGGGCTGGACACCACTCCCTCCTCCAAAAGTGCTTCGCGGAGCCGCGTCTTGGCATGCAAAGTGAGCTGCTGTCTGTTGCGTCACCCAGAATTCCACTTTGGGGGGGGGTCCAACTTCATAAATACGGGGTATTTAATAGGAGTTGCCGCCCGGAGCCCTAGTTGATGGGGGCTCAGAAGTTGCCTTTATCGTTGAGGCGCAGCAGTGCCAGGAGCTAAGTTGCTCCACATCGACCTTTGCAATCAATTCGACCTAAGGACCTGAAAAAAAAAAAAAAAAACAACTCAGACACACTCAAGGATTCGAGATCGTATCAATTCACCCAGACAATGGGTCCAGCCTACAATCCACCGAGACAGAATCAACAAGTGCCTCACGGAACTCTCATACCCCAAGCCCTGACGGAGGGATCCGATCCCATGGATCGGTCCTCTTGGGGCTCTGGGGACGTCCAAGTGGCTGCGAGAAATGGGGGGAATTTGTGATGCCAAAGTGGTTCTCACTTGCCCCTTAGGGACCTGGAAATAAAAGGTGATCACCTTTTGGGACCTTTGCTAACAATGGACCAACATGGGAAAACCAAAAGGTCAAAAGGTCGATTCGCTTTGGGCAAGTGAGGATTGATTCAAATCCATCTCCCTGACTGTATAACTTTATTCTGGAAAAGTGACAGCTGTATCAAGTTCTGGAATGTCCCTTTGGCAACCCAGGTTTCAAAGTTCCACAAAATTGCGGACTCCCTTGTTGGAGCCCCACATTTGCATGAGCCACCTTTAGCACTCTGGCTGGTAAAGAAGCTGCTAACTTCTCCACCCTCCATTCAAGGGCATGATCATGTGGGTTGCTTGAAGGTGTGCAGGTTAATATACCACTTCTGCAAGAAAATGATGGCAGTACCTCTGTGAAGTGGTGTACAACCTCCACACTCCAAACGACCCTCTCGGGCACTGGGGAAGCCTGTGTCTTTCCAATTGTCTGCACCAAACGTCAACCCGGAACCACAAACTGGAACATCCCCAAAGATGTTAAAACAAGGGAAGCCCACGACAAACTAGACAACACGGGAATCAAACAAACAAACAAACAAACAAACAAACAAAGCAAGCAAGCAAGCAAGCAAGCAAGCAAGCAAGCAAGCAAGCAAGCAAGCAAGCAAGCAAGCAAGCAAGCAAGCAAGCAAGCAAGCAAGCAAGCAAGAAAACAACCGAGAAGGGCTCGAAAGAGGCACAGAATGGCAAATAGGTGCGTCTTCGTTGAGGGTACCCTTTTTGAGATGGCTCTAAAAGGAAACCAAACGGAAAGCCACACTTGTTTGGTCCTCTTGTGCTCAATCAAACCCACGCTTTCCGGCGCTCGGCCTGGTCCACCGAATGTGCATCCTCATGCTTGGTGTGGGGCGTCAGGAACCTAGGGCGAGGGATCGATTTGCCAGCCCAAAACTTGGTGGTTCAAACTGCGGGATGCTGAGCTACCTTCCGCCAAGCGGGCTGCTGGGCAGTTTAGGTGGGTTTTGAGTGCGCCATGGAGTTGTCATTGTAAGCAAAGGCAAAAGCGGCTGCGAAGGAAGGAACACAACTGCCGCAACCTCGCCACGCCACCGAGAAGAGCAAGCACGGCAAGCCGCTAAAGCGGAGCTCTCTACATGGCCATGGGTCAACATTGAACCATGCACCGCAGGTTGCAGTTCTTGTTTCCATACCCCACTTTGGGGTTACCCTAGTTTTTCCTGTGTCCCCTGATTCAGCCTCATAGCTCTCCTTACAGGGTCCCAACAGGTCAGGTACAGGGGAAGGGACTCACATGCCCTTCAGGGAGAATATGGGGACCCCCGCAAAACTGTGCAACCTGCCGGGAAATTTCCGGGCAGGGCAACAAGAGCTATGGCATCTCCCAAGAGTGTAGGTGAGCCAGCGTATCTTGCATGTGTAAAGCCAGAGAACCACAGGAGATCTATCAGTTTTGGCGAAACCCATCTGAAACTAAGCGAAAAAGCACACACACACAGACACGTCTTAAAGTCTTAGTGAGCAAATGAAAGAGAACAAAGACATCATGTCTGGCGTCGTCCCTCGCAGTGCGGGGGGGGCTTAGAAAGCAGTGACATGAGCCCAAGCCTCATATTTCTGCTTCGGTGAATCTGCCTGCATCAACAAGTCAACACCCAAGTGGTAGACTTGAAAGAACGGCCCAGGCTGTGAGTCTACAATTTCAGAAAAGGCCCAGACAGGCGTCAGAAGCGGCAACTCAACTTTACCCGATCTACGAAGTCGCAAACTCTCTGCACTTCGCACCTGCTGAAGAAGTGGTTCTTGTCATAGTGTGCCGACGTGAGGTTGATTCCTGGCGACAGTTTTGTCACGGCTCCCAATATATTTCCCCCGAAACATGACCTCACCAAGAGGAAGCTCACCTCAGATTGAGCAAAATGAGATGGTTCATCTTGCATAAAAGGGAACTACCGGGATTGCTGCATGTAATGTTAACCCCGGATTAATCCGCCGACCCCTTCTCCTCAAAGGGGGAGGCGCACGGGAAGGGTGGTTGCAGTACAAGCGCATGGATTAATCTTTGAGGCAAGCATATGACTACTGGCATCATACGGATGCCCATCATCATCATCATCATCATCGATATGATCCTTCATCATTCTTATCGTCAACATCATCATCATCATTTCTATATCCTTCAACATCATCATCCTCGTCATCATCCTTAATTTTTCATATACGTTTCAATTGTGGCGTTAGAGAGGGCTTGACATGCAAAAGCTGCGTGGACATGATGATCATGATGACTGCCCCCCCCGGCCCCTGAAGATTGGGGCTTAACGCCCCGCTCTGGCCCATTGTAGCTGCCACACAGGGGACTCATTTAGGCTTGGGCGCAGGGGGCGCTATCTCAAAAAATGAGCCCCTTACTTTTCGGCACAAGGAGTGCTAGGGATACTGGGCCCGTGGGGTAAGTCTCGGGCCGCCCTGGTGATGCCGAGGATGCTACGTTAGACACCATTGGCAATGCAGAGGAAGCTACAACGATAGTTATGATCACAGTCCTCATCCTTATCATCACTAGCATCAGGTCATCATCATCTCTTATTAGCCG
This sequence comes from Effrenium voratum, assembly GCA_963377175.1. Classification (NCBI taxonomy): domain Eukaryota; class Dinophyceae; order Suessiales; family Symbiodiniaceae; genus Effrenium; species Effrenium voratum. The sequence continues at coordinate 338,566 of CAUJNA010003289.1, read as the reverse complement.
GCGCTGGTGATGCCAAGGATGCTAGGATGATAGTTATCATCACAGTCCTCAGTATCATCACGGTCATCACCATCTCTTATTAGGCAGCACTGGTGATGCAAAGGGTGTTACGATGATAGTTCTCATCATAATCATCATCATGATCATCCTTATTATGATGTCATCGCCCTTCTCATCATCATCATCATGATGATCATCATCATCTCATTCTTGTTCTTATTCTTAGATGCATTTCAAAAGTAACGTTAGACCCCATTGGCAATGCAGAGGATGCTACGACGATACTTATCATCACAGTCCTCACCCTTATCATCACTATCATCATGGATATTATCATCTCTTTTTGCCGGCACTGGTGATGCCGAGGATGTCATCATCATCTCTTATTAGGCAGCACTGGTGATGCAAAGGGTGTTACGATGATAGTTATCATCATAATCATCATCATGATCATCCTTATTATGATGTCATCGCTCTTCTCATCATCATCATTATGATCATCATCATCTCATTCTTGTTCTTCTTCTTATAGACCCCATTGGCAATGCAGAGGATGCTACGACGATATCTATCATCACAGTCCTCATCTTAGCCGGCACTGGTGATGCCGAGGATGTCATCATCATCTCTTATACAAAGGGCGTTACGATGATAGTTATCATGATAATCATCATCATGATCATGCTTATTATGATGTCATCGCTCTTCTCATCATCATCATGAGGATCATCATCATTATTCTTATATGCATTTCAAAAGTAACGTTAGACCCCATTGGCAATGCAGAGGATGCTACGACGATACTTATCATCACAGTCCTCATCCTTATCATCACTATCATCATGGTTATTATCATCTCTTATTAGCCGGCACTGGTGATGCCGAGGATGTCATCATCATCTGTGTTACGATGATAGTTATCATCATAATCATCATAATCATCATCATGATCATCCTTATTATGATGTCATCGCTCTTCTCATCATCATCATGATGATCATCATCATCTCATTCTTGTTCTTATTCTTATTCTCATATGCATTTCAAAAGTAACGTTGGACCCCATTGGTAATGCAGAGGATGCTACGATGATAGTTATCATCACAGTCCTCATCCTTATCATCACTATCATCATGGTCATCATCATCTCTTGTTAGTCGGCACTGATGATGCCGAGGATGCTACGATGATATATATCATCACAGCCCTCATCTTTGTCATCTTAATCATCATGGTCATCATCGTCTCTTAGTAGCCGGCACTGGTGATGCCGAGGATGCTACGATGATAGTTATCATCACAGTCCTCATCCTTATCATCATTATCATCACGGTCATTATCATCTCTTATTAGGCAGTACTGGTGATGCAAAGGGTGTTACGATGATAGTTATCATCATAATCATCATCATGATCATCCTTATTATGATGTCATCGCTCTTCTCATCATCATCATGATGCTCATCATCATCTCATTCTTGTTCAAGGGCTGCCGCCCAGTGCCGCCAAAAACACTGCCCTTGGTTTTGGTTTCTTTGGTTTCTTGCGAATGATGCGTAGTGATGATTATCATCAAGGCAGGACTCCAAATCTCAATGACCCAAATGGCATCTGAGGCGAGGTGCCGTTTCGACAGTGATGCGTAGTCATGATTATGATCATCGCTGCTGGAGATGCTGGGGATGCGTAGTGATGATTATCCTCATGATTGCCACAGATGCTGCGAATGATGCGTAGTGATGATTATCATCAAGGCAGGACTCCAAATCTCAATGACACAAATGGCATCTGAGGCGAGGTGCCGTTTCGATAGTGATGCATAGTCATGATCATCGCTAGGCACCCTTGGTAATGCAGAGGATGCTACGATGATAGTGATCATGATAGCGATCATTTGTTGCCCAGCAAGTCACAGTCCCTGTTCGTGTCTTCAAAAATGCAAACAAAACCCTGAAATACAAGATTAGCCTTTTGGGGCCACTAACATTTCACCCAAAAGAAACCAAAGAAACCAAAACCAAGGGCACTGGCTCAAAACCACAACTAAATCCAGGGCGGCACTGGGCGGCAGCCCTTAAATCCGGCCACCGGGGGCTTCAGACCCCGTGGTCCGTGATACGGCCGAAGGCCTAGGCCCGGAGGGCCTACCTTCAGGTACAGGGCCGGCCGCCCTGTGCCGCCGACCACCGCCGACCATGCGCCGACCATGCGCTATACTTTTGCGCTGTGACCTCGCTGCCAGGGGGGAAAGGATGTTCGGGCGTGTTTTGGGCGAAAAGGGGTCGTTTTTGGACCGACTCCCCGCGGAGTCAAAAACGAGCGTTTTTTGGGGGGTGCCCATGGTGGACAACATCCCCGGCATTGCCTGCATCATCCGCATCCATGGCGGGCACTGATGCAGATGATGCCGGTGATGCGGGGGATGTTGTCCCCTAGGTTGGGCCAATCTTGCCGAAAACGTGAAAAACACAGTGTTTTTCAAGGTTTTTGGCGGGTGCGAACGTGGAACATATCGAAACCTGCTTGGCAGGCAGGCCTCGACGATCCCGGCCGAACTCGATTTTGGGCAGGAATTTAGGTGAGCAATAAAAAACACTGTGTTTTGCCAACATGCAGCGAATCAGCCAGCACCTTAATCCTTTTACATGTTGTGGACCTTTTTCCCCTGTGCCGCCGACCACCGCCGACCATGCGCCGACCATGCGCTATACTTTTGCGCTGTGACCTCGCTGCCAGGGGGGAAAGGATGTTCGGGCGTGTTCTGGGCGAAAAGGGGTCGCTTTTGGACCGACTCCCCGCGGAGTCAAAAACGAGCGTTTTTTGGGGGGTGCCCATGGTGGACAACATCCCCGGCATTGCCTGCATCATCCGCATCCATGGCGGGCACTGATGCAGATGATGCCGGTGATGCGGGGGATGTTGTCCCCTAGGTTGGGCCAATCTTGCCGAAAACGTGAAAAACACAGTGTTTTTCAAGGTTTTTGGCGGGTGCGAACGTGGAACATATCGAAACCTGCTTGGCAGGCAGGCCTCGACGATCCCGGCCGAGCTCGATTTTGGGCAGGAATTTCGGTGAGCAATAAAAAACACTGTGTTTTGTCAACATGCAGCGAATCAGCCAGCACCTTAATCCTTTTACATGTTGTGGCTCATGCTGCTGCGCACAACCTTTTTCACTCGCGAAGGTCATCGTGTAGCGGGCAAGATTGGCTGTGCCAGGCTTTGGCTGTGGCAGGCTGGCAACAGCAAGCATTGCCTGCATTTACTTGAAATTACTCTTTCCTCGTGGCGATCAAGATTGGCACTGCTGGCCCTCTAGCGGAGCCACGTTCCTGCATCCCAGCGCTGGCCGGCTGAGCGACGCTCTGCCTGAACGCCAGCGGCAGGCTGGCAATAGCAACACTTGCCTGCATTTTCACTCTTTCATCGCGGTGGTCAAGATTCGCACTGCACTGCTGGCCCTCTGGCGGAGCCACGTTCGTGCAGCGCCGGCCGGCTGAGCGACGCTCGGCTCGTTGCGTCACGCAGTATGAGCTTGCTCCTGCGAGCCGCCGCGCTTGCAGCGCTTGCGCTCCCGTGTCTCCCCTTGCTTCTTTGTGCATCTTTGGCATGACCAGCTGGGCATTCTTTTGGCGTGGTATTTAGGCTTTGTCTGCGGGCGGGGCTGTCCACACCCGCCCTGGCCTTCAGGTACAGGGCCAGCGCCCCACGTGCATTTTCCCGGTGGCCGGCTGTGTCGCGAAGCGCTTAAATAAACCCCTGGTTGATTAATAGGGGGGTGTCCAATTCCTTTTAGTGGGGATTCAGACCACTTTTGGGGGGAACACCCCCCGTCATGGGACGGGTTCTACTTAGATCCTGGGTAAACATGAAATGCGAGGACTGGGATTCATGCGACTGGATTTCCCCTAGGCTATCACCGAGGCAAACCAGCCAAACAGTTGATACTTGAAACCACCTTTCCTTAACGGCCCCTCAAAAGTGGCCCCAACCCCCCCAAAACAACAAGGCCAAGACGTCATCTTTGGAACTTGGGCCAGTGAGTAAGTGGACACTGACCATTGCAACGAACACATTCGCCGCGTCCTTCGTAGGCGAGGTAGTGAAGGGTAGCAGCCCAAAGCCTCCGTTCCACAGAGGAAAACCAGAAGGACGCGGCCCCGAAGCAGTTCCGGGCCATTCACAAGCTTGGAAACTCCTCCATACTGTATATATATACACACAAACAAGTGGAATTATACTATGCATCAAAAGTGCGTTCACGCCTGTTTTATACCCTTCTTAAGGCCCTCGAACCACAACAAACCCGAGTGCACTGCGCACGCACACGCCCAGACGAATGCAATTGTGTCTATACACATTAATATCCTACATGTGGCCATGACGGCTCAACACATCTCGCAGCTTGGAACCGCTGGCTGCTTCAACACAACCTGCGCAACCGAAGATGGGAGCGCTGAGGCTAGGAGAAAGGCAACACGCCGACAACAGCTCTCTCGCAGCGGCAATCGGGCCAGTCGAAATGGGAAAAAACATATTTCGGCATGCGGGCAGCAGGGGGGTTGTGGGATATAGAACCACTATACCACCACGGCCAGGGAAGAATTTCCTCGTTCTCAGGGGGTAATGGTTTCGGGCAGCGGTTTGGGGGCAGTGGAAGCACCTAGGTCGGAGTCCCCTGCCTCACGAATGTCACAGGGGCTCAGGCGATGATGCGTGTTTTTGTTGGTTCGTTGTTGTTTTTGGTGTTTTTCGTGGTTTGTGTTTTTTTTTTGGGGGGGGCATTGACCGCCCACAGTGAACGACTTTCCAGAATTTTGCTTTGGATTTCTATGACACTCATGTTGATGAATCGCGTGGCTGCTCCCTTGCAAGAAGCGGGCTCACACAGGTGATTTCCACCGTAATTTGCAGAAACACGTGGTCGAATTCGTGGTTGTTCTCTTTGAATCACAAGATTGCCACAATCAGGAGCAGGCGTGTGTTCAAACAAATGGTCTTCGTACTATGCGAGGCGCACTCCCCAACAACCTTGTGACGCTCAAGTGAGTACACTTTGAAACTGAACAAAAGAAAAGCCGAACTTGCAGCGGCTTCTGGGGCCTGGAAGTTGTGGGGGCAGTGAAACGATGTTGGAATGAAAAGAAGCACATTACAACCAGCATGACACCCTCACACCCTTGGGCGTAGTGGTTTGGGGGTAGTGGAAACCATGTTGGAAGTAAAAGAAGCAAACTAAAACCAGCATAAAACCCCTTGGGTTAGTATGGACGTAGTGGAAACCATGTTAAAACTCCAAAGAGCACACTAAAGCGCCAAATCTATGTTCAACCAAACTGACCTAACAACAGACAGGGGTTTAAAGAAGAACCACAAGGAACACCTGCCCAATTTCTGGGCCCCCTTCAAAAAAGACGCCCAAAGCAATTTTGAAAACCCCAAAACGTGGACCTCAATCCGGCTCGCGCAAGCCAGCCCCGCCCTCGGGAGTATGCGCCAGAGCTGATGGTGAGGTGGGCGTAGCCTGCCCCGGTGAATGGGTTCCGGCTTCCTTTTGGATCCATGGGTGTGGGTCAAAAATAGGGGAACCCCAAAATGGAACCCTGGTAAATGGAAACAAAGACTAAAACCTGCGGTCCCCTGGTGGCTTAATTTTGACCCACACCCACATGATCTCACTTCCCAAGTGGATTGGCCCAAGAAAGTCCAAACTTCTTGTTTGCCACTAAAATGGGAACTGGGCTGCCGTCAGATCCCCGGCTACAAGCTTGACTTTTAGTGGGCTAAATAGACATCCCCACTAAACACTCAAAAGCTAAGAGGCTAAGGAACCGGATGGCTGGCTTCGCCACCAAGCACGGTCTTCCCAAAAAGAATTCAAGTCCAGGAACTCAGGCGATCGATCGGAACCAGTTTGCCTGTCAAGCGGATCTGAGCGCATGGACATGCACGGGACGATTTGGGAATCCAGTAGATGTTGTGGACAATTTACAAGGCCAACTATTCGCATGGACTATAGGACATGCTAGGTGAACCTCACTTGACTGGCTTTCGACCCAGTTGCAACCAGTCCGTTCGGCAGAAAGCATGGCATCATTTCTGTGTGTTCTCTATTCCATCCGTGGCTTCGGAACGCGATTTCAAGGTACCACCGAACTTTGTTCTTTTGCACTATGCAATTTCTCGTGGACACAGCATGGCCAGACGAAAGCACGTGTATATTGCCACTGACAACATCCACTGTCCAAAGCAAAAGGCCACAAAAAACACAACCAAAGCGCAGCCTATATTCCGGAACCCACCGTTTTTTGTTTTTTTTCTCCCCGGATTTCTTGTGAAAAAAACACACACACACACACAAAAAAAAAAACAAAACGACATGCAGGGAGGAGTCGAGAATGTAAATGGAAGGCGGGCAGCGACCTGACGTACTGGTACCCAGTTTCAGCTCTTGTGTTCGATGGGGGTGATTCTGAAATAGCTGTGGCTCAAAAAACCGGTACCAAACTGGAACCCTGGTAAGTGGACTGGAACAAAACCTGCGAAACCCGGACTCTTTCATTTTGAGCCACACCCAAATTGCAATCGGTTTCCGTTTAAACGCTTGGTTTCGTTTCGGTTCCCTTTGAACCGGTCCCCTAAAACGGTTGGTTTCCTTTCGGATTCGCTGCAAATACCGACAGAAAGGGAGGGGGGTGCACCAATTGAAAAACTCGCGCGGGATGTCTTGCTAGCTGCTAGCTACTAGCTTTTAATGACATGGAATCACCCCGAACAGAACCATTTGTGGCTTCCTTTGGGAACGATCCCCGGTTCATGGCCCAAATGGGTGCGTCTTTGAGGGTACTCCTTTGGAGCTGTCTTAAATCAGACTGACGGACAACGCGTCATTGGGCCCCCCTGTTTAAGACAAATCCCAGCAAGTTGCATCATGGATTCCGGAAATCCCCCGCCCCAATTCACTGGAAACCCATACCCTCCTTTTTGGCAGGCCTATATAATAAGGTAATCGTCTAGAGGCACTGGTATACACGACTACTGATCAACATCCCACCCTAAACCAGGATTCGAATCTGTTCTGCCATCATCATTTGGCAACTGGGAAAAGATGCGAGATGGACAATGCAAACAGTTGTAAAAGGAAAGATGTATGAGTGGAGATGTCACCAAATGTTAACCCGGAGATGTCATCAAGTGCAGATGGTGGCAATTCCCACGACTCAGTCCCTGCCTAAGACCAAGGAGCTGTTGCGGTGCATGTCCTCGATGGGATCCCGCTCCAGCTCCCTCGTCAGCATGCCTCGAGAAAAAGATCATGGGCGTCTGGGAATGGAACCCTACAGGATCTCTGGAGCCCAGGCCGTCCTCAGATCCGCGAAAGGTTTAAAACTTTTCGTGGCCTACATGGCAAAACCCCCCACTAAACACCAAAAAGCTCAAAAGCTAAGGAACCGGAGGGCTGGGAGCCACCAAGAAATCAGGTTGGCTTCTCTTGGCTTCCAGCTCAAGGCCACGAATTGACGAATATACTCGCGTCGAGGCTTCCCCAAACATGCCCTTCCCAGCTGCAATTCCGCGCACGTGCCCCGGCTCGCAGATGTTCTCAGCAGCCCCAATCGAATTTCTGAAAACCCCGAACGAAGTAGTGGATCAAACTGACCTCCAAACATCCCACATCCTGACTTCGACCAGCTCATTTCGCCCCTCTCGCCCGAGTCAGCGGCTATCTGTGTCCAAGGACATGAGGTAATCCAAGTTCACCTCAGCCAAAGCTCACGGCCATGGCTTAAAGGAGTTCTGAGCTCGGAGACTCATATTTTTCCCGAAGACTGGCTCACTTCGCCTATCATGCATTGCTTCCGGTAAAGCTTGAAATGCGGAACAATCCGTGAAAATCAGGCAACCCACAAGACACCGTGTGCTGGTGCATCTCCCGCAGCTGCTTCTCAGTTGAGCTTGTGACGTCCCTGTACCCGCTCAATTTTTTTTGGTCTTCTTTTCACGGCCTAGACCAATCTAAAATTGGGAAGCTCTTAAACGGCTGACGCAGCTCCTAGTTTCTTCCTCGCCCAACCATGAGAATCAACGGCACACCCTCTTTTCGTTGGTAAACCTTGGTTGGTATTTAAACCGAAGCTGTTTAGGGGGCCCATCCCCATTTTGAGAAGCGCCACAAATCGATTCTTCAACAGGGGACCAGAACCGACAGAGTTTTTCCAGCTCAGAGCCAGCGAGTTTGGGCCAGTGTCTGATGCCATGAGGGCGGCTTGCCACGCGATGGGCGTTTTGCGTCCGAGAAAAGATTTCCTGGGGCTTGGCTCTTAGAAAGTTAATGTTCAAAGGCGCCCATGGAGAAAATACAAAACCGCGGTCCTGATCAAAGGGTTCCCATCGAACCTTCGCGCACCAGCCGCTCCAAATATCCGCATCCGCGCCGAGAAATGGTATGGGTATGGGGAAGGAAGCCAACGCGCGTTGGGTCAGCGAAAAGTCGCAAGATTTGCACGAAAAGGCCCACCAACCTGAAAGGAATCCTCGCTGAGCTTGGTTTCAGCCAGATAAGCTTTTCTGGTACCCTAGCTTGGAAACAAAAACAGGCCCGGATGCCAGCAAAATCCAAAAACGGGCCAACCGAAGGTTTGGGTGGTTTCCATTTGAGCGGGGTAACCCGTTTGACTTGACCGCCACACCCATGGACCCCTTGGCGACGTGTTACCCATTGATTTCACACTCGGGCGCCCCGGCCACGGCCGGGTGCTCGAACAAAGGCCCGGACCGGAAACGACACTGGGCCTTGGCCAACGTTTTCGCCGGGGAAGTTGGCGATAAATGGGTTTGTTGGCACCCTTTTTGTGGCTAAACGCCAAAACGGAAAACCGAAACCATTTTTGGATTTTTGTTGGAAAAACATCAAGTTACTGTAAATTGCTTTGTTGGTTCCCTCCCACCCTTTTCACATGGAATCTGCCGTTCGGGGATTCCTTCAAAAACAAAACGGTCCAAACCAGGACCCAAACGTCCGGTTCCATGTTAGATGGTGGGATGGTACCCTTTTTGTGGCTCATGGGGAAACAAAACGGAAAACACGGAAAACCGAAGCCTTTTTGGGTCGTCCCCCGAAACAATTGACACGCGCAAAGTAAAAACACCAGCTTTTGGCATTTTGTCTGCTCCGAACTGTGCCTGGGGGGGACTAGCCTAGGTTAAAATCTTGGTAAGGAAACTACAACTATCCTCAGTTCCCCCACTCACATCCGTGGTTGCTTGGGTGCTGTAGATCCCCCAGCAAAAAGTTAAACTTTTTGTTGGTTAAAAGGAAATATGAGGGGAATCCAAAAAGTTAGAGTCTAAAGATCCAAGCCAATAGCAGTAGAGGTTGTAGCACATTTACGTGGCTTAGACATCCCAGGAAGAAGGTGGCCGTGCTTAGTTTCCCAACCATGTTTTTCCTAGGCAAACTATGACAGTTGGGCATGGGATGCCGCCATGCGGGCGTGTCTTTGTTTGAGGGTACAGGCCCGGAAATCAATTCTGGGTGCTCCAAAGGCTTGATCGTCACCTTTGCATTGTTCTATTTTAATGGCCTTGTCATTGCTTTTCGGATCAACTCTGTCAAAGGCAGCCTTTGACTGTCTAAAACGTAGCTCAAAGTGGGTAAGCCCAAAAGGTCAAAAGAAAGGCTTTGGGCTGGCCAGTGTGGCCATTGCCTATTCCACAGGCGGAGCTTTCAAAATATGCGGCTCCCAAGAAAGAGACAAGAAAGACATGGAAGGAAAATACGACCGAACCCTACGATCCCAAAGACTGAAGGTGTGAGCAAAATAACTACATGGACCTGCAGTTTTTGACATGCGCCCGGAAGGATCCACAATCAGGCCTTCAGATCAACACGCGGGGCAGAGTGAACTGGAATTTAATGTGCAGAAGCTACCCACCCACACCGTTCAGTTTTTCAGGGTGCGACAGTATGTGGTTAGCTTGGGGAAAGCCAAGAAAAATCGAGCCCGGGCCCGGGTCCCCACGACCTCCGACTGAATCACCGGAAACGTAGTTACACGCACTAACATCATCGCCTGGTTTCTTCAGGCCCTGAACAAGATCTGCAAGCTTCGCGGAGCTACCTTGGCAGATCAGCACGTTGTCTGGCTTCACAGCTCTCGGTGAAAGACCTACAAGGCAAGGAAGAGCACTGCACTTAGCACTCAGCGGGAGGAGATGTTTTTCTTCTTGCACGTCACGTTTTTGTCAGTGATCGCGCTGCAAGTACCACTGGCACGCATACGATTGTAGCCCACCGCTTTGCGGCGGCCTTGTCCTTTCTGCGTCGCCTGCGTGCCAGGAAGCGGTGGCGACCCTATGCGGCCCTGAGCTGCAAATGGCGCTCGGTGCAGTCAGATCGGCCGGCGCCTTGAGAGTGAGCTTAACTCAGCTTAGTCCATGTGCATCGTGGGTTTGGGGTTTGGGGGTAGGCGATTTGGGGTTTAGGGTATAGAGAGGTTAGAATGGGTTTAAGGTGGGTCGAGAGGTGGCTCAAGGTTAGTTTTGGGTGCGTTTATGGGGGGGGTTGGGGCTGGTGTGGGTTTGTTTAGGGTTGGTGTAGGGGTGGGTTGAAGGGTGCTTGCTTGCTTCGCTTGGCTTGGCTTGGCTTGGCTTGGCTTGGCTTGCTTGCTTGCTTGCTTGCTTGCCTGCCTGCTTGCTTGCTTGATTGCTTGCTTGCTTTCTCTTGGACAAAAACAAATCCTGCGAGCAAAGCTCCCTTGTAAAATGTAGCACCCTTTCAGATTTTCCCTGATTGGGACTGAGGTCAATGTACATTGCCCTCGCTCGAGTGACCATTTCTCCCTACAACAAAAAGGCACATAGTAAAGAAACAAATCACATGAAGCAAACTAGAAGTATGTATGGCAGGGTGAACAAAGCCAAGACATGCTACCACTCGAACATGAGTCCGAGGTGCTGGTGTCAATTTTCATTGTTCTGGACACATTGGGATTTGAATCTGCGCTAATGGCTATATGTTCACCATCTGAATTTTGAATTGAAGGTTTGGAAGTAAGGGGCCTTCATCCTTAGCTGGTTTTATCCCAGGGTGAGCTCGTTGCAATTTGGGCAAATGCCATTTGTTGCGTTCAGTGCAGGAGTTTCTGAGCGTCCCTACCAAACATCTAGGTAAAGGGCGTTCCTTGGTGGAGCAACTGGGTGGCACCTCCGGGTGGGTGTACCCAACATGGCACTTGGAAGCTGGTCGTGAGAACCATGATTAGAACTGTGTGAAGTGGCAATAATCAGCTTGTAACCATGGGATAGCCCGCTTACCAACATCCAAGCTCACACTCGAACCTTCCCTGGGCGACCAGGGCTCGTGCCCTCATGGTACGCTGCTCAAAATAGGGTCCCCAAATAGTTAACCCAAAAGGGAAATGGGTGTGTGTGTGTGTCTTTTTGAAGGTACCCTTTTTGGTCGATTTTGAAGAGAAATGACAAGGAAACCAACCACTATTTAGGGGTTGGTTCCCATATCAGATACCCATATGGGTTTGTGTCAAAATGGGACTTGGACTGCACCTTGGCCCGGGTTTCCCAGCGCGGTAGCCCACGGAGAAGGTGTGGTGGGACACGTGTCTCTCTGCATCCTGATGGACCGCCAACAGGGCGGGGACGGGTCCCCCTGGCTGAAATATGGCTCACAAGGCCACAAGCGGTGGAAAAAATGAACGGCAGCAGCAGCAAACAGCAACGACCACGACGACTGCGGCGACAGAAAGGAACTGAACCGAGCCGAGCAGATTAACACAGCAGCAGCAACAGCAGCAGCAACCCGCCGACCGAAAGCAAAACACAGCTACAAAGCAAAACAATCACAATGCTACAATAGGTTTACACCAACTTCTTGTTTCAAACAACCTCCTTTCTTCTTCAACCCGGCGCACCTTTCTTTACAATAAGACACAGCGCATAGGTTAATAGTCTTTTCTTTGCCAGGGGGAACCCTTTTCTTGGTTGGTTCTAAACGCAAAGCAAAATCAAACCAACCATTTTGGGGCTTCCTCACCCTGAGCAAACACGTACAGGTCTGTGTGACAACAGGGGGTGCTCACACATGGTGGTTTTCCTTTTGGCTTCCCTCCAAACCCTCAAGGAGGTATCCTCAAACAACCACGCACACACACACAGACACACAAACGTACGTATGCATCTATATACATGGTAAAAACATATATATATATATATATGTTGGTTTAGGGGTCCTGGTTGGTTGGTTGGTTGGTTGGTTGGTTGGTTGGTTGGTTGGTTGGTTGGTTGGTTGGTTGGTTGGTTGGTTGGTTGGTTGGTTGGTTGGTTGGTTGGTTGATTCAGTCGTTCGTCCGTCCGTTCCTTCCTTCCTTCCTTCCTTCATTCATTTCCTTCCTTCCTTCCTTCATTCATTCATTCATTCATTCATTCATTCATTCCTTCATTCATTTCCTTCATTCATTCATTCATTCATTCATTCCTTCCTTCCTTCCTTCCTTCCTTCCTTCCTTCATTCATTCATTAATTCATTCCTTCATTCATTCATTCATTCATTCATTCATTCATTTCATTCATTCATTCATTCATTCATTCATTCATTCATTCATTCATTCATTCATTCATTCATTCATTCATTCATTCATTTCATTCATTCATTCATTCATTCATTCATTCATTCATTCATTCATTCATTCATTCATTCATTCATTCATTCATTCATTCATTCATTCATTTCATTCATTCATTCATTCATTCATTCATTCATTCATTCATTCATTCATTCATTCATTCATTCATTCATTCATTCATTCATTCATTCATTCATTCATTCATTCATTCATTCATTCATTCATTCATTCATTCATTCATTCATTCATTCATTCATTCATTCATTCATTCATTCATTCATTCATTCATTCATTCATTCATTCATTCATTCATTCATTCATTCATTCATTCATTCATTCATTCATTCATTCATTCATTCATTCATTCATTCATTCATTCATTCATTCATTCATTCATTCATTCATTCATTCATTCATTCATTCAGTATTTCATTTCATTTCATCTCATTTCATCTCATTTCAACCATTCCTTCATTCATTCATTCATTCATTCATTCATTTCATTTCATTTCATTTCATTTCATTTCATTTCATTTCATTTCATTTCATTTCATTTCATTTCATTTCATTTCATTGATTCATTGATTCATTCATTGATTCATTGAATTATTGAATTATTTAATTGATATTTATACATTCATTTATTGATTTATTGAAAAACATGTGTCTGTGTTTGATTGTGTGTCTGTCTGTCTGCCTGCCTGCCTGCGCGCGTGCCTTCCTGCCTGCCCGACTGCTTGTTGGTTTGTTTGTTTGTGTGCTTGTTTCTTTCCGTGTTGACCTGTCTGTGTGCTGTGTTGCTGCGTTTTTGTGTCTTTGTGTGTAGAGGCATGTGCGTGTGTGGTCTGTGTCTTGGTGTCTGTGTGTCTGTTTTTGTTGTTGTGTGATTGTCTTGTTGTGTGTGTGTGTGTGCGTTCCTGCGCTTGGTCGGTTGGTTCGTCGTTGGTTTGTTTGCTGGCGTGCTGGTTAGTTTGAAATGCTTGTGCCCCATTGACAGACTGCATAACCAGAAAAACAACAACTTGTTGGGCCCACGTTTTCGTGAGTATCCCTTCTGTGTTTCAACGGCTGGATTTGGAGAAGTAGACAACGCAGGAGAAACATCTGAGACCCAACACCCAAGCTGGCGTTTCATATCAAGATGGGTGTAAGGGTTTACGTAGCGCCTTTCTACATTGGCCAAAAGGGGCTCAAGGACGCAGCTCACGGCATGGGAAGCTGCCTTTTCCCCAAGACAGCTCGTCATCCTTCTGCTTCTGCTACATCAAACTCTGCCCCCAAACCCCTGGACCATGCCGGCTTTCTAAAAAAAGAAGGGCCTGCGGTTCACTTTCTCCTGTTCTCTATTTTTTTCGCACCAACCGAAAGGGGCCACCATCTTGAGACACTCCCAAGCAACGGTGGTGTTGAATTTTGCCGGCAACCCGTTCCTTGAATCTTGAGGCTGGTTGCCTTCAGCTACCGAGAAATACATGGAAGAAACCGGGCTTCGTTTGGGCGCCCAAGCAAACAACCCTCATGGGAACAGAGCTGACGGAGTGGTACACATTGACAAGTTCACCAAGTCCTTTTTGTTTTTCATCTCACGGGAAACCGCTTTCTTTAGGCGGTCAAATCTGAACGTGTTTTGCACACACGCCCTTTTGCTGCATGAGCCAAACCACGTGGGCGCATGCCTCCCAAAAGGCTCCGTGTTCGTTCCCTCGACTTCGCCATGCCTTATGGTCAGCTTCTAGCATCAGGCCGCAAATAAGGGACACTCGATCGACATGCGCACAACCAATGCTGAAACCGCCCCGGAAATAAGGATATGTGTAAGTTTATGTATAAGAACCTCTGATCCTAGAGGAATCAACCAAGGGTTTATCAATCCTAGGTTAGCGATAGAGAGAACGAGAACTACATCGTCCAATCATGGTTCCTCCCTCATCCTTCCGTCAAGACGCTGTATCTGAAAGAGACGCCTAAAGGGGGAACGTACTCCCAAAGCCAAGGAAACAGTTGAGCGCCAACACCCTCTATGTCATTTGAGTAAGATGGATCTATGGCAAGGCATTTCCTCTACAACCAGCCTCCGTTTTTTGACACGACTTGTGGTTTTGTGGGCCACCGCCTTTCCACCAGTCCTCTACAACCAGCTCTGAGGGCAGCTGATTCACAGAGGGCAGGAAGTCCTGGCGCCAAATCAGATCGCCTTGTGGAGGTATTTCCAAAGATGAAGAGGCGGCGAATAAAACACCGGCCAAGAAGTGATGGGCCTAAGCAAAACTGGAAGGTTGACAGGTAAGAAGCAATCCATGTCTACAAGGTCCAACAACGACCATGCCTGTAGTGGCATTGCTACTGACCAATTTTCCAAACATGAAGAAGCGATTCATTAAACACCTTCATTCCCGCCAAAAGCTGGTGCGCCAAAGCAAAACTGGGTTCCTGGCCCAAAACCGCGATGGTTCAGGACGACTTCTTCAAGTGGTAAGGACCCCCAGTCGAATGGCTATAGTTTGGGGTGAACTGGGGGAACCAGAGCTATGGTGCAAACTGCAGATTATCACTAAAATGGTCCAAACCTAAAACACATAAAGACCCGGAACTCAGGAAGCGAGTAAACCATCCGTGCACGACTTGCGCCTTCGGTAAGTGGTGGAACCAAAGCCGATTCGGCCTCAAGGTGCCAAAACGCGATGCAGGCCGGGTCCAACGTTGGATTGCGCCCTGGTCAATATTTGGGGGTGTGTCAAAACGTTCCTTCTCGTTCCCTTGGATGCCAGCCAACAAAAGGGCAGCCTCTCATTTAGCTATGGCGTTACATTGACATTGGATTTTGGCAAGTGACCTTCATTTGCTGATGGTATTTTGGTGAGCGTGCCCCATGTCAACCGACGGTAGACTACCTTGTTGGTTTCGCCTTGCCATCTGCGCTGCGCTGTGCCCAGCTGTGACAACGGAGGCTACATATGTTCAGAGACACATCCCGAGAAGAAGTGGAAGCAGAGCTGCCAACCAAAACAGGACATGCGTATCTCTATACATATATGTATATATGTACATAATCTGGGCTGCCCGCAGACCTGCTTAACTGCTAGTGGGTTAACTGAAAATCTCGACTAAACAATACAAAACTAAAAAACTTAAAAACTAAGGGGACCGCCAAGTAATAGGGTTGGTATGTTTTTGGTCCCTTTAGAAAGCCGAGTGCCCGCAGAACCCTTACAGCCTCAGGCTTTCCGATTTCAGAGAACCGCTTTCGGAGCTAAATCCGTATTGCGCGTATCTTGCAACCAGCGGGGGAAAAGATCCCTTGAAAAATCCTTTCGGGTTGAAAATCCGCCTCCAAGGTCATCCCCCGTACCGGCACGAAGGAATGTGCGTTTACTTTCGTCTGGGTGTAAACCCCTCATCATGCGGATCCCGAAACATGGTGTTGAGTGTTTCCTTGGTCTTCCTTTTAAACCATGGTGAAAAGAGTACCCTTAAAGAACACTCCGCCATATCCTTTGCATCCGGCTCAGGGCTCAAGAAGTACCCGGTAAAGACATGTATTTATCTACATGTGTGACCAACGCATTCTTGAGCTAGGATACACATATCATCCGTTTATACGATGTGACACCATATGTTGCCCTGTGTTACTTTATGCTACTACATGTTAATTAAGCTGGCGCGCCAAGGTTGGTTTGAGTGGCACTACCACTGGAAGGTCTTGGGCCACAAGTGCAGCACAGAAGACTACCAAGAATATCGTCAACCAATTACAAGAGTTTCCACTACTCGGGCACACGTGCACGTCCGGCAAGTGCTCCAACTTCCTCCTCCGCGCCCTCTGCTGCACCTCCTGAGCCAAGCCACACGCTCGGGCCTCCTCCAGAATCCGCAGCTCCCGCAGCGCATTTGCCTCGCTTTCAAGTATGCAGATGACCACGCTGGGGAGTCAAAGAGCGTTCCATACACGGGCGGAGCCTCTTGGAGAACATGGAGACCTGGAGCGCGCAGCAAATCGCAGCCCGGAGAAGACGCTGCCAACCAGCATCCAGCCAGCCTCACCAGAGGGCTTGGCAGAAGCATCAGTCACCTGCGCCTTGGCACCACAAACGCAAGCCTGGTGACCTTGATCAAACCAAAACGTCTCCGTTGATACGGCTGATACCCCAAAGAAAGGAGCCCGAAACCAAAAAAAGGCTCAAGGGGCGGTAGCGGCGCTCCGATTTTTTGCCTCGGGCGATCTGGAGCAACAGGATTTTCTGCTGGTAACATATGTACTATGTGTATGCGTATATAATATATATATATATATATAAATATGTGCGCGGGTATGTCTTGTTTTGCCATATTTTCTTTCTGGTCAGCAGAAAATGAGAAGTGGAATGACCCTTATCAACAATCCCACTTGTGGTTTACTTTATTCGGGGACCAAAGGCTGGTTTCATTCCGACTGATTTCCTACAGATTTCGCACAAACTGATGCGCTGAAAGCTACGAATCACTGGGCCTCCCTGAGCTAAGGCCACCTCATGGCTTGGGTGCCTTGTAAGTAAATTTGCAGCCTCAAATCATTTTCTGCACTTTGAACGCACTGGGTATGTGCGCCCCGGTCAAAATTCGCCTCGGCCCCAAGGGGGCCAAGGGCGCTCAGATCTTCGCAAAATTTCTGCGGCCCACCCCCCCCCCCCCCAACCCTCCTGACCCATGTCTGCTGGCCCTAAGATCCTGTCCGGCGGGCCTTGAAATTTTCGAGGTTCCTCGGCGTCCAGCTCCATGGGCCGCTTTTGGACGCAAATTCGCTGTAATAGAAATCGCCAAATAGTTGTTTGGTCCGAAAAGCATGACCTCCTGCTGGCCAGGCCTGTCTGACGTGTCTGAGACTCACCTCAGGCCTACCCCCCGCCCCCACCCCCTGACCCATGTCTGCTGGCCCTAAGATCCTGTCTGACACAGCCCAACCCCCCCGCTCGGCTGGGCCGAGGCGGGCAGCGCGCAGCGTTTACAATTACTCGTTTCCCCCAAACACATTGGACATTAAGTGAGTCCCCTCTCGTTTTTGTGGTTGACATGTAGTTCCCTCCAAATGAACCTTGGGCCAAACCATTGTAATTTGCACTGAATGTGTCCGTCGTCTCCCTTTGGCTCAGTCTCCCCGCGAGGCTTGTACTAGACCAGTCCGGGTTTCCTCCGACAACCTGGGGCTCAAATCGAGAAGCTGAGCACCAAATCCCATGGGAACCTTCCCCACTCGCAGTTCTGCCAATGAACATAGAACCTGAGGGGATGCAAAGTTTCCTTTGACAACCCTCACTTTCTATCTGCGTTGGGAGGGTGCCTCATTGGAGTTGCCTTGTTTCAGCGCACAGTACCTAGAAGCGCTGGGCCTGTGTTTGGCCATAGGTCAACTGGAGGTCAAAAAGCGGTTGGGTTGGAGAAAGGGTCTTCCCTCAGTTTACGTGCGTGAAGAGTCATGGATCACCAACCTGACTCCAAGGCCCCCCATGGGTGAGGTCGCCAAAATGCCTTGTGAGTTTTGAATTTGACCAGATTCACCAACGCCCTTGAGCGGGGAACCCTTCATCTTTGAAGAACACACAGCTGCCCATCGGCCATTTGGTTTTAGATATATACATAATATATACATATATATATACATATATGGCCAGTTTTTGTTAAAAAAGTAAAAATAACTCCGGGGTCGACTTGGGTGTTCAACAAATGAAAACAAACAAAGGTCCCCGTCCTGAAAAGTTCGGGCCTAGTTGACACCCACAGCTGACCCTCCTCTCAAGTGACATGCTCCGTGTGATTTGAAGCGAAACCAGCAGGCGAGATCATCAGAGCCCATGAACACGTGACCACAGGGCAGGTACCCCGACACCAGGAATTATCTTCAGGCAGAAATCCATTACCCAGTGCGTCCAGCTACCGCTGTGGTACAGAAACAGGGAAAATCGGTTGAACACTAAAAGGCAAATGGGTGTGTCTCAAAATCGGAGAAACGTAAATTTCGGTTTCCCCAAATCTCTAATTACCTGCAACAGCAGGCTCTCAGGACGTTTCAAATCATCTGCCGCTGTCGAGGATATACCAGATGTTCCAGGTTTGCATGTTTACACGGGTGTGTGTGTGTGTGTTTTTCCTGTTGGTGTCCTTTTGAAACCCCCGAAAATGGTAGCCTTAAAAAAGACACAGCTACATGGAAGACCGTTTGAAGAAACCTCCAGAAAAGGGCGTTGGTTTCCATGTGAATCTGGGAAGTGGAGTGAATCTGCAGATTCCTCCAGGCATCTCGAGATGGTTGTCAAACATTACTCCACATGGCTTGCCCTGGTAAGTGAAAACATGGACTAGCACCGGTCCCCTGTGGTTTCACTTTGACCCATACCCAAGGCTTGCCCTGGCCATGCGTCGAAGTTTTGATTCGCCCGAAAGGGAAGCACCCTTGCGTCGGTCCCCAAAGGCAATCACGGTGGGTAAATCACGGTGGGCAAGCTCATCCCTTCCCAGTCAGGAGACAAGGGCGCTTTCACCAATGTCCTTGGAAACCACAAAAAAACACACACACACACAAAGCCAACTTTCAAGTCTGTGCCCAACAGTGTTTAACTTTGCAGGACGGGAGCCAAGATCAGCTACAAAGGCGGATGAACATTTCAGGCGGATGGCAACCCAAACCCAAAGCCGCCGATCTAAGGCACCATTCGAGGGCTCGAAGGCTGACAGCCCTCGAAGAATCACTCTGAAGCTGAAAAAAAAGGTGTATGTTCTTCCATTTGCGTTTTCGACGCCTGGAAAAAACAACTATTCTTGGTAGTGATAGATTCCCTTAAACCCAACAGGAAAAATAAAACATATTCTTAAGCAAATCAAAGTGCTCCATACTAGGAAGTTCATCCAACGTCAGGCAGGTACAGTATGGCTATTAACGCCAGCCACCAAAAATCCGTAATGATTATAACCTACTAACTCGGTGGATTGAACATCCTACTGATGATTTAGACAAGCACGGGTTGATACCGACCTGCAAGTTGCCAACGTGTTTTGGGAAATTTCGAACTTTGAAGTTAGAATGGGCGTACTTCGGGCGGGGCACAGCTGGATGGTAGTTGGCACAATTCCATCATGTTGGTTTATTCATCTCATTTACTTACCTGAATAAAGGAATCCGTGCCATCTACTTTCACCCTGATGGGATTGTACCGCCGGTGCTTTAAGGGAACCAAAATAGAATCACCTGGGTCCAGCACCAAACGATGCGCCATGGAAGCTTCGCCTAAGCTTTGTTCAAAGCACATCCTTGCAAAGTGCAACAACCATGACATGGAAAATGGGGAGAACCAAACTGGCACACAGAGGGACAACAATTAGCGTGACCAAACAACCGGAAAAAAAGGAATCGCAAGAAACCTCTTGTGGTCTTTTCGCAGTTTGGAGGTTCTCTAAGTCACATCTCATCTGGAATTCCTTGATATCCGCCCCAGACCAAGATGCCATTTTCCATCGAAGTCGCGTGATCCATATGTCATAGTCTAGCGCCGTGCAAGAGTCAAAACATGGTGAACCGTCTCGGATTGACTGGCAGCCTCTGTCAGAGAGCGTGAATCGCGTTCAGGGGTGAAATTCAGCACTAACCTTCCATTTGCGAAAAGGCCCCCTCGAAAATAAATAAATAGAAATAATAATAATAATATATTTCCAGTAGCCACAGATTCCCTTTAAAACCAGCAGGGGGAAATAACAAAAATATTCTTAAGCAAATGGAAGTAACCCTTGTTCCTGTGATCCCAGCTTGATTTGGTGTAATTACCCAACTCCACGCGAATTCTTTGGGCCCGTCTACTCATGTTCCTATTTTTTTCAGAGGCGCCAGTGCACCAGAGTCATTGCCCTCATACGTGCGCTCCGCGCTCGCCCACGGTAAGCACCAACGGGCGCTTCCAGGCATTCCGCGCGGGTCCGATTCACACTGGCAACCAGCAAGCGGGCAACGGTGGGTAAGCTCGCCATGTGCAATCATGATGACCCACAGGCGAATATGTAAGTCCCCTTGGTTGTTGTTGGGCATTTCGTGATCCCGGACAGCTTGCAAACCCCGCAAAAGTGGACTTTTCGGGGTTCGGGAAAGTGATGGAAAGCCAAAAGGCAAAAGGTTTCTCCCAGAATGTGTCTTGTTGAAGTGATTCAGGGACATCCAGTTGGAACCGTAGTTGCACATCGGAATGCGTCAAGTTCTGTAAAGCGACAACTTCGCCTTAAACTTCGCAAAAGGGACTGGGCTTGCCCGGAATGGGGTAGCTGAAAGCATCTTCAGGTGGCTACAAAAATCTGCCCTCCCTGCATTCTCCCATCCCTGTTTCCTTTATGTTTTTATGTTTCTGCTAAATGCCTTGCTCTCCGACAAAACAGCGGCTCGCCTGTGGCATGCGAAACATGAGGTCTCCCTTGCCAGTGTCCAGTGCCAAGGCAGCACCTCGAGTGCACATGCAAGATTCTGCATGCAGGTGCGGCTCTGGAAAGCAAAAGAGCATCGCATATGGGGCAGAACCTCTTCGTTCCTTGGGTCGTCCACACCCCTTCGGTGCAAAACAAGCCGCGCTTGCGCCTCTCATTGACTTCTCTCACCTAAGCCATGAGTCGCACTCCAGTGCAGCAATATATGAATGATTCGCCACTCCAGGCTCCTTTAGTGACCAGTTTTGAACCAATCGAGCCATTTCTGGGTACTCCACCAAAGTTGCGGTACATATGTGGGTTCACACGTTCAGCCTTAGAAGGGAACCCCAAAGCAGGATTGACTAGGCGTTAAGGTCACATCCATGCATACGTGCATCCATCTGCACCCATACATGCGTATGTACATGCATGCATACATAGATGGATGGATGCATCGGTGTATGGATGCATCGGTGTATGGATGTATGACATAATCATGGATGTAATCGGAGGGTGGCTAGACGGTATCAAACAAAGGGTATGATGCCTGCGAAAGTTTGCGGCAATTTTGGGCAACATGCGACAAGTTGATGCAGCGCGCTTGATTTTGCACAAACATGTGTTACTCCTTCTACACTTCAATTGATGCGGCATGTTGCGGCCAGCTCCGTGTGTGCGAAGCAACATGGTGCAACCTGCATCAGCTTGCGTTATTTTGCATTACCTCTGACACAGTTTGCGTGACATGTATGCATGCATGCATGGATGTATGGATCTATTTGGATGTATATGTATTTATGCTTGGATGTATGGATAAGTTGGGTAGCAGGTAAGTAGGTGGACCAAAGTCTTTGTCAAAGTATTTCGCAACCGCTTGGGAAGCCCAAAATATTTGCTAACAAGTTCCCCAAGCACCGGAGGTCGAGACTGGATCCGTGACCGGAACATCCTCAAGTTCACCTGAGAGGTGGGTGAATAGGGTCTGCCAGCAGGGACCCAAACCAACAAAACAGAAATGAACATTCTAGGGGTACCTTCCCCATTCTTTCCAGGGATCATTCTTTTCAGGAAACCATCAAAAACCCAGGGGAAACAGGCGGTTTTTGAAAAGAACGATGGTCGAAAAGATGGGAACCCCCGAAGCGCCAGCACTTTAAGGACAGCGCCCACATCCCGCGAGCCGCTCGACCTACGCAACGTCGTGTGTTACTCACCTCCGATCGAGTGGATTGGCCAGGAAAAGTCGCCAAACTGTGCATTCGCCACTAAAATTGTCCAAATCTAGGTCCTCCAGTAGAGAGGTTTGAATCAGCGTACCTGTTTTTTTCCTGCGGTCGATTTTAGTAGGGGAACCATCCCAACCAAAAAGAGTGAAACAAAAGAAAAAAACGCGACTGGGGGACCTAGAGACCCAAAGACTTGAAAGTCCATGACCTCAGGAAGTGAGATGATCAACCCACGGAAGGCTGTAGCCATGGCGAGGGGAGCCGGACGAACCCTAGCTCCAGCTGGATGGATGCAACGGTTGAACATGGCCACGTCACGGTTCGTTTGACGCTTCGTTTGATATCTCAAGTGGGATTCCCAAAACAGAGCTCCCATCTCCCGGAAAGAACATGGATCCTTTTAAAAAGGGTTGAAGGATATCATGATGTTAATTTTCAAACCAACATGTAACATGTCAAATCATGGGTGTGGGAAACAACGATTCATGCTTTATCAAAGTGGGCCATCCCTCCTCCTTTGTTTGGGAGATTCCAACTTGGTGTCAGAAATTGACCTAAACCACACATTTCCCAGATGCCAAACTCGGGCACCGCAGTTCCCAGAACCCCTTGGAACCCTCCCGCCACCTCCGCTTGAAAGCTGCCCCAAACCACGAGCCTAGTTAAGAGAAAGCAGGGGCCACCTTGCCCCACCTCCCAAACACAAGGGACAACTCACTTCCTGACATGATCCAGAACAAGTATTTCAACCAAAACGAAACCCAAAGAGTGCCTAAAGTCCATGAACTCAGGAAGTGGACAAGGCCCCAAAAGGCGGGAGAAAAAACTAAACCCTAAACCCCAAACCCCAAACCCTAAACCCTAAACCCCGGGGCCCCAACAACTGGGGAATTCAAAAAAAATGCCGTCAAAAAGCGTCCCCCGAACCTCAGAGCTCCAAGCTCCAAGCTCCGCCGGAGCCCCCGCCTCGTCAAAAAGGCCTAAGGCGAAGGCGGAAGCGGGCGCACCGGGGGAACCGCCCCGGAGTGGGGAAAAGACTGGCCAGGGCCAGACATACCAAAAAAAAAACAATAAGGGAGGTTGCGCCCAATTTTTTTCCAAATGGGTGTGGCTCAAAATCAGAGTTGGATCAGAGTTAGGCCCAGTTATGTAGATTCTATTGTTTGCTTCACTTTGAGTCACTGGTAAAATGTAAAATGTATCCTAAGTCTACCCCAGAAAAAAGCCCAATAAAAAAATGTTGCCCCCAAAATATCCGAGATGTCTTCAGACATGTCCGATTTAGAAGGCTTTAAATACCTTCCAATCATGGAACTGGACAAGGAGGTCGTCAAAAGGAATGTAGTCTTTCCACACCTGACGCCTTCCAAACCGCTTCCATGACTGTTGGAAGGAGGGCAAGGTTGACTTCGGAATCGTCAGAAAGAACATGTTCGTTTTAGGGGTTCCCTCGTATGCAATTGGTTCATTTAGGGGTTCCTCAGATTAGTATGGCCTGCGGACTAGTGCGAAGTGAACATTACTATACAACAAATAGAAGCCTTCTTCGTCATGGGTCATAATTGCCCAGATGTTCACCCAAGCAGAAATCAAACAACCAAACCTTTTCTGAGGATAACAAGGGTTCCCCATTTAGTCGTCCAAGGTGTCCTGTAGTTTGATTCATCCCCAACCGCCTCAAAAATAGAATGGGGTGTTGGGGTATATTAAAACCAGATTTAGTCATTGCACGGGCATGGTAGCTCTACTTCTGAAGCACCTTCTACATTATTGCCCTTTTACCCAAAAAGGATGTGTGAAGGGTGCTACTTTGTTTCTATTGTTTTTTGTGGTACCTTTTTTTGTTTTAGGGGGGGGGGGGGGACCCTTTTTGAATGTCCCCTTCCATTGCTGGTGGTGAGGATAGAGTCTCCAAACCACAGATTTAGATTCCAACGTGGTATCAAGCGGCAGGCATCAACCAGTTCCCAAACGTTCATTGTGCACCCCCAGCGCCCTATGAAGAATCCTGACCCCTCACCGAATTTTAAAAAGCAATGGCGATTTAGTTCATTTCGCAAGTCTGAGACACCAACATCCGCTCAAGACTGGTTCACTGGATATCACCCGGTTGGGGCGTCTTAGCCCCCACCCTCACGCCCAAGAAACAAGCAAAATCTTTGCTGGTCAACGGGAGAAGGGTTCGAAGCCAACAGCGAAGGGCGTTCAATGGAGTCCGTTCATTTCAACAAGCCGCCACGGATGTGATTCTGCAGCCGTAAAGGCGGCAGTGATAAACGCATTTGTCGTTTCGGGGGAACCCCTTTGTTGGCGGTTGATTGAATGGAAGCCAAAAGGAAACAAACTATTTTGAGGGGTCATAAATCCAAATCCAACACCCCCTCATCACCATGAGGCCAATTATTTTGTCATACCCATTGCCGCTGCCAGTTAGTGCTATCAAGATGTGCACCATTCTCTCGGAAAAGCAACATACTGCAGAATCATGTCACTTACAGCAAGGCGAGTTGGAAACTGCGCTGCTGCTCACGTCAAATCGGACTCAACATGAGCAGCGCAGGGCCCAAAACCCTTGGACGTTTGGCTCTACCAGGATGAACCAAAATGGTTACAAGTGTAAAATGTATGCATTGCATTTACACGTGTAAATATATATATATATATGCAATTAATGGCTCTCATTTGATCAGACAGCCGGAAAATCGCTTTCGGTAAGTACTCCGAAGAGATAGGGGGGGCGCGCAGCGAAAGTGCACGCGGCGGAGAGAAGGCCAGGAAGCCAAGATGCGAATAGTTGTACTCTGCGCGGTTGTGCATGATGAGCTGGTCTTGCACGAAGTAGAAGCCTAACGGCTTGGCTTTGACCGGGGAACTCCGAGAACAAAGCGCGGATGTGTCCCAAAATCTTGGTTGACGTTGGAAGGGGGAGCATTTGTTTTTTTAGCAGTTAAGTGGGGGTTTCAACCACTAAACCACAATAAGCAAAAATGTAAAATGCTTCCCAACAGCAACCATGACATAGGGCATCCTACTGGTCAGCATCTTTGGTCGCACAATTGCAGCAGGCCAGGTCTCGAAGACAAACATTTACATGGGATAAGTTTGAGATGGTCAACTCCTTTTTGGATTTCCTCGTGCAACCCCGTCTCCCAAATTAAAAACAACGGATAGAACAACCCAAGGAAGGGCTATGAGGTCATGACGACATGGTTTTTTGTCGGTCGCCAAACTCACAGGTTGCCATAACACCGCGAGGTCGAAAGAGCATCAGCACGAAACCTGCTCTCCAAAGTCCTCAAAATGTAGGGAGAAGCAAGACTCAAGATCCCAGCCATGCCCTCCAACCAACATGGAACCTATCGTCCGCGGGGGTCCAAACGTTTGGACCAGTTTCCTTTCAAAGGGAATCCTGCCGGGTTCCATGTTAATTGGCGGAAGGGCATGTTTTGACAATCCGCAAGCACCGAATTTACAGAGCCAACCCCGTCTTGTGGAATTTCACTCGATTTCTGCCAAGCCGCTGTCCGAGCGGGCTTCCCATGGAGCACTCCTCGAGAGAATCCAAGTGCCAGATGCGTCTTATGGGGGGAAACCAGCAAATTGGCCCGGTTCCCTTTGAGCTTCCTTTTAACCAGTCTGAATAGGGTACCATCAAAATCTCACCCCAACAGACATCTGAAAACCTCACACGACCACCAAAAGTGCTTGCCCAAAAAGGCCTTCAGGCTTGGGAGTAGTTGGAAACTTCGTGGGGGCAGTCAACATCTCGTCCGAAAAAGAAAAAAAACAAAAACGTCGACTCTCAATGGCTCGGGGAGAATCTCAGGGTACACCTTGGCACACTCAATGAGCTCTGACTCTGTGTACTTCGCCGCTTCGCCCTCACAAAATATCTAACATTGTGTTGAAACAGAAACCGCCCAGCGCAGTCTCCAGGCGGCCATTGAACCATAACCCCGGCATATGCAGGATTTGGATCCGATCCTAAATGGGGGTTGCTTTGGGTTTCCTTTCTAAATCGACCCCCCAAAAGCGTACCATAGGCACACCCAAATCAGCTATGGTGATTTAAGTTGACCGGAGGGAATCCTTGATGCACCTACGTGCGATGTGTCAAAACGAAAACGCCCCCAGCTGCCAGTCCCTGCCTAAGGGCAAGCCGCAAAGAGGCCCCCCTCCCCGGTGGGAGAAATTCATTTCCGAAGAGTCCAGTGTCTTCCAATAATTGGTAACGTCCAACAAGTGGAACCTCTCTTGCTGATTTTGGGCCAAAACAAACCAAAGTGAATACATCCTTCAAAGGGGTTCCAAGCAGCACGACAAGGTCGAAGGTCCCTTGTTCTAGAGTCAGAAAGGGGAGGCATTAAACAAAAAATGAGTTGAGCTTCTTGTGGTTCTATAATCAGAAAGGGGAGGCATTTTGTTTTTCAAAAAACTGAGTTGAGCTTCTTGTGGGTCCCCCCCCTTGTTCTATCATCAGAAAGGGGAGGCATTTGTTTTAATGAGTTGAGCTTCAGTGTATCGGTTTTGGAGCATCCGTTTCCTTGCTTCCCTTTTGCCAGGTGCGTCCAAATCAGCCAGATTACATTGCAGGTCTCTGGAGCAAGAGCTTTCTTGGAACGCAAGTAGTGTGTGTGTGGCAAAATAGGGCAAGCCCCCCCCGCACAACAAAAAACACGTGTTGCCTTCTTGCTTCCCTTTGAAACCCAACCCAACCGGCCGCGAAGCACGTGGCCAAGCTAGTTACGAGGCCTTGAGCTCGAACCGGGTGCTCGAAAACCAAACTTAGGAGTAAAGTCATCTACCCCCAACCCCCTATCAAGGGGGCTTAGGTTCAACCAATGTAGGAGCTCAACTTGAAAGAAGCGATCTACCCCCAACCCGTAAGTCTGGGTTTGAAGGCTAAACTCAATTTGTAAAAAGCTTAGGTAACTTTCCAGATAAAAAGGAGCCATTTGCCCCGATAAAGCACCTATCTGTTTGACTTCCCCAGTAACGGGCACCTCTGGTGGGCTCCTTCACCTCGGTCAATTTGTTACCCTGAAGGCCAAGAAAAACTCTGTGAGTCCCCTCACTACACCTCACGAGAACCATGCACAGGAGGGTTTTGGAAGATACCGTCACCTGCCCACCTTTATTGTGGTAGGTATGAATGGCCACTGGGGTCGGATACTCAGTTCCCTTGCAATCGTGGTAACCCACTTGCGAAGTGGTTTGCGCATCAATAAAAAAATGGGACCCTTCCCATACCGCCATACCCCCATAGCCCCGGTGGCTCTGATCGGCTCCTGAGGGCTTCCTTCCATTCCTCTGAGAGGAGGGGCTTCCTTGGACGGGCGGGCGGCAACCGAACCTGTGCAGGGATACTTGGGATTCGTTGTTAGCCCAAACAGCTTATGTACTCCAAGCATATGATGTTCTGAGTCTGAATCATATCTCGTCCCCTTGAAATCAGATCTTGGAGATCCAGCTAATTACGTGACAAGGGTCCGTGTGATCCAATATGCCTAGAGGGCGCCTGTGGCTTGAAACCGAACCAGGACCTCCGAATATGGGTGAGTCGTTTTTTAGGTGAGCCCCCCTCCCTTTTAAACCAACCCAAAAAGGGTCCCCAAAAAATAAAATAACAGGCCCATATTAGGGTTTTCCTGAAGGTTGGGGGAACCCAGAAAGATCAAGCGTTTTTATCTCCCCTATTTTCTTTCCTTGAGCATAGCTCTCAAAAGCGGAGTACCACTTCAGGGACTGGAACTTTCAAAATTTGAATTCAGGGCTTCTCTGCGATATGGCTGTGGCTCAAAATTCAAGAGCTAGGGTTACGCAGGTTTTGGTCCATGTTTCCACTTACCAGGGCAACCCATTTTGGAATCGGTTTTTTGAGCCATACCCGTATTTCCCACCCAGGCTTGGTTTCCGGTTGTTCTACCGTGGCTCGTTCCAAACACCAGCCGATTCCACGGGCGGTGTGTTGTTTCTTTCCGCCGCTCCTAAATATCTGGCTCCGGAAGGGCACCTAATAGCCACACAAACAGCAACAGCAGCAGCAGCAACAACAGCAACAGAAACAGCAACAGCAGCAACAACAGCAACAACAGCAGCAACAGCAGCAAACGCCAAACGCAGCAGCAGCAGCAGCAACAACATCAACAACAAGCAAAAAAGAAAGCAAGCCAGAAAACAAGCAAGCAAGAACGCTAGCAAGCAAGAACGCAAGCAAGCAAGCAAGCAAACAAGCAAGCAAGCAAACAAGCAAGCGAGCAAACAAACACACAAACAAGCGAGCAAACAAACCCACAAACAAGCAAACAAACAAACACAAACAAACAAACAAACAAACAAACAAACACACACACACACACAAACAAGCAAGCAAGCAAGCGAGCAAGCAAGCAAGAGCAAACAAACACACAAGCAAGCAAGCAAGCAAGCAAGCAAGCAAGCAAGCAAGCAAGCAAGCAAGCAAGCAAGCAAGCAAGCAAGCAAGCAAGCAAGCAAGCAAGCAAGCAAGCAAGCAAGCAAGCAAGCAAGCCAAGCAAGCAAGCAAGCGAAGCCGAGCGAGCAAGCGAGCACGCGAGCCAGCAAGCCAACCAGCCAGCCAGCCAGCAAGCAAGCAAGCAAGCACGCAAGCCAGCAAGGAAGCAAGAAAACAATCACACAATCAAGAAAGAAACACAAACAAACAAACAAACAAACAAACAAACAAACAAACAAGCAAACAATCACGTAAACAAACAAACAAACATGTATGCAAGCAAGCAAGCAAGCAAGCAAGCACGGAAGCAAGCAAGCAAACTAACACACTATCAAGAAAACAAACAAGCAAGCAAGCAAGCAAGCAAGCAAGCAAGCAAGCAAGCAAGCAAGCAAGCAAGCAAGCAAGCAAGCAAGCAAGCAAGCAAGCAAACTAACACACTATCAAGAAAACAAACAAGCACGGAAGCAAGCAAGCAAGCAAGCAAACTAACACACTATCAAGAACACAATCAAGCACGGAAGCAAGCAAGCAAGCAAGCAAGCAAGCAAGCAAGCAAGCAAACAGACAATCAAACAAATAGCAACAGCAACAGCAGCGGCAACAGCAACAGCAACAGCAACAGCAACAGCAACAGCAACAGCAACAGCAACAGCAACAGCAACAGACCAGTTTCCTGCCCCCGGGAAGGGTTCGGTTAAACAAACAACAGCTTGGTATCCTTTTGGGTTTCTTCGGGTCCAACGTCCCGACGGGATCGCTTGCAACAGAGTGGAACCTGCCCAGACCTCCCGTGGCCATAGCAAAGAATAGGGGGGGGCACTTTTGTTAGTTGTTCATTTTGAATGGACACCCTCCAACAAAATCAGGAAACAACAGTCAATCCACCAGTCGGCTTGATGAATCCAAGGCCGGGCCACGTGTAGATCATCTCCCATGTGTTCCTGCTGTTGGGCATGACCTGCAAGCCAGTGAGTGCTCCTCTTCCTGGGAGGACGCCTCCATTTCGGCGGGGGGTCAACTAATCTGGGGGAAGGACACCAGTCCTCTCTTTTTTTTGCCGGGGGGGGGCTGGTACACGGTGTTTGGAACAGAACATGACGCTGTGGAACGTGGCTTTTGCTCGCATCGCGTCGTGTCAGTGTTCTAGAGACAGGTCTCAAGCACGCATAAAACTAAACTGACATGAGACAAAAACTGAAAGGATAACAACCAAGCTAGGAGGCCGTGTTCAGGCACATTTCGCAGTTTGTGCATGTTTGTGTGTGTACGTGCAACTGCGTGGGCTGGTTGGTTGGTCGGTCAGACAGTCGGTCAGTCGGTCGCTTCGTCAGTCGGTCAGACTTCAGTGAGTCCGTCTTTCGGCACGTCGGTCGGTCGGTTTGCATGCTTGTATGTCTATGTACGTCCCTGAGCATCACTGGAGCCTCAATTGTAGAGGTCTGGATGTCCATTGAAAAGTGTTGAACCTCCAAAAAAAGGCTTATGTGAGGCATTGTGAGGCCCCAACATTCTTAGGGGTATGTTACGCATGCGTCTTTCTCCGTTGCCGGCGTCTTGCAAGAAGGGTTGCAAACTTGGACTTGGTTCGATAGGCGAAAGGGTCTCCACTGGCACAAGTGGACTCCCCTACCTGGGAAAACCATTTCTCCCCGATCTGAAGAGCCAACCAACCCACAAACGACCATTCACCCTTCGTGGGTTGAGTTTGAAGGGGCACACGGTCCAGGCCTGACTTTTCAAAAAGAGGCAAAGCCACACCGGCGAAAAATTCGAATGCAGACGTGATCGGCACCGTAAACGCCGGCTAGCACCTGATGCTGGTTTCACAGGGTCCCCTCAGCTCAAGAACATGATCAGGAAGTAAATCGACAAAGCCAATGAATCAACTCAGGTAACAAGAAATGAGATTCACAGGTCGAACAAGCCTAGACGACTGCATCCTGTCGCCCAGTTGCCTCCGCTGCGCAACTGTCATAATATATCCAAAAAGAGCGCAATTAAAGAGATTGAATACAAAATGGCTGCAAGTTTCCAAACGGTTGATGGTTGTTTCTCAAAGGTATTGCAAAGCAAACCAGGCATGGTAAGTTCCAGAATGCCCCCTTGTTTGGGCATAGTTGGGGAACGAGCCAACGCTATCGAGCTCGTCAGGAATCCCAGAGGGGGACCTTCCCTCGATTGGAATCCCTCGGTGGAATAGCGCGCACACATGTGAACCACGTGAATACTGAACATCAGCAACCAATGGGGGACAGGTCCCAAACCCATTGCCATGGGTTACAAAATGCTATGTCAGTCATGGGTCATGGTTTCCCAAGGTCGAACCCTTCTAATGCTCGTTTAAACCACGAGCAAATATTGCTGGTCGGCATCCGGAAAGCCACCGGCCCCACGGTGACACTGAGGCAAGGACAAAAGGCATGGTGAAGTCGTAGCTGGTGATGAGCTGATCCCTTACGCGGGCGGTGTCTGAGGTTTGTCAGGGTTCTTGACTAGGTCCTCCAGTAGAGAGGTTAGAATAAGGCTGCCCGATTTTTTTTCCTGTAGTCTATTTTAGTAGGGGAACCCTCCCAACCAAAAAAGGGGAGAGAAGGGCACTACTGGGGGACCTAGTTGGTTCTGGTCCACTTGAAAACCAAGAGAAGCGCCCAGAACAAATCGCTAAGAGGAAAAGGCATGTCAAAGACTGGGTGAAACAGCAACAAGTACATCTGGTATCTCAAAGTGAAACAACAGAAAGAGGAGAACTCGGTTGCTTTCTGCTCCCCTGCTAAAAGTGAATAACTTTTAGTGGTTTAGTACGGAAAACCCATTAGTTGGCAAAAAGTTGTGCAGTCCTAACAGCCCTTGGGCAAAATGCACCAAAGAGAAGGAGATGTTTAAACTTTGAACCCTACGGAAACAAAGGGCAGAAAGCATGGGGAACTTGCCCCGGATTGGATTTCCTGGATAGGGAATGAGTCCGGGTGTACTCCTATAGAATCAATAGAATACAAACAACCTTGGACCGCCGTTCTAGCGGGAAAACCGAAAACCCCTAGCTTAAGCCACCATCAGTTTGATTTCGGTTCCGTGGAACTTGGAGGCTTGGTAAAAACAAAAAGCAATCACTCGGTTGGTGTTGGAAGGGGAGCTAAATTCTCAAATTTTAGCAGTTTGGTGGGATTGGATTTCAACCACTAAACCACAATAAGAGCAAACATGTACAAACATGTTTCCCAACAACAACCATGCAATCTGGATGCAAGCTGCTTGGAACCATTAGGCCATTTCTGATCCGAAAGGCCACGGCCCGCGATTCAATCCGGCCTATAGATGATGGGGAATGACAAAAAATTGGTGCTTCCGTGTTTGCAAAAAGTCTCGGTTTCACCCGCATTGGGTGTTTTGGGGCCATGGCCTCCATGAGAAAGTGACAAGTCTCGAAATGACCGAGTCCGACTTACAGGAAGCCCGGCACCAAACCTTTTGAGAACTCTGATTCTTCACTTCACGGGGCGGTTTTTTTCTTCGGATCGGAGAATGTTCACGGAACCCACCCAGCCCGCTGGTATAGGATGAGCTGAATCGAAGTGAATCCAACTGCTCTTGGTTGACGTTGAAAGGGGAGCAAAAACTAAATTCTAGCAGTTAAGTGGGGATTTCCCACTAAACCACAATAAGCAAAAATGTAAAATGTTTCCCAACAACAGCCATGAAAAGGACCTTTGTGTTCATTCCCAAAACCCTCGCAAGTCCCTTCTGCCAATCTCGATGGCAAGCAAAAATCGTTTTCACCAAGCAGAAAAATGTATTCTGGAAGCCACACATGTGTGTGTGGTGTCCCAAACAAGTGCCCTGGATCTGAATGGGTTGCACCTCCTCAAAATCGAGTGGCGTATTCATCATGGGTTCACAACTTGGTCAATCTCGCAGTGTGCGATCTCCAACACTGGCTTGAATGTTCAAGCAGGGTTATAACTATTGCTATAAGAAAACTATCCTGGTTTCCCCAGCAATACCCATGGTTCTAACCTACTACCAGCTGGGTTGAACATGCAGGTTGGATAGCTTCTGATTTTCTCAGCGCAAGCCCCGGCCATGTCTCCTTTGAGGTGGAACATTGCCATCCAAGGCGTGTTTTTTAGTTGAAATTGGGATTATTGAGCTCAACCATTTGAACAGAACCTAATATTTAAGGTAATGAACATAGTCTCAAACATTAGCTAATTCATTAACAACACCACCCAATATTATACCTGGATCATACTTTCTTCTGTTACATTCCGTTCTTAGGTCTATTCCAGTAAAGCGTATTGGAGCAATTCTAATAATTCTCGGTGAACATCCTATTCAATTAATACTATCTCAGTTCATCCTTCTTCATTATATTATTTGCAAATGCTTAAAACTTGTCTCACTTCCGGATCAAATCTTTGGCTCTTCGCTCACCAAAGTTTCCCACAGCTTCAGGCGAAACTGCAAAAGCCATGTCCCTCCCGGACCAAGACTCAGCTTCCCCCTAACTGGTTTAGGTTCGGTGAATACGGCTCCTTTGCGGAATTCACCTTCTTTTCGATCCTCGGCTGGTCGCAAAGCTCTGAACCAAATCCGCCTGAAGTAGTGCCGCTCGATCATCCTGAAGTTGTGCACTTCGTAGGGCCCGTTCACGAATTCCAAGGTTGTACCTATCCTGGGCGCGGAAACTGCTTGGCCCGGGGTACACCAAATATAGCTGTTCAAACGAACCGCATTTCGGTCTATGTAAAAAATTTTGGAGCCGAGTTTGTTTGTTGCCCGTGAAGGGCTTCTAACGAATTCACTGGGAGCCGTTTCCCTTCAAGGGTTGCAACTTCCTGGCCTCCAACAAAACTGCCACTTGTGGAGGTGCAAAAAAATGGAAATAAATGGCAGCCTTCTCAGCTTGATTTTTTCTTCGGTGACAAATTGACTGACTTCCGTTGCCACTTGTGGAGGGTCGCAAAAAAATGGGCGTGGCTCAGAAACCCCATCCTTACCCCTTAAAACTCCAAGGATTGGGGAAGTTAATCTTTTACACACATATAGCCCATGTTACTCCCAAAAAGTTGAACAGTTGTGTTTTTAAGAGGTAAGCATCCCTTCTTCGCGAGCCAAGCGGCGTGTTGATTTCCAGGAGCTCCGGCCCGAAGTGATAGCGGATGAAGCGGCAGGCGTCCTGATAGAATCGCGCCGGAGCAAAGAATTGGAGTCGAGCCGAAGGATCCAATAAGCTTTATTAATACCTAAAAACCCCCAAGGGAAATCGGTATACATATATATATATATTAACATGTCAATATATATATATACAATATGTATACACACATGTGTATATATATATATATATATGTACGTATACATATAAATGTATGATTATAAGTTGCCTCATCATACTTTTCAATTGGTCCCACCCGATTTCCTGGAACACTCCTCACTGGCGAGGTTCTGCAAGATCATCCTTTTGAAATGCCCCACGTGAATTTCGTTAGAAAGAGAGTAGCTTGCAAATCATTTTTGGGAATGCATTTTCTTTGAAAGGTTGTGTTTTGCATTTCAACAATCGCCTGAGTTCTCCGATCCGACAAATCAGCTACAAAAAGGCGGCCTTTCAAATAAAACACTACCATGTTCTTCCAGAACTAATGCTAGCCCCAAAAAGCTCCCTCTTTTTTTACAACTTTTTGGAGACCCCCGGCTCCTTAGGTTCCCTTCCAACCACCAGCTAGACCCATCGATCTAGGGGTACCTTCCCCATTCTTTCCAGGGATCCTTCTTTCTAGAAAACCTCCGGAAACCTTTTTGGAAAACGGATCCGGTTTTTGGAAAGAACGCTGGAGGGGTGTCTAAAATTGGGGCCCCCAAAAAGTGTGGCTTCCCTTTAAATCCATCCAAGAAGCGCACCCAAAAAGGGGTTGAACAGAATGGAAAAGGAATCAACCCCTGAATCGACTTCCGAACTTCCCGTGGCTTCCCCAAGCGCTCTCGCCGGTGTGGAGTCCTCTCCGATATCGGGGGGCGGGGGTGAGGGCATGCTGCCGGCGCCCAGGTCGAAGAGCATCTTCTCGTTGCCTGACCCAGGAACTCGGAGACCCAGAAATGAGGCCAGTGGTGTGTGTGTGTGTGTGTGTCTGTCTGTCTGTCTGTCTGTCTGTCCGTCCGTCCGTCCGTCCGTCCGTCCGTCCGTCCGTCCGTCCGTCTGTCTGTCTGTCTGTCTGTCTGTCTGTCTGTGTGAGAGGTTTTCCCCCAAAGATTTGTTGCAAGTGTTGTGTGTGTGTGTGTCTTTTGTTGGCTTTATGTTACTTTTAGGGTAGGCAAGGGATCTTGTGCTTGGGGTTGCGTGTGTGTGTGTGTGTGTGTGTGTGTGTGTGTGTGTGTGTGTGTGTGTGTGTGTGTGTGTGTGTGTGTGTGTGTGTGTGTGTGTGTGTGTGTGTGTGTGTGTGTGTGTGTGTGTGTGTGTGTGTGTGTGTGTGTGTGTGTGTGTGTGTGTGTGTGTGTGTGTGTGTGTGTGTGTGTGTGTGTGTGTGTGTGTGTGTGTGTGTGTGTGTGTGTGTGTGTGTGTGTGTGTGTGTGTGTGTGTGTGTGTGTGTGTGTGTGTGTGTGTGTGTGTGTGTGTGTGTGTGTGTGTGTGTGTGTGTGTGTGTGTGTGTGTGTGTGTGTGTGTGTGTGTGTGTGTGTGTGTGTGTGTGTGTGTGTGTGTGTGTGTGTGTGTGTGTGTGTGTGTGTGTGTGTGTGTGTGTGTGTGTGTGTGTGTGTGTGTGTGTGTGTGTGTGTGTGTGTGTGTGTGTGTGTGTGTGTGTGTGTGTGTGTGTGTGTGTGTGTGTGTGTGTGTGTGTGTGTGTGTGTGTGTGTGTGTGTGTGTGTGTGTGTGTGTGTGTGTGTGTGTTTATGCTTTTTTAGGGTTTTCAATGGATCTTGTGCTTGGGGTTCCTTGAGTTCCCTCACACCAAAACCACCTATTCTCCAAAATGGCTTCCAGTACCCAATGAAAATGGGGGTGGAAACCATCTTTGAATGGTAGCTAGAATGGTGGCTAGAACCATCCGTGTTGTTGAGTTCATCGTTTTGACAGACCCATGTTGGGATGGTTCACTGGCTCCAAACCACCCTCGAGGTGTCACGAGGGATATAGCCACTATCTAGCCAAAAGCTTTCTCCCCGATCTCCGTGAGGGTGGAAACCAGTTTCGAGAATTGTGTTTGTTGTCTGACCTCAAGGGAAACCGAAGCACAGATCCCAGACCTGTTGGCTTCCCTTTAAAACAGTCAACCTTGCGATATGTTTGCGTTTCTGAAACCCTAGAAAGCGTGTGACAAACCGAAGCAGACGAGAGCTAGACATGAGTCGACGAGGGCTCGGGGGGCTCTCAAATACGTTGCCTGGATGATCAAAATGAAGTGCTGGCCATTCCGCAAAGGGAACCCCTTGCGTAACCCAAGGTAAGGGTTGAGGTTTACAATTCAACAGCCCAGGCTTGTTGCATTTTAATGAACTGTCTGACCCCCCCGCCAGTTTGGGCTGATTTGCTGGTTGATTTATGGCAACTCCCTGCTCATTTGCGGATCGCAAGCGGTTGGTACAAGGCAGTCAGCCCAGTTTATTGCAATGGCTTACTGCACTGTTTCTTGGCCCACTTCTGGGCTACACGGAACACCATATGTTCACATGATGTTTCATACTTAGCCTACCCTAACATATTAATATAGCAACAAATAGCTTTGGATAAGACCCCAGGCTTATATAAGACTATATGAGGATCCCTGAAAGGAAAGGACCTCGGGGTGTTTCGGGGCACATCTAGGCCCAGGGTAGAGAACTTCTCTGCTTTGAGAGCCCCATGTCTTACGTCGGAGCTCCCATCAGAAGATCTCCGAACGTCACAAATTTGGCCGTGGCTCAAAATTAAACAGGAGGGGCAAACCGCGGGTTTTGATCCATGCTTCCACTTACCAAGGTTCCGTTTTGGTACCGGCTTTTTGAGCCACAGCCATTTGGGGGAAAGGCCCAAAGTCCAGTGCTCCGGAATTGGAAGCCAGGTCGAATCGGAGGCTTGTTTCTTGGGTCGCAAAGCCAGGCAAGAAAGGGCAGTTCATCCACAACTGGTGCGGAGTGGCGTGAATCATGTCAGCTGTAGGCAGATTCAGAGTCACTTCGGAGTCAAAGTTGCCCATGCCTTCATCACAGGACCGGATCTTGAAGTCCTGAGAACCCGAACCAGCGGCTTCTCAAAACCATGCTGGGCACTGGGCTTGTCTTGGGGGGCTTGGGGTTCCCTTTGCGCTTGGGGTGC
The DNA here is from genome assembly GCA_963377175.1 of Effrenium voratum. Taxonomy (NCBI): domain Eukaryota; class Dinophyceae; order Suessiales; family Symbiodiniaceae; genus Effrenium; species Effrenium voratum. Next base: position 301,523 of record CAUJNA010003289.1, on the reverse strand, counting down.
CCTTTGCTCCACCGAGTCGCCGACACTTTCTGGAAATGGGCAACAGGCGATGCAAACCACAGACTCGTAGGTATCAACATAGGAATCCGAGGCCCTATACCAGTGGCCCTCGCTTCCCTTTTTGCAACCAAGCCCGGAAATGGTGGTAAAGCTTTTAACCAAATCTTCCCAAGCGGCGACACAGCCCCGGTCCGCGAGGTAACTTGCTCAGAAAAGCTTAGCACCAAGTGGTGAATTGAGACGACAGAACTTAGCTGCCCTGTTCGCTCCCGCATCGCTATGCTTGTTTACCTTTGTGCTGGTGGGAAAGCACACGGTTTCCCAACAAGTTAAAGTTGAAAGATCCAGCCAAATAGCAACCAAGATAACTGGGGCAGACTTCGACAAAAGGGTGAACTTTTGGCTGCAAGAAAGGGACATAATGGAAACCCAAGGGCAGATCTCTAAATCAGTTTGTCTCTTTGCAGAAGAAAAACAAAACACAACATGATGGTTTCCCCTTAGTTTTCCCTTCAAACCACCCAAATGATAATTATGCATGGCAGCGCTAACTGTGTTTTGTTGCTGGGCCCAATCAGCATCCGCGGGTGTTTCTACGGGTCAGACCAACGTGGCATGCGCTACCCATCAGTCTGGAGTCATAATTCCTGGCCCACAAGAGAACCCACAAAAGGCACCAGAAAGGAACCCTGTTACGAACAGGTGAACAATGGATAATGTTGGATAGCGATTAATAAAAGGTGAGTGAATACAAAAAAAAATCATCTCAAAATTATTCACTCTCCTGAAAAGCAAAAAGGGTAGGTATTACAGAAAAAAAACTGCCCGAAATCCCGGAAATATGTTCCCTTCCAAGAATGGACTATTTTTGAGGGTTGAAACGTGTGAGCCCAGCCAGAAATGTCCAGAATCTCTGGATTGCTTCCTGTCCCAAACCACCAAATTCCTTATCAATCCCTTTACTAGAAGATGCACCCTGACAAATTTTCAAGGGGGTGGCACACGGAACCCCCAGGAAGGCAATAATGCAGTTTGTTTAAGGGTAGGGAATTGTGAAAAAAAATGGCCAGGGCAGCCTGCCAAGAAGAAGAACCAATACTAAACCAATTCTAAACTGTAGTGAGTCAACTGAAAAGAATACTGAACTAACACTAAACCAATTCTAAACCGTAGTGAGCCAGCTCAAAGGAATACTAAACCAAAACTAAACCAATTCTAAACCGTAGTGAGCCAGCTCAAAGGAATACTAAACCATACTAAACCAATGATAAACCAATTCTAAACAATACTTACTGGAAAACTACTCAGGCAGGTCCCAGTCTGACCCCCATTTTGTTTTTTGGGGTTGAGGGGGGGGGGGGGTGGAGGGGGGGGGGGCCTTTATTAATCACTCTCCAACATTGCATGATTTACATTCAAAAAAACAGATATGAATAATATTATATATATATATACAGTTACATGTAGAGATATGTACCGTCGTCAAGAGTTGAACGCCGGTTAAACCACAACGGCGCTGGCTCGCCTTCACTGATTCACTCAGCAGCCCCGTGCATTGGTGAAAAACGGTCGCCCTTGATCGAACCCCGAACCAGAGCCACTGGGATTGCGTAAAGACCCCGCATGCCAGACGTCTTCCTGACCCGGATGCAGCCCAGATTCAAGAAACTGCAGCTGATAGACGTTCGCGTCGAGGGTGCACAAGAAGCCTAAGGCTTGGATATGCTTTCATTGCCCGAAAAGGCTAGTTGCAACCCAATTAATCAAAGAGTACCGGTACCAGGGCACTCTTTGCAGGCCCCTCTTAAAGTGCTACGAAATCCGTACGGGGTGGAAGGCGAAGTTGAAATGATCATTGGCGCACTTCAGGTGCAAAGCGTGACCCTCGGCCATAGACCTCCATATGAGTCACAATCCAAAACCTGGTATTAAAATGGTCGACCCAGAACCATGTGAAAAATTGAGAAGGCGGCCGCAGCTATTTATGGTCTACCCGGTTTTGATTGTGACGCATATTAAGGTCTCTCCAGGCTGCTTGCCATGGATGTCAGCACGCGACGCAGAAATGGGTTCGGACAGCGTGAACCTTAACGGAACTGGCTGGGATTCCTGGAACTCTCCATCTCATAAAAGGTTTGCAAACAGTCGCAAGTTCCAAAACTCTTCCCTTCGAAAACTCCTGGAAAATTGAAACCCAGGGTGAGCAAGATTCGAAACATCATATCCTGCGCATGGGTGTCTTTTTGTTGAGGGTACTGTTTGTTCGTGGTTTTAAAGGAAAGCCAAGAGGACAACCACCATTTTGTGAATCCCCTATAAAAAGGCACACCCGTAAAATCATGTATCTAACCCTCGGATAGCTTCGGTAGGCTAGCATCACCTGGAACCTTGACGAATTAGATACAGCCCATCGGTCCCGTCGGATCCGGCTGGGGCTCCATTGTCGCCGAGCCTCCAATGAAGATAACTTCCGAGCATTCTGAACCCACCCCAGTCGGTCCGTACACAACCCCCAAAAGGCATGGTTGATGTTTGAGCTGGATGGTTGAAAAGAATGTAGATTCCCTTGAATGCCTGGAAATCGAGAATCCCTGGGACAACAACGAAAGAAAAGAATGGCCGAATGGAGAATCAACTCTCAGACAGATGAGCCCAACATTTCCAAAGTCCAAGAACCCGCTAAAGTCTGACAAAGTCACATTCGGAGTAGGGACTGACCGAGATAGCCCCAACTATCCCGGTGTTTGCCATTTTGGCCATACCGCTCTCTTGTTCTGAAGGGGCTTGTCGGTTCCATTTTCCGATTGCATGCCCTCCCACTAGCACGGGGACCTACAGTGCATGGCCATCCTCTACCAGTTGAGATGAGCGTATGGAAACCTGGACCGCGTTTCAACTGGCGCAGGATCTGTCCATCAACAGTAGGTACCCCGACATCGTGAAGGGAAGATCAGTAAGCTACCACGTAAGATATGATCAGCCTGGGCCCCCCACCATGGGGCAACGTGCACCGTCTGCGTGATGAGCCAAAACATAAACATCCCTTTTGTTTCTTGCAACGGGCGAAACAAATTATCTCATGATCATAAGGCAATTTGGCTACACTACATGATTCCATGAGTGTTCTGCGTGTGGCGAGCGCAGGCCGGCTGTTGAAAGCGCGATGAACCGAGCTATGGCAATGCGAAGAACAGTAACTAAAGCAACCAAACAACACACATACACACCAGCACAAAAAAATCCAACTCACATGTTTTGCTGCCACCAATTTTTCTCCATGCCTCTCTCTCTCTCTCTCTCTCTCTCTCTCTCTCTCTCTCTCTGAGCATCCATTCCGAGCAGCCGTTTGTAGGCCCTGTGAAAAGGTTCACATAGTCTGCCGTAATCGGCACCTCGGGCGCAGGAGTCGAGCCTTGCAACGGATCTGATGCAACCAGTGGAGTACTTTAGAGCACGCACCCGGCCTGGCACCATGGATTGCAACTCCCAAAGAAAATCTAGCTACATTTGTCCCAGAAAAAAAATTAAAGGACCGGATAACCCCACATGCTATGTTTTTCCCAAATGTCCACACACATGTACCGTGCGCCCCTTGTATGGATGCGATTACAGAGCACCCAGATGCACAGAATGCAGCGCCTGCCACGACTTCGGCAACGGCATCGCCAAAGTGCTGCGCCTGCCACGATTTCGCAACGGCATCGCCAAAGTGCTGCGCCTGCCACGATTTCGCACGCCCCCCGCCGCGCGCGCGACAACATCCTGTCCCTCTAGACAGCTGCCGAATGCGACCCCTGCCACACAAACACACACCCAGATGCACAGAATGCTGCGCCTGCCACGACTTCGGCAACGGCATCGCCAAAGTGCTGCGCCTGCCACGATTTCGCAACGGCATCGCCAAAGTGCTGCGCCTGCCACGATTTCGCACGCCCCCCGCCGCGCGCGCGACAACATCCTGTCCCTCTAGACAGCTGCCGAATGCGACCCCTGCCACACAAACACACACCCAGATGCACAGAATGCTGCGCCTGCCACGACTTCGGCAACGGCATCGCCAAAGTGCTGCGCCTGCCACGATTTCGCAACGGCATCGCCAAAGTGCTGCGCCTGCCACGATTTCGCACGCCCCCCGCCGCGCGCGCGACAACATCCTGTCCCTCTAGACAGCTGCCGAATGCGACCCCTGCCACACAAACACACACCCAGATGCACAGAATGCTGCGCCTGCCACGACTTCGGCAACGGCATCGCCAAAGTGCTGCGCCTGCCACGATTTCGCAACGGCATCGCCAAAGTGCTGCGCCTGCCACGATTTCGCACGCCCCCCGCCGCGCGCGCGACAACATCCTGTCCCTCTAGACAGCTGCCGAATGCGACCCCTGCCACACAAACACACACCCAGATGCACAGAATGCTGCGCCTGCCACGACTTCGGCAACGGCATCGCCAAAGTGCTGCGCCTGCCACGATTTCGCAACGGCATCGCCAAAGTGCTGCGCCTGCCACGATTTCGCACGCCCCCCGCCGCGCGCGCGACAACATCCTGTCCCTCTAGACAGCTGCCGAATGCGACCCCTGCCACACAAACACACACCCAGATGCACAGAATGCTGCGCCTGCCACGACTTCGGCAACGGCATCGCCAAAGTGCTGCGCCTGCCACGATTTCGCAACGGCATCGCCAAAGTGCTGCGCCTGCCACGATTTCGCACGCCCCCCGCCGCGCGCGCGACAACATCCTGTCCCTCTAGACAGCTGCCGAATGCGACCCCTGCCACACAAACACACACCCAGATGCACAGAATGCTGCGCCTGCCACGACTTCGGCAACGGCATCGCCAAAGTGCTGCGCCTGCCACGATTTCGCAACGGCATCGCCAAAGTGCTGCGCCTGCCACGATTTCGCACGCCCCCCGCCGCGCGCGCGACAACATCCTGTCCCTCTAGACAGCTGCCGAATGCGACCCCTGCCACACAAACACACACCCAGATGCACAGAATGCTGCGCCTGCCACGACTTCGGCAACGGCATCGCCAAAGTGCTGCGCCTGCCACGATTTCGCAACGGCATCGCCAAAGTGCTGCGCCTGCCACGATTTCGCACGCCCCCCGCCGCGCGCGCGACAACATCCTGTCCCTCTAGACAGCTGCCGAATGCGACCCCTGCCACACAAACACACACCCAGATGCACAGAATGCTGCGCCTGCCACGACTTCGGCAACGGCATCGCCAAAGTGCTGCGCCTGCCACGATTTCGCAACGGCATCGCCAAAGTGCTGCGCCTGCCACGATTTCGCACGCCCCCCGCCGCGCGCGCGACAACATCCTGTCCCTCTCCCTGGACGTCGGAGGCCATTTCTGAAATGGCCTAGTACCCCTCGGCCATTTTAAGAAAATGCTCGGCCATTTGTGGGTCTTCACCAACGGCCTATTAAGGAACATCAAACGGCCAATTCTGAAATGGCTCTTAGGTATGGCATTGCTTTGCGATTCAGTGTGCTTCAGTGGGTTGGGGTTGCCTTTTGAAGGTCTTGGCCAATAGCTCTGAGAGCTTTTCAGCAAGGCAAACTACATTTTTACAAACCCTGGGCGTCCTCGCCCATGTCTGAAAAGGCCTAGGTACCCTCGACCATTCTAAGGAAACGCTGGACCATTTTAGGGTCCTTACAAACGTCTGTTTAAAATTCGTCGAGCGGCATTTTCCGAAATGGCTGTTGTCATGGCCCGGCAGCCAGGAGCCTTGTGTGTTATGTGAGCTTGCTCGCTCTTACGTGCGCGTGTTGGCGCAATGGGCGTCTTACAGCATCGGAGCAGCTGGAGCGTGGACAAAGCGTGGACAAAGCGTGGAAGAGCCATTTGTGGGCGTGGAAAAGCCATTTCTGGGAGTGGAACATCCATTTAGGGAAGTGGACAAACCGTGGACATCCTGCCGAATGCCACCTCAGCCTGAAAGGCATGCAAGTTAAAGTGGCGGAGCTGAAGTCTACAGAGCTGCGCGACCTTTTCAAAGACAAAAGGCGATTCCAAACGAGCCTAGCTTGAACACGGGCTTGCGTGATGGCTGGACTACGGCCGCGGTAGCTTATTGGCTAACATCGAGCTCCGCAAATGGTTGTCCAAAGCTACTGAAAACGGGTGTTTTTTCTTTTTTAGGTCCTTCGACAAACAGCCAGTCAAAGGAATTTGGAAGTTCAGGGAGTCAAATTCTGACTTGGCTAATGTGAGCTTGGGGCCTATATGATTCCCAGCTTTGTGTGGGGGGGGTCTTGCTTATTGGCCAACATGGTAGCCAGAAATGTGGTCTTACTTATTGGCCAACATGGGAATCCAGAAATGGCTCTTCGGAACCAGTGAAAACATGCATTCTTGCCACAAATGGCTCTTCGACAAACGGCCGTTTCTGAAAAGGCCTTTTGAATTCCAGGGAGCTCTAGTGAGTGTGAGTGAGTGAGTGTGAGTGAGTGAGTGAGTGAGCGAGAGTGAATGAGAGTGAGTGTGAGTGAGTGAGTGTGAGTGAGCGTGAGTGAGTGAGTGTGAGTGAGCGTGAGTGAGTGAGTGTGAGTGAGTGTGAGTGAGTGAGTGTGAGTGAGTGTGAGTGAGTGAGTGTGAGTGAGTGTGAGTGACTGAGTGAGTGAGTGAGTGAGCGAGTGTGAGTGAGTGAGTGTGAGTTGAGTGAGTGTGAGTTGAGTGAGTGAGAGTGAGTGAGTGAGTGAGACGGAGACGAGCGGGAGGAGGAGGAGGAGGAGACGCGGCGCGCGGACGACGAGCGGAAAAAGTAAGAACCCCACACAAAGATGTGGGGAAAAAAGAAAAAAAAAAAAAAAAACGCTCATCACCTCCAAAGGAAGCTTACCTTGGGGCGCACAGGTGATGTTGAACACGGGTGTTCAGCTCTGGGCTGCGAAGGTCTGAGGAGCTCCAATGAAAACCTGTCACTAAGGGGGGCACCACTCGTTCAGAAACGAAAGACGGGGATCCAAGTGTATGTACATCTGGTGCAGAATCCCCTGGGTGTCATTTCAACGGACAACACTTTCCTTGACTTTAACTTAAAGGCCCCAAAAAAGAAAAGAACTCACCTCGCAGCACAAATCTTCGCGTTGCGGAAAACCGCTCTGGCTCCGGCGTATTCCTGCTCCGCACCCTCCATGATCAAAGCTTGCGACCTGTCGCTGAAAGCTTGGCACGCGCAGGTCTTCAGGCCTTGTGGGGGGGACCTCGCCTTGTGCAGCAAATGCATCGGCTCGGCCAAGGCCCCATGGGTGCCCCCCCCCCCCCGCAAATTGGGGATCAACCAAAACTGGACGCGCTTTTTGGTTGTTTCGGTCTGTCCTCTCATGAGCGACCCTTTTCTCAAAGTGGACTAGAAAGGCCATTGCATGCCTACTAGCTCCACCCACCAACCACGAGTAGGACGCATTTTTTGCGGTTGTCCCGGGTCCAACTGTGCGCCGTTGAACAATCTCAACGTTGGTGTGTCCTATAAGAACCCTAGCCACAAACGTCCGAAGCTCCCTCGAGGTTCCGTAAGGCACGCCTGGGAAAGCTGGATCTCCAAAGTTTTCCCGGACACATAAGGTATAGTATAACGAGTGTGTCAGTTTGATTTGGGACCCCACAAAATGGGGGAGGGGGGGGGATCCTCTTGGTTGTCCTTTAGAACCACGACAAAAAGGCACCCTCAAAAACGACAGACCCATTTGGAGTCGGCTTGGACTTGGTTGGGCCCTTTGCCAACGTATAATAGGATCAAACACGGGCCTGACGACAGCGTTCCGTGTGCTTCTCAAAATAGAAATTGGTCCCCTAAGTCTTGGGTTCAGGTTTGTTTCCCTGGGGGTGGCATGCCATTTCGAGAAACAGTTTAAACACTATGCCACCAGATTCTCACTTTAGATTGGGCCAACGGGTGATGTTTAAGACCAAGGACATATATGGGGAACCCTGTTCTTTGTTTTGCCCCATCCAACAAGCCAGCAAAACACTTGTCTGAAAAAAAGATGGCCGCCTTTGGACGCCTCCATTTCACCACAAAACCCGGAGACTTCCTCGGATTCTTTTCGTGTCCGAAGACTCCGATTTTCTCGAGCCCGGGGGTTGTGAACAGGCACCCTTCATGGACCCCCCGAAGGTCATTTGAGTCGCAACCAAAATCGATCGGTACTAAAATGGTCTACCCAGAACCACGTACAGGATTAAGAAGGCGGCCGCAGCTATTTATGGTTGGGATCGTCCCTTACTAACCTTCATCTACCCGGGTTTTGATTGTGGCACATTTGGAGAGCTGCTGAAAAATGGACGACCCCCTCCTAAGAACCTTCTGTGAAAAGTCCTCTAAGGTCCTCCATTTGCATAAGTCCCCTGGAAAAAATAAACATGTCCAGTAGTGATAGGTTCCCTTTTAAAACCAACAGGGGAAAACAAATAAGCTCAAGTGATATCCCCAACAGCATGCCGTGCTGTTTTTAGTGCTCGCACCACCCCGCAGCCCTCGCAGAACCTCGTGGAACCCTGGTGGAACCCTGGTGGAACCTTACCTCAGGGCCCGCCCCGGACCACCCCGGAGCCTAGCTGGGCTGAGACCCCAAGGAAAAATATTCATTTCAGCAAATAGAAGGGTTTGAACCCCCCCCATTTCGGAAGAGAAAGTTGGTGCTGGTAAAACTTGAAGCGTTGCTCGGGTTGGTTTTTGTCTCTGGGCCGCGCGTTTTCTTGGCCGGCTCTGTCTTGGGCTGATTTGGGGGGTCCAAGTTGCCCCTTTGTCTTTGTCCTTTCGTCCCGGGGCCACAGCAAAATCAGCTTCCCTTCGATTGGTGGTTTGGATTCGTGGTTTGGCGGTGTTCCGGGGGTGGTTTCCCATCTACCCTCTACAAGAGACAGGGCTTCAAATCCAAATCCCCAAACCACCACTTCAAGCCAACCAAGAGTAACCTCAGCAAAGGCATGGGGACCGGAACCACAACACTTCCCCAGACTTCTGAGCCAAAAAAAGCGCCGCCGATCTTTGTTCGCACTTCAGAAAAGCTCCCGGCCCGGAAAGGGCACCATCCATTTGCACAAGTGCCCTGGAAAACAAATACTTCCAGCAGTGATAGATTCCTTTTAAATCCAGTTTATTAATGTGGGGATGTTCCACTCCAAAAGCGGTCTGATTTCCCACTAATACCGAAAACATCCTCCCATTAATAAGGGCTGATTAGTATTCAACATCATTCATTTGAATGGAAGTTCTTGCAGGAACCCCCCCCCCCACCAATGCCCCGTCCGGATTCTTTGGCTCCCGGCACCGAAGCGGACGGTTTGCCAGCGGAAGCGAAGAGCGCCTACCTCTCCCTCTTGATCCGATTTGCGAGAGGCCGGCTCTGGAATTCTCCCCCGCCAGGGTCTTGTTCAATGCCATTTCTAGAAAACCGGCGAGATCTACCAAAGGCGAAACCGTTTTCTAGACCTTTTAATAGTTGTGATGGTAGCTTACAGCCATGGTTTTAAACATTTAATAGGTTGGGGTTGCTGCCTCTTACAACCATGGTTACAGCCTACTTACGAAGTGGGTTGAATGTCCAAGTCGGTTCGGGTACGGGGGGACTATGCCGGATTTTGATCGGCTGCTTGATGGATCTTGCTTTCCGCCGGCTTCCTTCACGGCAGTGTTCAACCAGAGATTGGACCATGAATTCCGTCCCCCAAGCTCGGTGTGGTGCACGTGCTGCGCCGCCTGCCCTTCGCCGTTGGCAAAGTGTAGACAGAAGACGTTGGCGGACGCAGAAAACTCGAAAACACCGGGACAGAAGTCGAATGCACGGCGCGACTGCTAAAAACTGAGCAATTTGGGTCACAGGGGATCTGAAAAAAATGGCGGGCCGGCGAACGCATGGGGAAGCATCACTGGAGGGGAACCTTCCCCTAAGAAAAGGGTTGGTTATGGGGTCAGCATTAGGGCACTTCCCTAATATGACGTCCCTCTGAAATCGTGCTCTTTGATTCTTTATGGGGGCTGCACCAAAAAACCCGATCCATGCCTCTCCCAGCCGGAGATTCATGGGTATACTTGGTTGTTCAACCCACATCGGGTAAGTAGATCCTGCAGTCCATTGCAGTGACACTCTCAAACTCCCCGTGCTGGTAAGAAGGCAAGCCATAGAGTCCCGAAAGTAAATTCGTAAGCCACCCAGAATGCAACCACATGAACCCACAGCACAAGCGCAAAGATTGGAGCATCCGGTTTGCCCCCTCGTTTCAGGGGTCACCTCTCTTGTCCACTAGCTTGCCTCGATATTTTACCTTCATCTTACCGTCACCCCTTGAGTGGTAGGTCAAAAGGATACCACCCCAGTGAAGCATTGCAACCTTCTCCCACCACGTATGACCCTTGGCCACTGTTGAAGACTCTCATGGAAGGATAAAGCAAAGTCTGCACTTCCAGATCTGGGATAAGTTGGAAGCCCAAAAAAGACTCACAGCAGACTCACAATGAAATATCCGAATCCAGCTTTGCTTGAACCACATATCAAATGCCTGAGGAGTGTACCCATCATGAAAGATCTGGACAGGGTAGTCGAAGCGGCTGTTGTAATTCTGCCACAAGTTGCGCAACCTCAGCGAGCAGGGGTCACTTGCAATGCTAACTGCGGATTGATGTCAAGAGGTTCCTCTGAAATAATCCTACAATTCACATACCCGAGGAGGAGGGGGTGCGCCGGAAGGAGCTTCAGGACATTCTAGTGGAGGGATATTTAGGGGATTGATGCTAATCTGGAGAGTAAATCTCTACCAATTCACTGTGCCTTGGCAAGGTCCTCTTGCTTAAGCTTAATAGAACAAACACCAAATCCAGTAGTGATCGATTCCCTTGAAAACCAAGACGAGAAAATCAAAAAACACATATTCAGTTCAGCAAATAAAAGAGAACTAGCTGCTAGCTGGCTCTCAGAAACTGGATAAGGGAAGCCACTTCTCTCTACCTTGACAGGGAGGGGTGGTGGAGGGGGTGGCGGGTCCCAAATTCCAATTGTTTCTAGTCTTCCCCCAAAAAATGAGGAAACTGGAGAGCCAGAAACGGAATTCCAAGGAGCCCGCCCCCCCTCCCCCAGTTCCAATAACTTGGCAACAAGCTTCGCTTCAATCCCCAAGGACATGAATCACATAAAGGCCCCTAGGTTCAAGTCTGAGAAATCAAATGGAGACTTGTCGCGAGATGTATCCAGATGTTTCGGGAGCATGGTACCCTCCCAAGAATCCAATGCTTTGCAGTAGCACTTTTGCTGTTCACCTCCCATTGGTCGCTCACCCCCCAACTACAGGTTGCGTGACCATGGAAACATGGGACAACTCGTCGGACAATTGAAACAGTTTGACACGCAAGGCAAACGAATGCAAAAATATCATAGCGGCTGACTTTCGTGGAGTTGCTTTCTTCCCACACAATGCTTTATGTACTATATGTGTATGTATTTATAAAGGCACAAGCAGCCCGTAGACGGGACAAGCTGCATTGACACAACATTGTGCTTCCCCGAACTTCAATATTCAAAGGAGACAACAGACATTCCGCGGATGCCACTGCTTGTGCCGTTGTTTTCAGTCAGCAAACTAGCCTGGCCTAAATGCAAGGCAAATCCACAAACAGTTTAGAGCTACGAGCATGCGGTGACTTCTGTGTCGCACAACCGCAAATGCTGTTGCTATGATTAAGGAATGCAAAAATAACTGTCGTATTATCACTGATTGACAGCCAAACTGCAGCTGCGCATGTAAGCACCGGCCACAATTAGGGAAGATCCAAGCACCGAAAGCGAATGGCACTTATGTGTTTGCAACACTCATAGCATTGTCACTCTGATAACCACTCGTGTTGTAACGTCGCTTTCTTGGTCATTGGTCCAGAAATATGTGCAAAACACATTTTGGGCATGCTTAGACCTGACAAAAGAGAGCAAAGCACAAAATGAGCAAATAGGATGAATTTCGGATGATCTACTCTTGATGCATCATCTTGGTATGAATTTCAATGCCTGAAGACCGCACAAAGGTGGTGCCTTGAGGGGCGGATTTGCGGCAGCTCAACCGGCTCTACCCTGGATTCTGGATGGGGGCTGGAAGACTTGTAGGCCCAAAGGTCGGAGTGCTTCTCCAAGTACTTTGAGAGAAGTTGTCCTCGTTTTATCTGTCACTCCGAAGCCCTGCCAATGAAAGCTCGTTGTTGTTCCCCCCCCGCCCTAAGTTCAGATTTGGGTGTTTCGCGCAACAGGGCCATGTGTTTCATTTTCTACCTCAGCTTTTGTTCCCAATTCAAAGTAATCATTCTAGATGATGGGCCATATTTCGCGAACCCTCAAAAGCAGCAATCATTGGCTGCATGGGCTTGTTTGTCTTTTGGGCCCGGGGACCACTAGGAACTTATGGAAACTATCCCGAACCATCTAATTACAAAAATGCGACTAGCAAGAAGTGTAGAAGAACTCTTTGTGTTTTACACATTCAGTTTGTAGGGGTGGTGGAGAAATGAAGCCCCAAGGGCTTTGTGAACCTCGCCAAAATGAGCCGATTCTCACAGGGAAACGAACAACTGCAGAGCAATTGCTGCAGTCATATTATAGATATTTGATCCCTTTGGTTTCCTCTTGCCTTCGTTCAAACCGCTCCAATACTCACTTGAGTGGATTGGAACAAAACAGTCCGAGCTGTTCATTAAATCAACAGTTCGGACTGTTTTGTTCCAATCCATTCAAATGAGAATTGGAGCGGTTTAAATGAAAGCAAGAGGAAACCAAAACGAAATACGATGTCCTCCAATATTAGAGCAAGCCCCCCGGAAAGTGAAAAAAGCCCATCTCAGGTGCCCGCGAATGCCTGAGCTCTGCTAGATGCACGGGATCCTGCCAGCATTTGGCCCAGTTTGGGCGAACCTCGAACCAAAATCCTGGGCTGTTTACCCCCCTGCAAAAAGTTCAACTCTTGGGGGGTTTCATGGAAAACTTCTTGATTTCCCCAAAAGTTTAAGTCTAAAGATCCAACCCAATAGCAGTCAAGAATCATGCCACCAAATCTGAAAACCCCAATGGGCGGGTACATGGGGTCCAATTTACCAAGGTTCACAAGTGCACGGGCGTGAAAGGACACACAATGACATGTGGCCAACTCTTCAAAAAACCGAGGCCAAATACACAAAGGGCATCTGGACCATCTGGAAACAAAACGAAGCTTCCAAATCTGGTGCCACCACTTTTCCCAGGGTCTAAGGGCTTAAGGTGCAAAAAAAGGGATCAAAGGGCCCTTCGTAGGTACCCAGGGATAGGGTTGGTTCATTTGGCTGGGGAAAAGTAGACTATGATGAAATGCACCCCGTTTTTGCTGGAGAATACGTAGCTCGAAAGGAAAAAGGTCGCCAAACAAAAATAAAGGAGGGGTAGGAACCGGTGCGGGGTTTTGCGAGAAAGCGCTGCTCCTGTGGGTCAGGACCCAAAAGGCCCATCAGTTGCAAGCAGGTGGCCGGGGTAGCAAAAGAGTTGGAACCCTTTGGTGGGTGGATTCGATTTTAATGTTTCACCTTTGTTGACCGCCAAACCCACATTTGGACTAAAAGGGGCTGCGATCCAACAAGTAGCCTCGAACTTTGTCCAACGACTCCGTGGGCGCCGCACTTCGCCTCAGGAAGCTCTTGGGGAAGAAATAAATCCCACACCCAGAAGGTGCCCGAGACCAAATTCAAAACCCGAAGCAACAAACAAACGAAAAAAAACGCGAAACCGCCATGCGAAAACCCAAACAAACAGACAAACAAACAAAACAAACAAACAACAAACAAACAAACAAACAAACGGTAACCTACCATTGACACAACTAAACCACCACGTGCAATCAAACTGCAAAAACCTGGTTGCCACTTGACTAACCTTAAACAAAACAAACAACCTACTAAATCACCATTATGATAACCGAAGAATAAACACGCGATGACCTACAATACCCAAGCAACTGGAAGCCTCAGGGCAATCCTGGACATTCAGGGAACCAATTGAACAAGTTCCAAAAAATGGATGCTGATCGGCGCGCCAAAGGAACATCAGTACTTGGCATCCGAAAGAAACCCATGGGTCAGACTTAGACACCTGGCCAAAAGCTGAAAACGGTTCACTTCAAAGGAAACAAGAAGGACACCCAAAAACTCAACAAGCAACAAAAAGCTAATTCCTTTGGCCATGCACCATTCCTCAAACCTCAGGGGTCTGGTTTTCCAGCCCCCCCCTTTTCGTGGAAGCCCCTGGCGCCGGTTAACCGGCTCAACCGTTGAAAAGGTCCGCCGAAGGCGAGCCGCGAGCCGCGAAGGCGAGGGCGCGAGGGCGCGAAGGCGGCCGCGCCTCGTTCACGATGTAGTGCACCGCCGCTTGGAAGCTCCGCGCAGCCTCGCAGCTTCGAAGCTTCGACGCCCGCTCGCTGAGTCGCGGCTCGGGGCTCGCGCGACCGCGCGGAAGTGGACACGCTGGGGCTCGGTTCCGAAGGAGTGGACCGGCCCACAAGAAGAAGTACCCCAAGTGTTTCTTTGCCACTATGGTCCAAGCCCAAGGACTAGTCCATCAACTCCCTTCGTTGAGTCCACTTTGAGTGAACAAAATGTCGAAAAATGGGAACCAAGCGCCCGCTGGAGCAAACCCACGTGGATTTAAACCACTCGCCCCCGTCTGCTCAAACGATCGATCCAAACCCACAAGGTCTTTACTGAAAGAGACCATCGCGCGTGGTCGAAACGGTCCAATCCATTTCTTGGTTGGCCTTGGGCTTGGGGAGCAAAAAATCTCAAAGCTTAGCAGTTAAGTGGATTTGGAGTTCAACCACTAGACCACAATAAGCAAAAATGGGGAAACATGTTTCCCAACGACAACCATGATTTCGACTCCACTTGTTGCAAGGGGCCCTTTTTGGCCAAACTGTTAACTACCCAACTGGATCATTTTTTGGCCAAACTGTTCACTACCCAACTTGGTTTCATCTTGTCTCTTTGTTTTATACCGCTGCTCTGGAATCCACGGGAAAACCATTTTGGGAGGCTTTGCCTTTGACGAAGCTGCACTTTGCCACAAGCCTCATAGTCATCACCACCTGTCTGTTGTGGGTCTAAATGTTCAGAATCCCTTTCTCCGAAGGAGAACACAAGGACCTGACTTCTGTACAAAGAGGTGCCAATCACGGCTGCCCGCGATTATCGTAATGCACCCCGCACGAGTGCTACCGAGCACGAGCATTGCATTAAAACGTCTCCACAAATTACCCCACAGGAGTGCTACCGAGCAGGAGCATTGCATTAAAATGTGTCGGCAGATTGCTCCACAGTGCTACCGAACACGAGCCTTGCCCGGCACTACAATTACACGGCACCTGCAAGTGCCGGTTCCAGTGTGCCAAGACTCATGGGCTAATTAAATAAACTGAACAAACTTGATGTGTGCGTTTTCTTCAGCTCACTTGGCAGGTCGTCCTTCGGGTGGTTGCACAAACCACGTCCCCTCATATGCAAGAACCACCAGCGGACTGTGATTGCTCACATGACTCACATTCAAACCCTTCACGGATTCGTTCAACACGAGCCTCTCCCTGCGGCCAACTTCCAGAGCCCCGTTGCGCAAGTTCCGCCCCGGACAGCTAGAGCTGAGCGTCGAGGAGCTAAAGCCACCGTCGTCAATCATCTCGAAGCCCTTGAATTCCGCCCCTGGCAAGCCCGAGCAAGTGTTCGCTGTAGCCCCCGAGTTGCGATCATGGAACTTCGGACTCGTCTCGCGCTCTGCGATGGTGGTCTCGGAGTTGCTGACGCAAAAGCTTCCGTCATCTCCAATGTTGAAGTTGGCGTCACTCTGTGAATCGGAAGAATCCCCCACAAAGTCGAAGTGCGCGTAGAGGTACCGTCCTCGCTTAAAGCAGGTTTTGTGCTCGCTGCCACGAGAAACACGCCACCACGCTTCGGTCACCCAGTCTCGCCCACTTTTGAAGCCGTAGGCGACATAGACATCCGTACCGCACTTGTTTTTGATGGTGTGACACTCCAGGGGGCTATCAGGAGGGTCTTGGCTGATCTTGCTGTATGCCGTACAGATCCTGAACCTGTTGGGCCGAGGCCAGCAAAAGAACGAGGTCGGACAATGCTTGCACTGTGTGGCTGTGAGCAAAGCAGCCTTCGCAGTCACACCGTCCTTCAAGGTCACTTCCATGTTGTCGACAATCATCTTGTAGGCCATGTCAGTGTCAACAGCATCACCAACCACTTCCCTCAACAAATTCACAACCGTAGCAACACATAGATGAGGGCTGGACCAGCATTTCACTACTGTGGAGGCCACGTCAGTTACATCAAACTCGCTGCCACATCTGTGCTCTCGCCAACCCTGCTTGAAATTTTCCTCGGCAGCACGGTTGCATCCGGCAGCTGGCAAGACTAGCCAGCTCAGCCAAACCAAGGTCGCAAAGGCCAAGGCTCTCATAAGGGGCGATCGCAAAACGGGCAATAAGCTTGGCAATAAGCTTGCTCGCTAAGTGGCTTGGACAGACCTCAGGCCTCTGACATAGGGCAGCCACACTTACCCTGCTATGTTCCCCTTTGGAGGGAAAATACCAAAACACACACAGGATGGATGAGGCCACCCCGCCGCCCCCACAGCCCCCCCCCCCCCACAAACTGAGGGTTTTGAATACACTCTCCGCACCACGCTAGCGCTCCTCCACGCGATGCATGGGCACTTAGAGTTCATGTTGCAAGCCCAAGCCCCAACAAAAAACAATACCCCGAATGAGGTTGCCAAATCAACTCTCAGGGTCCACCATACCCCCACCCCACCCCTGCAAACCCCTCCCTCCCCTCGCTTGCTTGGAGCCTGGAGGTCGGGGCAGGCTAAGCCTCGGACAGCCTTCGCGCTCCCAGCATCCAGCACATCGCAGGATGGACCGCGCCAGGGCCTAAGGAATTCGCCCAAAATCTTTGCTTTCAACATGTTGGGAGAGAGACGGCTGGTCAAAAATCGGGTAACCCCCAAATGCGTTGCCCTGGTACATGGAAACATGGACTCAAGCCTGCGGTCCAATTCCTGGTGTTTAATTTTGACCCATACCAAGACAAAAAGAGACAAAGGCAAACGCACGCACATACGGACAGAGCCGCAAAAAATATTGTTTCTTTGTATCTCGCGCTTCATAGCGGCGTGGCTGGGGGGGGGGGGCAGTCGTTTGAGGGGCAAGGCATGGGAAATTCTCGTGAGCAAACGATTGGAAGCCAATCAGAAAGCACATGTCGAAGCGTGTTTTTGGTTGTTTGTTGATCTATGTTTTGTGTTGTGTGTTTTCCTTTTTGGGTGCCTGTTTTTCTTCGATACTGTTTTATGCCTTTGGACAAGAAACAGGGGTCCCCACGGGAAACCTTGAGGCAGCGACTGACGCCCATAATAAGAAGCGGGTCCAATATGGGAGTCTTCTTTGAGGGTAGCCGCCCTTTTTTGTGGCTCTAAAGGGAACAAAAAAAGGAGCAACTCGAAGCCATTTTAGGGGGTCCGCAGAAAAAACCAAGATACACCCATGCAAGCCCACGCCGTAGAAGTAGGTTAAGCCCCGTGCGCAAAGCACTCGCACTCCGCCCCGCAGTAGCCATGCCCTGAGCCAAATGAGGTCCCCTATGCTCACTTCCTGAGTGGATCAGCCAAAAAAAGTCCGAACTTGTTGATTGCCACGAGAATGGTCTAAAAATGAAGAAGAAAAATGAAGAATAAAAAGGGTTTAGGGTTTGGGGTTTAGGGTCTTCCCAAAAGGATAAAGTTCAGGAACTCAAAGAAGTGTTTATGGCTGGCTTCCTTTTGGTTTCTCTTCAAGTACCGACTCAAAAGGGTTTAACCATGTGCTCTTCGGGGGGGGGAGGAGGGGAGGAGGGGGGGGGGGCGAATCCTTCCGATAGATGGCATGGCCATGATCAGGATGCATCACATTCATGGTTGGCAAAACTGAAACATTGTCACCTCGCATCGTGCAAGGCAGACCATAGATCTCACGACGGGAAACACAACATAACAATCAAGCAACATGATACGCGAGGGGGACCAAGGCGTCACGTTGTGCCTTGAACCCGTATCTGCATCCCCCGTCTTAAACATGAACAAAGGACATCGAGCACCCAACACACGCTGGTCTACGCACCCACGTAGGAGTAGTCTACTCCAGAACAGATTGGCTTAAAGCACCCCACAACACCGTTCGAATCATTTAGTCCCCAACCAAAGCGTCAAGGCTCGCCAAACGAGCTCCTTTGGCTTGTCTTCGGAAATAAGCGGCGTCAGGTTTCAAACGCAATAAGAAACACCTGACATGAAAACCATCCCCCCCAAATGGGTTGCAATTGAGGTTGGCTCCTTTTGACCTCAAATCGATCCTGCGAAATCGATCCTATGGCGAATTTCTCGGATTCCATGCCAAAACAATGCGTGACCAGACTGGAACCCACACCCAAACACACGTCAGGCAAGTAGGTTATAGCAATGGGGCAATGGCTCTAACAAGGTTGACTCCCTATTCTCTTCACCATCGTTCTCCTTAGCAAACCACACATCTTCCCACATTTGGTGGCCCCATGTTTGGAGAAACCCCTGAGCATGGACACGGCTACAGAACCTGTAGCTTAGTTTCCTCTTCTTAGATTCCCTTTAGAACCAACAAGAAAAATAGAAAGTGTTCTTAAGCAAATCTGTGACAGATTTGCTTAAGAATGCATTCTGCTTCCCTTGTTGCTTGTCTTTGAAGGCAAATTTGGATCCCCCAGCTCCTTCGCTCCCTTCCCCCGGATCCTCCCACAGCCTGAGGTGCTGAGGTGCAGGGCGAGGCCTGAGATGATTTCGCCCCCGTCGGCTCGGTGCTTTTGGTGCTCCCAGGCTCGAAACCAAAAGTCGAGGGTTGGTCAGGGCTCCCTATATTTCCCCTTAAAACATCACAACCACCAAGGGACACTCACCTTTCATGGGAAGGTGATGTCTAAAATCACCCGTCTCTTTCTTCGGACTGCACCCCACGTGTGAGTGCAGCCCGAGTCCGTTCTCCTTAGCGCGGCGCCCGAAGGAGCTCTTTGTGAAACCTCCGTCTCGTCCACTGTGACTCGACGGTATCCCCTTCTTGCAAAGGGATGGAAATCATGCGGATGTCTGCAACCAAAGTGGGCAGGTCCCCAATGATGACAGGGCAACCTGCCTTGTTGCGAAGTGCTTGCGTTATGTCTTCGTGGAAAGGGAACCACGGCCTTTTCTGAAGACCGGGTCGTGCCTGGAAGAAACCGAGCGCCCGGAGGCTTTGAGGTCTGCTGCAAGTGTTGCAAGGGAATAATTCGACCCCCAAGATTTGTCCCAAGGCCCGCAAACTTTTCTCAAAGCTAATCATACGCTTATGCGTAGTCGGCTTAATGAGTTTCACCGCTTCATTGTGTTCTGGCAATGTGAAGAGTGGTCGATCATCAGTGCCAAGGTTAACTGGGATATCCGACTCAGTGCTCATTTTGAAAGCTGAGAAACAGCTCAATCCATGAAACACCCCATTCATCTTCCTGGACGTGAGGTGCCCAGCGAAGAGTGGAGACCCAGTGACACAGCCTAAGCATATACGTAATTCCCCAAAACGCTTCGTCACGGCATCGTTCATCAAACTCTGGCAACTTACGTGTGGGCCAAGTGCTATGGACACTGCCACATAGTTTAACAACCGGGTCACTTTGCACCAAGTTCTCTTTTTCGGTTAATTCACTTACTTGCAACCGTGATATTTTTCCTAACAAAGTGTGAGCTTCTTTGATAGCTTTCTCCGCTCTTAAGTTTGCAAAATGCAAAACGTTGGTCTTGCCCACAATATCCTGGTTGAGGGAGTTGCGTGCTCGATTTGCAGCGATATCCGCCGCATCGTTTCCAACACACGCCCACTTGTAATCAAGGGTATCTAAGTCGCAAATTTTACTATGGGATTTAACCTTTACCACAGAGGTGTGCTGGCGACCGAACATCTGCACAGCTCTACACGCGTGATGTATCAAGTCCAAGTTTTTTGAGGTTCCAAATCGCTCTGGGCGGGGCTCGTCCATGATGTCGTTGAAAAGGTCACATGCGTATGAGCTGTCGGTGTGAATCAGCTTGCTCTCAAACAAACAAAACGCATGGATGATGGCAGAAAACTCTGCTCGATTTATAGTTTGGTTGCCGTGGATGGCTGATACGGCAACGCATCTAAATACGCCAGGAATTTTCTTATCGCGTGTATGTTGGTCGAGAATTATTTGCTTCGCGGCGACACTCTGAATGCAATCTGCAATTATTGCGTAGGCTGCAACATTTTCGACATGGAAGTGCCTGACCGTGCAACTCCCATCAGTGAAAATATTGTGGTGCTGCGCAATCCGGTTACCGGTGAGTGGTGGTAAGGGCTTGCATCGGGGAAATATAGGGAAATATAGGGACCCCTGTTGGTTCCCTGTTTCTGGAGGTTTTCCCCCAAAAAATAGATCCCTGGAATGGGGGAGGTAGCCCTAGAAAAAGGGAAACTGAGCGAAAGGAGGGCCTAAGGTCTGTCTCAAAACCTTGGAGCCAGGGTTTCCGGCCCACTTTCGGGAGTCCCCTACTTTGAGACATATATATATATATATGTACTCGGTTGCTTTCTGCTCCCCTGCTAAAAGTGTTTTTTAACTTTTAGTGGTTTAATACGGAAAACCCATTTGTTGGCAAGAAGTTAAAGTCCTAACATCCAAGCAAGATGCACCAAAGTATATATATGTATTTGAGCAGTGTATTTTTTGGGTGGCTCGGGGTCTATGCCCTACTTGCATGCCTCATATGCGGAAGCCTCAGCCAGCCTAGGCCGCTGCAAAGGGTTCCTTCACGAGCGCAAGTCAGCTGTACGCAGCGGTCTACGCGAGCAAATGTTCAGTTCAAGTGTACGACACGAAGAGGTGCACTTTGGACTTTTCAGTACCTACGCGGAGCCTACGCGAAGACTGTAGAACAAACAGAAGGAAGGCAAAAGAAGCAACTCCTTTATACTTGGCGAGCAGCATTCAGCCATGATTCGTTCAACAAACGCCTACGCGAGAAGCCTACGCGAGGGGTGACACGACAGCCTATGCGCAGAAGCCTACGCGAGCCTACGCCCCCAACCAGGATTGCCTCTACAAAGTACATGCAGTTCAGTGGTTGTACGAGTATAAACCCTTTCATTTGATGAAAAAAACCGCTGCTCAACTGGGAATGGCGATGAATGATGAATAAACCGCTGTTGGATTGATGTTTCGGTGTGTCCCATTTTTTTGCATTTGATGAAAACAAACGCTGCTCATCTGTCCTTTGAACAAAAATGGCAAGGCTCCCTCAACTCTTGGTTGACGTTGAAAGGGGAGCAAAAAAAAACTTCTAGCAGTTAAGTGGGGATTTCCCACGAAACCACAATAAGCAAAACTGCAAAATGTTTCCCAACGACAACCATGAACTCCCAAGGCAAATTTAAATTGATACCTCGAGCTCCGATTTCCAGTTTCGGCTCCCCTCCAACTAGCTAGCCATTCGGATGTGTATCTCAGCTTCCCAATTTGGATTGCTTGGGGGACCCAGGATTAATACACCGTCCCATTATTGGGGGGGTGTTCCCTCCAAAAGATGAATCCCCACTAAAAGGGGACACCCCCCTATTAATCAACCAGGGGTTTATTAATCCGGGGTTAACATTACCCTCCATATTTGAAGGGCTTCAAATTCCCAAACCAATTGGGATCCAATTCAGTATCCTCCCCCGCCTGGAGAAGATGCAGGCCGCAACGCCTGGGCCCCCAAGTGAAACCTTTTCCAAAAAAGGGCGGCCGTTTTTATTATTTGAAAAAACGAAAATGTTGTTTTTTTGGTGGAAATTGGTGGATGGTTTCATTTAATGAGTTTGTGGAAAGTTGTGGATTTGTGTCCAATGGGACCCAACTGCTGACCTGTTGTGTTTGCTTCTTTATGTTGCTGCCCTGATGTTGGTTCTTTAGATCTGCGGAATCAAGTGACCTCAAAGGCTCTCCTGGTTCAACCCACACGCCAAGGCTCAAGGGATTCGGTCTTCCGGGTGATTACAAGACGTTCCTTACGCCTGGAACCCGAAGCCGAGGGGGCAACGCATTTGTCCGGAAAGATGAAAGGCAAACCCCGGGAGTTTTGATGCGCAGCCAAAATGTGGTGATAGGAACCATCTCAAAGATCTACCCCATGGTTTTGAGATTTTTTCAAGAAAGATGAGTTTTGATAGGGAACCAGCTCAAAAGCGGTTGGTGGACGCGGTAAAAATCCCCCACCGAAATGATGTCCGCGGGTGCACGAAAGATCACGGTGAGACTTCGGAGAAGTTGGTCACCAAACAAAAACAAATGGTGGAGTCTGGAACAAGACATGGCTGTGGGTCAAAATGGGTACCCAAAATGGAACCCTGGTAAATGGAACCCATGACTAAAACAGGTGGTCCCCTGGTGGTTTAATTTTGACCCACACCCACATAGCTAGTTTTCTATAAGGGGGCGCTCTTTTGATTGCGGTACCTTGGCTTCCATGGTGTGAAGAAGCTCTGTCTTGGATGTG
The DNA here is from genome assembly GCA_963377175.1 of Effrenium voratum. Classification (NCBI taxonomy): domain Eukaryota; class Dinophyceae; order Suessiales; family Symbiodiniaceae; genus Effrenium; species Effrenium voratum. The sequence goes on along the minus strand of CAUJNA010003289.1, from coordinate 278,921 downwards.
AGTGATTCCATGGTCGCTGGGGTCCACCCGAGGTTAGTGCCCCAACTCCCTGCCAGGGCTGATGATCACACCACAAAAGAGGTCCTTTGAACATAGTACACACTCAGGTCCCAGAGGTCCAAAGCTCAGGTCCCAGAGGAAAGAGAAGAAAGAGAAAAGCGCGCGCGGAAAGCGCGCGCCCCCGGCTCCAAATTTGGCTCGAGGATGTGATCGGAGCCTGTTTCTCAGAGCCTGTTAAATGGGTTCTCTGAATCGAGTGCCTAGAAAGCACCAGCAAGGGGCCTATCCTCCAGTCAGCTCGGTCAAGCTTGAAAACAAGCCCGTTGCCCTACAGCCAACCACAGTGCTCACAAAGCAAGCACGGTCGATTCCGTCAAGAATGCATTCCACTCTGAGCCCGGCAAACCCGCAGTGCCAGCGTTGCTTGTGTGACCTGAGTCTTGGGTTCCTTTCAGCAACTTTCCATTTTGCCGAGAGGCCCACTGCATCCGCAAGCGCTGTTGCCAGGCCTGATCCTTGGAATGGAGCCCGGCCAAGGCCTCGTAATTGATACGAGCTAAATGCTTAAATCATCTGGATATCGCTGATCATCTCGGTTAAACCTCCAACATGCTGATAAAGTTTAGGGTAGAGATGGTAGAAAAGATATGGACCAGGATGTTTCCCCCCCACGCCCATTATGATATATGGTTGTGGTGGTCAAAACCCTTTTGGGATCCCATTTTGGTTGGTACCCAGAAGGCGGAATTCCGGCCGTGAAATCACCTCAAGGCTCGACCCTAAGCCAGAAAGCCGCAAAAGGAACCTATTCGGCACCGCATACAAAGAAAGCCACCATGTTCAAACCCCACACGGCCTTCGATCTTATTTTCCATTTATGGGTTCCCAGCTGCGCAGCTATGGGTTCCCAGCTGCGCAGCTGATTTTCAAACCAAGGTTGTGCGAAAATACCGAGAAGCCTTGGCCTTTCTTTAGTTCGGAAAACGCCAGATACAATTGCGGGGAGAACCCCTGCATTTCTTGGACACACCCATTTGCAATTCCAGGTTTGCCCCTGACCCTTGGCCAGAAAAAAGCGATATCCATTTTCGGGCTGCTCTTCCCTAGTCAAACCTGTTGTAGGTTTTATTGAAAAGACCCGAAAGATCTAAGAGGCTGGGATTACACCGAGGACCAGCCGCGTTCAATTTGTTTGGTAGCTAAATTGAGTCGAAGATGCAAGAGAAGGAAATCCGCTCAGGTCGAATCCAAGCCTATGGGGACCCTTCCAGACATCTCCTAGACCCCAAGAAAGCCCGCCCCCGACTGAGGCGAAGGCCCAGACCCTGGCAGCTCGGAAAGCGGGGAGCAACGAAACACAAACCAGTCCCTTGGTGTTTTGTTGGTTCTATCTTATTCAATTTGTTTTCTTCTCTTTTTTTTGGGCGGCGGGGGCGAACATACCCTGTCCAATAACATGGCATGGGATTTGATGAAAACTTGGCCCGTCCACTAAGATGGAGAAACATACCCTGTCCACTACTGTGGGGAATCTGCCGGCGTTGCGGGGTCCTACAAACACCAAAAATTGACATGCTCGTGAGAGGAAGGGTACATGATTGAGAAAGAGAAACTGATTTCCGACGATCCACGGTGTCTTTGGGGAAGAAGAAAAACGCATTGCATTCCAAAACTCTGCGCCCACCTTCTGGTCTCCTTTGGGAAAGTTAAAGAACGCATTTACACGAGCATGCATCGTCACAAAGATCTGGTTTCATCGTGTTTTGCATCGTTTGCAACAACACTATCTCGTTCTGATGCGTGAATTTAGGGGGTCCTGTCACAGGAACATCTTGTTCAATTGTCGGATAATTGGTCGGTCAATCTGGTTGTGTTCCGTCCAGCCCGTTGGATTTCGCTGAAGCCCCTACTTCCTAGTGATCTAGTAAGACTTTGGGTGTGCCCAATGTCATTCCTTTGACTACAGTAGATTTCATGACATGTCTGACCTGGTACATATTCATGAACTGGCCAAACATATAAAGGACCTTCCGAGCAAGGGGTGAGGTACTTCGGCCCCAGAGCCGGGCAGCCCGGGAATTCCCTGGAGCGAAACCCCGAGGAACTCCTCCCTCGGCCTGGAGCTTTCCGGCAAATCCTCGCAGGGCATGGCCTGCGAGAGGGCAAAACGTGGGAGCTAAACTGCCCTTTTTGGTTCAGACCCCTGGAAAAAACAAAAATATGTCCAGTGATAAACTCCTTTTAAAACCAACCAGGGGAAATCAAACATATTCTTAAGCAAATGGCAGCGCCGTTCTTGATATCTTCATGAATCCCCAAGTAAAGCGGCTACATCATGGGCTTCGCTCGCTGTACCCCAATCGGTGAGCTCGTCACAAAATATGGCAGAAAACCTGGTTGTAGGAAATAAGCTTTTCTTTGATACCAGAGTGGGATTCCCATACCCACCACGACTTTGTCACTTTGAGTTCTCACGGTACACAGAACCAAATCATCCAAAATCATGCCCCCCAAAAAAAACAAAAAAAAACAACAGCAGTAGTCCAAACGCTTTGAACCAATTGGCGGGGTACCTTGGCCCTACTGGGTACACCGGAATAATATGTTTGGATTCTGGTACATAATGCGTCTACTAAACGTTTCAAAACATAGAGGAGTTCCCAGAATTGGCGGCAGGGTACTGCAAGGGCCTGAATCGTTGTGGGGTAGTTTAAAATGCTAATATTAGTTTGGCCCAGTATGTTACTACTCCTCTGTAGAGTCATATTTCCAGTTTCTAGTCCACTTTTCTCGTGGCTTTGCTTCCACATTGGTTTGCGGGGCAACAGGCCAGTGCAGGATCCATTTTGGTGAGTTCAGGTATTGATCTTGGATTGGTTTAGGGGTTAGGCAAAAGTGTCCTTGTGGTAAAATAGATGGCCATGGAAAATGGAATGAAGCCCATAGTGCCATCTACCTCTCACCGAACCAACCTAAAAAGGCCATCTATGCTGAAGGGATTTAGCGTGCTACGGCCCAATTATACTCAATCATCGCTCTTTCGCGTTTTGTTTGTTTGCTTTTTCTCCGCCGGCCGTTTTGCCCGGAGCCTCTTGAGAGAAATCAAGAAACTGAAGAGCATCCAAAAGAGCACCGGGGGGCCCAACTAAAAATGACAGTCGTAGGCTCTGGCACTGACTGAACCTCAACAATGTAACATGATGTCCAAAAAGAGGACCCAGAACAAGAGCTGGAAAGGGGGAGTGATATTTGGACCAGTTGGGCTATCCCTCCTTTGGCCGAAAAAGAAGTGCCGATTGGGAAGAGTTGTCGCAACGGCACCACCCCTCTCAGTGCGATAGCGCTTGCCGAACCAAAACTTCCAACAGATTGTCCAAGTCGCGCAGTGCCCTTGCAAATGGGTTCCAACCCAAAAAACAGACAGGGTGCTCGGGGTCAAAAATAGGGTACCCCCAAAATGACCAGGTCCTCCAGTAGAGAGGTTAGAATAAGGGTGCCCTTTTTTGCTGTAGTCTATCTTAGTAGCAAAACCCTCCCAACCAAAAAAGAAAAAAGGTAAAAGTTGGCACCTAGCTGGGGGACCTTGACGTTGACGCCTTTGACCCACCCCAGCTTCGGCACCCAAAACCGCCTCGGCGGGCCGAAGGCCCTGCAGACGCAAGAAGCGGCACGCCGCTGCGGCCGCCTCTTGGGCTGCCTGACGCGCCACCCGAATAGCCCAAAATGACCCCAGCCGAAGCCTAGGCAAATGGCCATGGGTCAAAGCCTTGGTTACCCCCCAGTGAACATCAACCAATCTAACCACTAAAATAGGTTCTAACATGGGAGGTGAATTCACCTACCCCAAAATGGGATCCCATTGGTTTTGACCCACAGCCAGAAAGGTGGGTCAAAAATGGCCATGAACCTCGAAAGTGAGTGGACCTGAATCCCCACCTAAATGATGTCCACCAAAGGATCTGAAAGTGGCAACCAAAAAGTGATCTTTGGACATGCGGAAACTCTGAAGTGAGAATATGCGTGTTGCTCCAAACATGCATGCATGGGTGTGAATTTGAGTGGGTCCCGGACCGTTTGGACATCCACATTCGGTGAACATTCATGTCCAACCACTTTGGAGGTGATTCTTAAACTTCAGAGCCATATGGATATATCGTTTTGAGGGAACCCTGTTTTTATTACACATTCTCGGGACCCAAGAGTTTTTGCTTGGATTCACGTTCTGGGTTTGAGCGTTTGTGGGGGGGTTGCGGGGAACTGAGCAACATCCCAACCCATGTCACCCTGACTGATGGACTTGTGGTGGAAGAGGGCTAACTCCTTTCATTGCGGAGGATCATAGGTCGTTTCAATCAGGGTCGTGTCCTCCAAGCAAAATCGTTGGAATGTCACCTGAAACAAGGAACCCCATCTGAAGTTGCCCATGATGCATCCTTGTAGGTAGGCTAATCCAACGCCCACCCTAAAATCATGGTTTGAGGAGCTGCTTTCTATGATACCAATGAAACACTTTGAGCAAGTGGCAACGACACTGGGATGTGACTCACGTTTTGCCCGTTGGATCTGGGGCTGAGCAGTTGTGTTTCGTACGTGTTGAAACCAGCCACGTCGACAAGCTGCGAGATGGATGATCCAGCGCATTCAAGCGTGCCAGTCCCTTCCACAGCGATGGCAGACATGCAGCGACGAACTGCGCAAATCGCCGCACGCGACACATATATCTTTATAAGGATTGTGTGCAGGGCGGAAACAACGCCAAACATGCGCGCCGGCATCCAGAGGATTGGAGCAAACTCAAAATGGTCAACAGGTTTAACTTAGAACGTCCCCACCTCCAGCCCCAGCCCCACTCCTCCCAATTCGCTCCTCCCAACCCCCCCCCCCCCCCCTCACCCCAAGCGCCTCCTTTTCCGGCAGCGCGCCAATGGAGAGCCAGGTCTCATCGAACCCGGCCAGCTGACGAACAGGAAGCTGATCGAGATTGGGAGCGAGACTTGGGTGCTACTGTGGATGGACAAAATCAATTTCACACCACTTTGAAATCATGGGACACCGTTGGTTTGTTGGTATTTACAGAGGAATCCTCATTCCAGGGCATCTTAGGTGGTGCAGGATTCAAACTGGACGATCTCTGATCCCAGCGCAAGGAAAACCACGACGATGTGGCACAAGGATTGAGGAACAACCATCAGGTTTCAGCGAATCGTTGGTGAATGCGAAAACCATTTTTGTTTACATATCATTGTTTTAGACAAAGACGTAAAATGTCCCGAAAAGAGATGAAAGCAGAAGGTATTGGGAGTTTCCTGAGTGATTCAGGTTGTTCATTGCCTTTGGGATTTGCTTTGCAACACTTCAAGCCGGTCCGAAAGACATGTCGGGCAAGCAGGTCGAACCATGATAAATGGGGGGCAACTGGGGTTAGTTCCATGTTGTAAGCTACTAAGTGGGTTGAACATCCAAACAAGTTGCGCTACTTAGAATTCTTCGCTGGCACCTTGCAGGATATCGTGCGCGCCCTCATCCATCCATGTTGCCCAAGCCACACGAATTCAAGAGCACCAGGGGCCCGGACAAGGGGACCCTGCTTTTCCAACCCCAAACCATCTGCTGTCGATCTTCGCCCCGCCAATTCGCAAAATTCACCCGCTTTCCCTCGCCATCCAGCCCAAACACACTTCAAAAGGCGCAACGTGGGCTCCGAAACGCAGTTGCGAATGCCAGCTTGGAAGAGGCCAGGAGCTGCGCTGCTTTCGGAACTTGTGTACCAGGGCCAAGGCCAGCCCGCCTCTGAAGGACACGAAATGCAGATCGTTTGCAGGCAAGACAACACTAGACACCTGCAACCCCGCAGATTCTATGCCCGGAACCTCTGCCCCGCATTTCCAAAGCCCATCTCAGACCCAAGATCGCCTCTCCTGTCCATCGACTCATATTTTCAGACAGCTCGCAGATGTCCGAGATCGATGTTCTGGGCAACTCTATTTGGGGAGGACCAGCGGACATCATCCCCTGTGAGCTCTTCAGAACCGTGGCCGTCTGAGCGTTTTCTCAGACAAGGGTTGCGCCCGTGACTGCGCAAGGGGGGTACTCGGCCTATGGTGTGAAAACCTCAGCTTTTGGCTGCTGTCGCTTCTCAGGCTGGTGCACTCAGCCACCAGGACAGTCTTACGTGGGTGTGTCTCCTACCAAAAAAAAGGAACGCTTGCAGCTGGCAGGGATGTATTTATCTTTGCCCGTATTCGACCAGCAAAATGGGGAGTCGGGGGTCATTGATCAACAGAGGATGTTGAGTTTGATTGCCTACCTGCCTGGACGTCCATCCCCCTTTTCTTCCGAACCCAGCCGACTCGCCTGCTCCAAGCTGAGCAGCACCGGCGCAAGGGGGGAACAAAACCAGCCCCTCTGCCACGCCTACAGGGGATTTTCCGAATCGATCGGCTGGAAACATTGGATGTGTCAAAAGGGGGGAGGGGGTCCCCAGGATTGGTCGCCTTTGGGTTTCCCTTCAAACGAAAAAGGGTAGCCTCCAAAAAACACACACCCATGTGGGTCACAGAAAAGCGCAACAAGACGATCCCGTTGTTTACCATTTGTCTGTCCTTGTGGTTTGGTCCTATCTAGAGAGGCTCGGAGCAACCCTGAAACTCGGGTGCGGTTCAAAAGGAACAAATACAACCCAAACCCAAACACCACATGGATCGAGTGCGGTTCTTGGGTTTCAACAAGAACACCCAACAGAAACCAAGATTTCCCCAAATGGGAGTCTCTTCTTTTTTGGGGGGGCAAATGTCCTGGCTCCAAGTGGGTGTCTCTTCTTTTTGGGGGGGCCTCCATTTGAAAAGCTCGGCTTGTTCGGCACTCCAAGCGGAAACCACCGCAGCCCACCCCAAACCTCGCGGCAGACCTCCCGGGGGGCCTGGAACTCGGATCGGGAAAGCAGCGCCTGCAGAGAGAACCGCTGGTCCCACGGCCGTGGCGAATTCAAAAAACCCCGGGAATTCCACGATGGGTTGATCTGGTAAGTGGAAACATGGACCAAAACCCACATTTTTTGGTTGCCCGGTCGGTAAGTGGAAAAACATGGGTTACCCAAAAAAATATGCGGCTGGCCCCTCCTGTGTAGTTTTTTGGTCCATGGCTGTGGCTCAAAGAAAAAACGATCGGAGGGGCAAACCGCAGAAGTTGTTGGTCCATGTTTCCACTTGCCAGGCTAACCCATTTTGGGTACCGGTTTTTTGAGCCACACCCATATGTCTGGGCTGTCCGTTTTCAGATCCTTTTTCCCCTTGCAAGTGAATCACGTTTGCTTGGTTGACGTTGGGTTTGGGGAGCAACAATTCTCAAATTTTAGCAGTTCAGTGGTTGGATTTCAACCACTAAACCACAATAACCAAAAATGGGAAGAATGTTTCCCAACAACAACCATGTTTGGTGGGCGAAAAATGGAAACCCAACCACTAAACCAACTCCACGGCGTTAAGCCAAGGAACCGGACTGGCGGCCACGGAACCCAGCTCTATCTTGGGCCTTACGGCAGCCCCCAAGAAAACCACAAAGGCCGGCAGCTGTCCCCCCGCCTTTTGCCGACCTAAGACCCCGGCTGAAATGAGTCATGAAAGCTGAACCAAGGGACCTTGGTTAGTTTTCTGCTCCCCTAACTTTTAGTGGTTTAATGTTGACCCAGGATTAATAAACTCGTCCCACTATTAGGGGGGTGTTCCCTCCAAAAGTGATGAATCCCCACTAAAAGGAGACACCCCCCTATTAATCAACTAGGGGTTTATTCATCCGGGGTTAACATTAATACGGAAAACCCATCAGTTGGCAACAAGTTGAAGTCCTAACATCCCTTGGCAAAATGCACCAAAGGAACCTGCCATCTCTTCATGTGGTGCCTCTGTCGCCCCCTTTTCAAACAACTCCCCCTGCGAAAAGAAAGACACCAACCGACCCCCGCCAAAAAAAAATGAAGGTGCCCCTGTTTCCCCGGGTTGAAATCAACTGGGGGTTGTTGATGCGTAAGCATTAAACAGCATCCAACAAAAAGAGAGGGCATTGCAAGCCTCCCTTGAAAAGCCCCTGACGGGTCTTGGACTCTTGGACCTTCCTGCACAAGCACCTGGGTCTTGGACAACATGGTAACTCGTTTGGTGCGTGTGTGTGTGTAAGTGTCCTCCTGAAAAGGATAAAAGGGTTCGTTTGGGCACCCAAAGCTGCGGCAGGATTGTGGCTTCAATGAGTCATGAGACTGAACTGAGGCTTCCCAGATTGCAGCCGAAGCTAATAGTGCGCTTCTGGGGCCACTAAGGACACCTTCCCATGGCTCCCTGAGCTCAATCCGGGCTCCCTGCACTTTCCCCAAATATATATATATATATATATAAAGCCAAAACGACACCTGGTGATGTTTGAAACCATCAAAGGGGGCAACATAGGGAATCTTGTCAATTGGACCTCAGTGGCTAATCTTGTTTCCGTCTTCAGTCAGCCGCGGCCGTGCCTCAGGCAATTGGTCCGTGTGGGCGAAAACCGCGAAGTGGTGCTCCTGAGCGGAGACGTGAACCCAAAAACAGGGCGTTTTGAGCGTCGCTCGACCCAAACCCAAAAAAGGAGAAATACGAGGACCACCGGGGCTGCTCCCAACCGAATTGGAAGGTTTGTAGAATTTGGTCCCTTCAAACATCACTGGGTTTCCCCTTCAAAAGTTGCAACTTGCTTTGAGTTCCCTTTTGTAGGTCCAAGCAGGGAAATGGAGGAGCCTCTAGCTGCCATCGCCCATTCAAAAGTCAACATCCTTGGATTTTGGTGTGCCCCATTTCCTAGTGGCAATTTGGCGCGCCAATGTCAGCAAATGACAATCAATATTGGCAATTTCTCACATGGCTGTGGTTGTCAAAACCAATGGGACCATTTTGGGGGAGGTGCACCACCCATTTTAGTTTATTTTAGTTGGGATTGGGATGTTCACCGGGGGTACGGGATTTTGACCCATGGCCACATGATTGTGTTGCAGCACCACTAACTGCGAAGCACCCCTTCTTGGATGCTCAACTCACCTGGCAAGTAGGCAAAGGATATACAGGAACTACCATTCCAGAGTTGCAACAATTACACAAGCTTTCTACACTCTTTTCAACAATCATGGAAGTGCAGAAACGGGATTGACAGACTACCATCTAAAAGCGCGTCGCTGTCCACTTCCATGATTGCTGGAAGGAGGTAAGTGGATTGAACAAGGTGAAATGGGTACCCTGAAAAACAACACTTAATGCTGACCTCTTCTCAATAATCCCAACTTAGCAATCAGGGTGTTCCCCCTGGAAAGCATTGACACCACTAACAAGGGATCCCCCAGTGAAGGTTCACTCCCCCTTGAAAAACAAATCGAGCTCAGTGGATTGGTTGGCTTTATTAGCTTTGCTTGCTTCTACAGGGAAGCCTACAAATGGCATCCTACAGCGTGAGGATTGTCTACTCAGACAGCTCCACCTTATAGTCGTCGACCTGACCCAAATCGGCGCATGCTTAGGTTTTAGTTGTCTTTCTTTTTTCCTTTTTTTTGTTTCTCTGGGGTTCTCTTTGCTTATAAGTTTATAAGCCAAGGCACCACCTGCAGCAGCACGTAGCTTTCGCTCCGCAGCAACTCAGAAGCCTCCGGAAACGCCCTTGGGGATGGTGGCGGTAAGGACGAGGTGTTTGGGGAAGGGGTAATTCTGGTGGACCGGGTATTGGTTTTTAGGGAATTGCGTGGGTGTGTGTGTGTGTGTGTATGCGTGCGCTTGTTTATGGTGCACACCAACTGTTGGATGTTTTGTTTAGGGTATTCGCTTTTCGGTTGGTGCCACCCGCAGCGTCGGGGCCATGAGTTTACCATTCTCAAATCCCAGCCGGTGGTTGGTAAGCGGGGAAGGGCCTCAAAGTGACAAACTGGACATGGAACACTGGATCAACATGACCCACGGAAATCGACATGGTATGAATACCGTTTCGTCCTCCTAGACATTCAGGGACTCCTGACCTGACACCAAATGACCCAACCTCAAATGGCGAAAGTGGAACAGGGGGTTAACAAAAGAGGGGGCTCAAAACCAAAAAAGCAGAGTTGGCCGAAAAGCAAAGGGAGGGTCAATACACAGAAGGGAACTAAGCAACGGAGGGTCACCCAAAAGGGGAGGCACAAAGAGCCCAACCTGGATCACTACGCCCGCGAACCCAGGTCCAGGGTTCAGCAACTCAAAAAAAAATCCTGCAAGGACGGATGTCTCCTCCAAAGTGACCGCATGCTTGAGACAAGCCCTTGTTCAAACATGTTTGACCCACCGTTGTTTAGACAACATCTCCTTTCCGTTTGCCCAGGATCTGGTTCACACACAACTTGCAACCAACAAGCGAAAGATGTGTTTGTCCTCCTTTGGCGGCACCCTTTTTGTAGCTTCCCCCATTTTGAGACAACCGCAAATTCTCTCAGGACACTCCCCCAATCAGCGAGACGCTGCGTGCATGCGCTCGAATGCCGGCGGCGCAGGCGAAGTATCCAAGACAGGACATTCTACTACCATGTTTGGCAAATTTCCAGTAAAAAAACCTGTACCCGGAATGCAAGTGAAGTGATATGCTGGAGGTTTTGCAGCTGTTTGTTTTCTGTTGCACCTTCCATTCACCCATGGAATGCTTGGGTTTAGGATCAAGAGCGCGATTTACTCTGCTTGATGTTCAATCTGGCAAATCATTCGAACCGTTTCCCCCAAAAGCGATCCATCCGGACCCCCCTGGAAAAAAATAAACAGAATCCATGGCAACTTCACCAAAAGCTGCCAAAAAAGCTTACCAAAAGGCGCCTCTGGCCCTGTTGGCTGCTCCTCCTACAATGTCCTCACACACCACCAAATGGAAACTCACAAAAGGTCCAGGCGACCTTGACACCCAAAGGGTTTTCGGGACCCCCAGGGTTGTAACCTTTTTCAGTGGGTTGACCTTCCATGCGCTCATGTCCCATCCCCCCAACAAAACCAGAGGCAAAATGGAGGTCATGTTAGCCGGTCCCAACATGTGCCTAATGGTGAACCATGCGGTGAAATACCCTCCAATCATGGAACCTGGCAGGGGTTTGGAAGGCAAAAGCTTGTACTGTGGGAAGGTCCCATGTGAGTCACAATCAAAACCTGGTACAAAAATGGTGAACCCAGAACCATGTAAAGAATTAGAAAGGCGGCCGCAACTATTTCCGGCTGGGTCTTTCCCTGACTAACCTTCATCTACCCAGGTTTTGATTGTGGCCCATGTCCACTTCCACTGGAAAGAGGGTGGCGAAAACCGCCTTGCCTGGGAGAGAGAGCACTGCGCCAGCACGTGGCCTGTCATAGACCTCACCGCCCAAGCGTCCATCTCCTGCGAGACGAAAAGGAGAGCCGACCAAGGGACCAACCCCAGCCTCGCAAAAAAAAAAAAGCATATCCCCAACATGGAATCCCCGAACAGTCTCCGAATCCGGAACCCTCCCTGAAAGCTGCCCCAAACCACTGCCCCAAACCAATCCAGAGCATATCTGCCCATAGCTTTCAGCTGTTGGCAAAAAATCAGGGGGAAGCTGTGAAACAAACCCACCATCTTTGCATGCCCGTTTCCACACCGACATGCTCAAACGTTGCACGATTTGATTTTGGCTGCCCTGGCTAAAATCTCGAAGCAACCCACAAAAAAAAAGCCTTGGAATTTCCGCTTTTGCATTGCAATTTCCCGACAAGCTCTTCTTTTTTTGGACCATGTTGGTGCGTTTGCCCCGGGAGCACAAAGCCCTCAGATATCAGTTGTTATAGCCTTGTCAAGAAGGCTTGTTCAGGTCCTCACTTGAACTCTAAGCCCGGCCAAACTTTTTGCCAGTAGGCATAGCTAACGTCCCCCTCAATGACGAACAAGCGAGCTCACATCGCACGTTGGAATCCCACCCAGAATGCGCGTTCCGTTCGGAACAAATGAAGCCGAGGAAGTTTCAAGTGTTGTACGCATCCATGTGGCCATGGGTCAAAATCCCGTACCCCCAGTGAACATCCCAATCCCCACTAAAATAGACTAAACTGGGTGGTGCACCTACCAACCAAAATGGGGTCCCATTGGTTTTGACAACCACAGCCTAGTCTCCCATGACGTGTGGTCTCCGGCGCCTCTGTGAAGAAGAGCGGTCGAAAGATGCTCCCGCGAACCGCCGGGAATCAATCAGCTTGATTTAGATGCCACGGTTTCAGGGCTTGCCTTCGACATTTCTTCAAATCAAGACATTTCTTCAAGGGGATCCCTTCGTTTAGGCTCGGATCAAGGTTGCAACGATGGTTGCAAGTGAGTAAGTGGGGTTAGTCCCCTTATGACCGAGGGTATAAGCTACTTACTACATAGTTGAACATCCAACTACTCAGAAAGCCAGGGTCAACCATCTGCCTATCAATCCGAAACTAAGTGTCCGAGGCGTTTCCACTTTTCATGTATATTGGTTCCAGCCACCACTAACAAATGGCAACAAGGAAAGTCCGAAAATTGACATGTTTCTTTCGGAACATGTCAGTCATAACTCACCCCAAGAACTTGTAATTAAGAGGAAAGAGAGGATCCCCGCGGCAACTTCATTGCTTATTGTCTGTAGCGACTTCACTTGTCCCGTATGTGGTCCTGGGCCAAGGGGGGTTCTGATGGTTTTCTGGAAAGATTCGGATCCGTCCCCCAGAAACATGACACGTGTATCTTTTAAGGAGCCCTGAACATGGGCGCGCTTTTTGGAGACCCAAAGAAGCGCGCGGGAGAGTCCTCCGCCTCTGTTTCCAAGACGATCCGACCTGGGCACACCAGACCCGGCACACCAAATGAAAGGCGCCCCATGGTTCATAGGGTTTTTTAGAGGATTTTTATAGGGTTTCATAGGGTTTCATGGGGTTTCATGAGGGTTTCATGGGTTTATTTTAGGGTTTCATGGGGTTCATGTGTTTTTTTTTTGGGGGGGGTTCATAGGCGTTTGGCTTTCGCGGGGTTTCAAAGGGTTTCATGGGGTGTCATAGCTGGAAATCTGAAGCTTGGCCTCAGGCTGCGTGTGTTTCAAAATCCACAAACGCGCGATCGCTCCTTAAGCGCCAGCTGAAATGATACATTTGCACGGGACCCTCCGTGACGTTTGGCCTTTCACGAAGCCGGCAGCCTGCATGATGACCCTGATTTCCCAAAAGGAGCGGGGCACCATCTTTTGGGCAGTGACAATATCTGCGTTTCCACCTCGGGCACTACCTGCCATTTTGCAACAGCACAGGCCAGAACCGCACGAACCAACCTTTCAATCGCAACGGGTTGGGCCACTCACATTCCTAGCACCTCAGCCCGAAAAACCTCTGGGCCAATTCTCCCTGCGGGCATGTGTTTTGCGCTGTCCGGACTTGGCGAGAGAGTCAAGCGCCGCTTTCATCAGCTTCCTTCTTGGTGGATTTGCATTTGCTGGTTTGGTGGTGCAGGGTGGTGGGGTGCAGAGGTCCAAATCCCGGACTGTGGCCATGGAACCAAGTTCCAAAGCTGGCTATCCTGGAAGTGAGACATTCAACGCGCAGGGAACTGCAGTGTGGACTCACTTGCAGCAGCGCATGGGCTTCAGGCGCCAAGTCATCAAGGGGCAAACCTCGCGAAAAACATCTTGTTCAAGAGCAATGGAACCCGGGAACGGCATCAGACACGTGGTTCATCTTCAAATGACACCTGCAAATTCTACAAACCTCTCAGCTGACACAAGAATTGCCTCGTTCATCTCCCGAATCGGTGAGCTCGAGGCCCACCAAACAAACAGAACTACTATCCCCTGGGGGCCTAAACGCAGAACTTGGGGTGGTGTCTTCAAATCAAGCTTTATAACCATGAGGAAATCATGTCGATGTTTGTTCGCCGCTGTTTCCCTTTCTGAGGTCCCTGCTGAGCTCCTGATGCTGGCGCCTGGAGATCGATCTAATTCGACGGAAGTTGGTACATGGCGAGCATGAATTTTAAGGGACCCTGTTCAAGTTGGAACTTTCAGAGGTACGGGTTTGGGAGGTGTGAGAACATGTGAGAACTACCACTAGGGGGTTTTGACCGCCTTGCAAGCTTATATTGGTAAGGATCCATCCCTCCAACAACTATGGACATGGAGATGCCCTTGACCTGTGGACAGCATTTGGATTTCCTGTCCCGACCACTTTGGTTTCCGAGATGAAATTCATCGTCCCTGAAGCTTCTTCCCAGGCTTGGTCATTCGGTTCGACCCTTTGAGCAGCTCAGGATTGAAGAAAACTCCTAGGGCCCTTTCTCGGGGGGGGGCAAAAGCTGTGGAGGGATTTGAGTTGAGTACCCAGGAACTTTTCACTCAGGGAGCTAGAATGATAAACCCTTGGCTTTGCTCAAGGGCAAGGGGCGTGCCCGTTTAGGGCTTCTTCACTTGCGGAAGCAACCTTAATATCCCGCCAGGTTGATAAGTCCGGGGGCAACATTGAGCTCCCCATTCGAAGTCCATTGGCATCATGGCTGTGAATGTTGTTGTTGTTGTTTTTTCCTCCCCCCAGGACAAGTTTGGCGGGCTGCAAAATGCCCAGGTATTTCCGAGTTGCTCATGTGCTTAAGTTTTGGACTACTTTCACTTGTCATGAACATCAATCCAAACAAAGATCAGGACATGGGCGCAGTCAAGCGTCAAACCAACTATCATCTCACGTGCAACGAAAGGACGCTAATAAGGCGATCCCTGGAGTCGGGTGGCTGTCTCAAACCAAAAAGCAAGTTCGGTTCGCAAAGCCAAAGCAGCGCCCAAAGACTGACGTTTGGTTTTGCCAAGATCACAGGTTTAAGCCTTCTGATGTCACATGTCAGCCAACTAGAATCACCTATTAAACATGTCAATAGGAGTTTTGGGCATTGCTCAGACGCTGGTTCAAACCAAAGCTATCTAAGTCTGGGCTCCACCTGTTGCTGCAATTTAACTCTGGGTTCAATGGAACCGCACGCTTTGGGCGGTGTCGCATTGGGTAAAAATTGAGCCGGCAGCCACACCCACCCTACAGTTCCCCTTTAAGGGTGGCCATGGTCATTCAAACTCATTTGGCTGTGGATCAAGAATACGTACCCAAAATGGGTTGCCCTGGTAAATGGACCCCTTCTCTAAAATCTGCGGTCCATATCCTGGCGGTGACTCATTTTTGACCCATACCCGTTTGCCAGGCTGCACTCCGATTCCGTGAGACCTAAGCCTCGGGCCAGTGGTCCATGAAGTCGGGCGCCGCTTTGAGCGGCGGCGGGAGCAACGGGTTGATGCCCACGTAGATCCTTGTTCCGCGGCCCCTTTCGGCTCGGGTTCTTCCCCGGACACGGCGGGGTTTCGGTTGCCGCGAGCGGAGGGAAGCGAGCTGTCTAGAAAGAAGAGGGGAGCCTAACACCCCCACCTCCCCCGGCCATGTTTTTTTTTTGTTGGGGGGGGAACCCCAACCAACTGCCGACAACCAACAGCAAAAAACCAACCGCCAACAACAAACAACCAATAGCCAACAGCCAATGCCTAATTCGAAGGGACTTCCATTGCGTTTGGCATTGACATGTCTTGACCCCATTTTGAGCAAAATGTTTCAATTGAATACTGTGTGGATATCATGGGGTTTGTGCGAAGGTTTGTGTCCAGCACTCATGTTGGAGTCAGAAAGCGAAGGATCCGGACCCACCCTATATTTCAACCAGGGCTTGATTCATCCTGGATTCCCATCAAAGGGGTGTTCACCCACTAAAATTCTATGGCCATCTGTCAAACGGGTTTGTCCGAAACACAGCATGGAGCTCAAGCACTCATGGAAGACATCCTAGGAAGCAGCAATTGGCTTTTCAAGAGAACCCAAATTGGGGTCTCTCAGCATGACCAGAAGACTGGGGGGGGGGGGGTATTCTTTTGACTTCTGCTGAAACACGAAACAAAAGGGGTCCCCCATTTCGAGAACCCCCGCCCCCCTAGATGTCAACGAATTTGACAGGCCAAATGGTTGCTGGACACACCACAGGCTCACCGGGTCCTCAATTGAAAATATATACCCAAATTGGCACCCCGTTTTGATTGACAGTGTTGATTGGTCCGCAACGGCTTCCGCAAAAACACCACCCCATCACCCAGGAAACTCATCTAGCGGCAACCAACAGGCAATGTTTATTTTCGTGCTTTCCAAGAGACCCAGTGGGTCCCAGCTACCGCTGCGAATAAATTTGATGTTTAAAGGGAGGTTCCCTTGGCTGCCAGCTTATTCGTGGCACGTAGAAGTCCCTTTTGATGAAGTTGGTGAGCTATAACCATGGTCACAACCAGGGCAACTCGGGCTAGTTCCCCTGCCGTGGCTCTAACTGAAGTAAGCGGCAACTATTGAGTTTGTCTCCAAATAGGACCCGAACAACTTCGTGAGTTTCTCAAAACTAAGGGAAGACGCACGCCGAGGGCACGAAGCGAAACACACCGAGGCGCTGGCAACTTGGGACGGCTCTTGACACCTTGCACAACAGGGATCCTTACATTATACACCTGAACATTGCCTTGTAAATGGTGGCGTCCCTTTATTTTGGTGGAAAAAACCATGTTTCAAATGGTTGCAAAATGTATCTTTTAAGGAGCCCTGCACAAGGCCGTGTCTTTTTCCCCACCCGACAGGAAGGGGTTGTTAGATTTTATGTTGGAATCCGCGTTTGCGATGCTTCTACACCACGCCCCCACCCAGTATCCCGCCAGAGCAGCTCGCCAGTGGATCCCGCCGAGTATCCCGCCAGAGGCTCGCCAGTGGATCCCAGCCAGTATCCCGCCAGAGCTGCTTGCCAGTGGATCCCGCTGAGTATCCCAGAGCAGCTCGCCAGTGGATCCCGCCGAGTATCCCGCCAGAGCGGCTCACCAGTGGATCCCGCCGAGTATCCCGCCGGACCGGCCCCCGCCCAGCATCCCGCCAGAGCGGCTCGCCAGTGGATCCCGCCAAGTATCCCGCCAGAGCGGCTCGCCAGTGGATCCCGCCGAGTATCCCACCAGAGCAGCCCGCCAATGGGAGTAGTTCGTGAGTGGATCCCATCAAGTATCACGCCAGCCAGTGGATCCCGCCGAGTATCCCACCACAGCAGCCCGCCAGTGGAATCTGGCAAGTATCCCGCTGAGTATCCCAGAGCAGCTCGCCAGCGGATCCCGCCGAGTATCCCGCTGAGTATCCCTTGTCGGTGGATCCTGCCGAGTATCCGGCCAATATCGAGCCAGAGGGGCTCGCCAGTATTCGCCAGTGGATCCCGCCAGTATCCCGCCAGAGCAGCTCGCCAGTTTGGTTTTGCTGTTGGTGCCCGCGCGTGTGCTCTGCAGAGCGCGGGGCTGGCGGTGGCTTCTGCAGATGCATAACCCTGGTGCCTTGCCGCCGTGATCGGCCACGTGCAAGTAGTTGTTGCTCGCCAATAAGCTTGAAATGGGCTTGAAGCAGTGCTTTGCCATTCTTGCGCGGCAAATTATCAGTGGGAAGGGGTTGATTGGAATTTGGAGTCGAAGTCCCTAGGATGTGGAGGAATTTGTCGTAATGGTCGTAAGCTCGTGAGTGGAGGGTGGGGATTGCTCGAAGCAAAGTAATTGTTTTGTCTCAAAATCGGATCTCGCAAGCCGTGGGCTCCGCATTTCTCTGACACTAGGTGAGTCAAAATCAAAACCCGGTATCCAAATGGTCGTCGCAGAAACATGTGAAGAATTAAGAAGGCGGCCGCAGCTATTTATGGACATGCGACCAACGACGAGGAGGACTCCATGATTATGTACACCTCTATAAACCTGACGGACTTACCAAAAAAACGATCCGGAGCACCTCTACAATCAACAAGTGGCTTAATTATTCTTCCATGGGTTGGACATTTCCACAGGTTGCAGGTCATTGCCTCAAGAGTGCTATGACGCGGTCCGAGATTTGCTGGGCACAGCACCTGCTTTCCCATGGGATCCGTTTGGACAGCGAGGGTTTCTGAAGGTCAAAAAGAATATCCCCTTCTTTTGGCATTGGTATAGGGCGTTGCTCCTCGGGGGTGCTCCTTTTAGGGTGTAAAGGTAAGGCAAAGGGAAACCACCCGTCTTGGGGCAAACTGGAGATATCGAGTAGGCGTTTGAACTGGTGGCTAGAACCTGGCTGAACAAACCAGCCAACTGCTTGGTCTTCATTCTTTGGGAAGGGCCCAAAACGCGCTTCGACACACACGCGCACACACACACACACTCACATGCAATCGCATGCACAGGCACACAAATGTCGCATGCCCCGGTGTTGAAACGTAAACCCAACTGCAAACAGTTCAGATGGTCAAACGGGAAAATGAAGGACGCCATATGAGGGCAAGAAGGTGTGGGTTAAGTCCAGCAATCCAATCGAGATGTGCAGCCCTGCAGTTTGACAGGTGATCCATTGCGCAAAGCTAGTTGTCTACCCTGCCGACATGGAGGTTGAGTCTTTGCAAGAACATCGCCCTCTTGCACCTCTCAGGTTCCATCGGAAGGAGGGTCATTGCGAAGAAACCAATTGGCCCAAAAGCTATTCTGGTTCTCAAGAACAGCCGCCCCGAACAGCTTCGTTTCAAAGAGTACAAGACATGCCTACCATTCCTGTATAGACTCTACACTCTTCTCAAGCCCGAAATGTACGGCCTCTCGGCAGACTGGCACATATTTAAGGTGGGGGTGCTGCGTCCGATTTCTGGACATCCGTCGGCAATACTCACTATCTGAGTGGATTGGTCAGAACAAGTCCAACCGATTTCCGTGGCTCAAAAGATGGTACCCAAAATGGCCCCTTAATGGAAGCAAAGACCTCACCCTGCAGTTTGCCCTAGCTCTTGAATTTTGAGCCAGACCACCACTGAAGCTTCATGATTTTTCAAGAGCAAAGACTCGGACAGTGAAAATTTTGAGCCCCTCCGCCATCCAACTTAGCAAGGGGGTTGTCTCGAAATAGGGGAACCTCCAAAATGGCTGGTTTCCCATAATGGGGGAACCAAAAGGAAGGGAGTTGCGCCCCAAAAGAGACACACCCAATTGAAGAAAGAGCCTGTGACCGTTGCAGCCTCAAGGACCACGCTGGACCACTTGCTGGGGCGACATGTTTGTTCTGTTTCCAAAACACGGGCCGTCAAGTGTCCCCTTCGTTTTTACCTTTGGCTTCCCTTTGGGCTCCCAGACACCCAAAAACTCCTGCGGGAGTTTAGTGAGACACAGCGCTTCGGCTTCAAATTTCTTCTGCGCCTTGTAGCAAGCGCTCCAGCAGCAGGCAGTTCCCAGCCTGACTCGGAAGTGTTCGCCTATGAAAAATAAATTAAAAAAAATACCATCCCTCCCACTAACATGGCACCTGACAGGGGGCCCCTTCAAAAAGAAATTGGTCTTCCAAGTACACAGAGATGATAAGCATTTCTACTATTGGAGCCATGACCATGGCAATAAGGATTTACTGTCCTTCTTACCTCAAAGTCAGTGGTTGGGAATGGCTTATGCGGGGCCATCCAGGTACACCCCAGAAGCCATCATGTACACAAGCTGGGTATGTTAATTTTTGTGTAAGCACAGCCCTAGAAAGCAGCTACCCTTGCTTCAACTTCTTGAAATATGCAGCCCCTATGTTGAAAGGTTTAAAGGGAAACCTAAAGCCCAATTTTGAGGAAAACATGCGCCTGCACCATTGTCGACACTGTGAACCACTGCGAATCTGTGGGCAACGGTCATGGTTTCCTGAATAGGAATCCTTATCATGGTTGTCTAAACTTTCTGAAGGCTTGTGATCATCCCTGCTACCCCCAAGTACAAGGTAGAGAAACCCCAAGATGCTTGTGGCCTCTAAATGAGTATGCGTAATCTACGGATAAGTATGCCAACATGTAGTTAAAGAGCAGCGTGGCAATCTGGTCCAGACTAGCTACTCTCCCAGAAACAACAAGTTTTTTGTTTTTGAAATGGACCATCTTGCATGAGTCTCTGTGCTGGCAAGAACCCACAGGCTCTCCAAGGCGCTCCTGTCGTTCGAAATGGGGGGATGGCCAATCATGTGTCAGGTTCCATGCTTGAGCAACTCATCACCCGAACCTCCTTTTGAAACAGGGATTTCGTCGGGGAACGGCCTCAAGCCCTAGTCAAAACCGAAGTCTCCAGTACCCCCGACGCTTCGGTTCTTTGCTCTGGACCTTTTCCTCCTGAAAGCACGGCTTCGACCAACCGCGGTCCAAGTATTTCGGTGTTTCGGCTATCGCCTGGGCCAATCCAAAAAAAGAAACGGGATTGGTGTCCATGAAACAAATGTCGCAACAGAATCATCATTTCGGATCGAGAGACCTCAGCACCCTTCTTCCACAGGTCTTGCTCTAAAGATGAAGTTATTGGATGACGTCCATAAATGCAACGCACTGCATTGAGCTTGTGGTATCAATTCACTACTGCGACGGAGCATGTGGGGTGTTCACAATCCCAAAGAACAACAAGATATCCAAAAGGACAACAGGGCTGCTGGAAGAGCATGCTAAAATTTGGAGCCCCCAACACCACCGTTGGGCGTTGAAAGGAAGCCTTTCAAAAGAAACAACCGTTCCATATATTTATCGCCGAGGTATGACAATTCATCCCCAAGACAGGAGCCAAATCCTGCAGGCGGAAATCGCCAAGCCCAGATCTACCAGATCCCCTTTGAGGTCGCTATGGTGTTCCAAACGGGGTGTTCTAGGGGACACTTCCCCATTCTTTCCAGGGATCATTCTGTTCAGAAAACCAGCAGAATCCAAAGGGAAAGAGTTGGTTTTTGAAAAGAACGATGGTTGAAAAGAATGGAAAAGGAATCAAGCCCTAGAGGTGTGCCCAGTTTCACCGGGACCCATCCTGATCCAAGTCCTGCACCAAAAAGCTCCGAGGCGCTCAGAGATTCCGGAATCTCCGGAGAAAAACCTTCTGGGCCAGGCCACGCAGACTTTCTTCTTCTTCTTTATTTTTTTTTGGGGGGCGTGCCGATTTTTCTTGAGGACACCCCCTTTTTCTTTTTTTTTCGTTGGTTTCTTTTTTCCAAAACGAGCCCAAAAGAAAAAGCATCCATTTTGGAAGGGTCTCCAAGACAAAAAGACAAACCCCTATTTTTTTAAGGGAGGCCAAAAGGAAAAGCCACCATTTTTGAAGGGTCCCGCCAAAAAAGGCACACCCATTTGCAGGACTTGCACCCGGTTTTATCCATCCGTGCAACTTTTGAGCTTTTGGCTTCCCGGCCATCGGATGCAGGAACAACAGGTCCACTGAGTCCTAAGCTCACGTCCAACGCCCGAGCTTTCCGGATGTCCAGCTTTGGGCATCCGAATAACATCACCAGGAACTAACAAAAGAGATCATTCCAATTAAAACAGGGGAGGTTTAACACCTTTCAGGGAAAAATGTAGGGGACCCTGTCCCCCAAAGGACATGGAACTCATAGGTTCACCTTTGCAAACCTCGGCTAACATTTGGACAGCTAAATGTGCGTTTCACGGTGACTGTTGCAAAGTCCAACGACTGCGCAAAAGGCCGCAGAAGGGCGCTCTCTCAAGAGTTGTCCACTTAAGACTGGCAAGAACTTCACCCCCCTAGAAGGCAACTCTGGCACCAAACTTGTACTTCAACTTGCTGGTGCCCAGCAGGGAATGAGGGAATGACCCCTAAACTGGTGGTTTCCTTTGAGGGAATCCCTGGGTTCATTCCCACATTCCCTACTGAGCACCAGCAAGTCAAAGAGCAGCAACAGATCCGTAAACGATCATTGTCTTTGGGCTGCCTCATCGCACGATTGACCTCTAGCTTGCAGCATGACACGGCATTCCAGTACTGAAACAAATCATAATCCTGCACGACCAGCCACCCGCGGAGAGATGTAGAGCGAGCGATTGCTCAAAAAGTCATCTCAGAATATCTCACAGTCTCATAGTCGCTCATAGTTCACGGTCCGTTTCTTATTGCCTTCTGTGCCATGGTCAAAACTCCCTGTGTGGGTCACGGTCATGGTCCCCTCAACAAGCTAAAAGGCCAAGACCATTCCTACCAAGCCTAAGTAAAAGGTCCTTTGACCATGGCACGTTTGCTAAATCATGGTGATTAACTAGCCTCTTCCCGTGTCGCGTTTTTCAAGATCCTCTGTGAACCGGCCCCCTCTGTCAGGGGCATTTGGATTGATCCAAAGTGGACACTAGCCAAAGGGTGCACCGGCGCCGACGTGTTTAATCCTCCACGTTTGTCCTTCACAGCCCAGAACATCTTCTCACATTGTTTGGCTAGGATGTGGATCCCATGTAGCACACAGACGTGCATTCTCAAATGCTGCGTGTACGTATACATGTACATGTATGGATTGTACTATGGTTTGTACATTCACGACCTGACTGATCAGCTAGGTGCTTTCAGCACATCTGGCACCCCTGAGGTAGGGGTCTTGGTCAAAGGGCAGCCAAGGGCCCCTTTGGGTTCCTTTGTTGCCAGCAAGGCTGGCAAGGCTCTTTTTTGTGCTCGGTCGACGTAACATGGCCCTAAGCAACACAAATGCAACTGGGCAGGCTGGGCATCAGAGTCTCCCTGTGAAGTATCATGGGCTAAATGATTGTTTAAAAATCATCACAACATATAGTTGTAAAGTACCTATTAGAACCCCATTCTAACTGCTAAGGTGCAGGTCAGGCTTTTTGAGCTTCAAAGGGGCTTCAGTTCGTCGAAGCGTTTCATTTGACTCTCATCTGTATATGAATGCAACTCTTGGCACTCCTCCCATGCAGCTTTGCAATGCGGTGCTGCATGTCCAAAAACCGGCTTCAAGCCCCCTCAGTTCAAGCCGTCCTGCAGTAGCCGCAGAGGGTGATGCGCACCGGCTCGCCCCCCGCGCAGCACATCAACGAGTGATAGTAGCCCAGCCCCCTGAAGAAGATGGGTCCCGGAAGGCTGGTCACCAGCCTCCTGAAGTCCGGGGTGCAGCACCTTGGGCACGGAAGCATCTCGTGAATCCGCGTGGCGTTCTGCAGTCCATAGCAATCCATGAAGGTGTGGTACCTTTCTCCATGGTTGGTCCTATACAACAACGGCCCCGTAGGCAGATCTCCTTCTCCCGGAAGCACCAAATGCTGCCTCGGCCTCCAACTCGCCTCTCGCCCCTTACCGTCTCCCTTGCGCTTCGGCATCGGCTTGGATTTCGGCTTGGGCGTGGCTCCCAATTGCCTGCTCCCTCCACCTCTGGTAGAAGACGCACTTTGTGGCGTAGGTCCCCCCTCGCTCCATGACATACTCCTGGGCGTAGGCCCACCTCCGGTAGAAGACGTACTCCCCGACGTCCCATCTCCACTCCTGCCAACCGTTCTCCGAATTGTCGATGATGTCTCCTCAATCTCAATCTCCTCCTCCTCCTCGCCTTCACGCGTCGCCGGCTCCCCGCCTGATCTCATGGCTCTGATCCGGGGCATGATCGCCTTCTGACAGACCAGTTCCACCAGCTTGTACAGGATGATGGACATGATACTCACCACCGTCATCAGGACTTTCAGGGTGTCCTCCGGCTCTTCGTCTCCTTCGCCCTCCAATTTCTCCTTCACCGCCTGGACCTTTGTAATCATGCTCGCGAGGGTCATCACCTTAACCATGCCCGTGATGCTCTCCAAGTCTCCATGACCATTCGCCTCCTTGACGTTCTCCTGCCTCGCACCGATCTCCTCCGTAACTTCCTCCAACGGCTCCAGCCTCCATAGTCGACGCAAATCATCTATGCGCCTACCCGTGAGGGCCTTGGTCCCGAGATCCGCGAGCATGGTTTCCCCCATCACGTGGTGGATCGACCAGCTCTCATCCATGAGCCTCCACCTCAAGTTGAACGCTCTGACCCGCAGATGCCTCGTTCTCCAGCTCCCACCAGCCTCTGATGTAATGGCGATGGCTGCCGAGCTGTCGGATAACAACTGCCTCTTGTGTAGCCCATCGCCTCTTCAATCTCTGAGATCAGGGCCTCCACGCTCTCGCCCATGACAATGCCCTCCAGGCACTCCATCAGCTCTGCCTCTCCGGTTGACAACGTAGGGCTGCTTTGCCTCGAGCTCTTCCACGCCAGCGGGGCGCCGTTCCACAGCACCACCACCGATCCATGGCTTAGTCCACCTCCTGGAGCAAATGATGCGTCCGTGTAGACCTCCATCTTCCTCTCGGCAATTCCTGTAGCCCCCGCATTCATTTCCCGATCAAACCACAAACCCATGTCCGTGGTCTTCAGGAGATACTTCCTGACCTGGGCTGCAATCTCCAATGCCCACCTGGGCGCTCTCGTCACCGCCGATGACATCCTGCTCGTCGCAAACATGAGGTCGGGCCTTGTCTTTGTAGTCAGCCACAACACTTCCCCCACGGCCTTCTGTGCTGCCTGTACCTCGTGCGGCAAGATGTTCGGCTCCTCAGGCATCTCCGTCATGTCCTTGGCGATGGGGATCACCGACCCATAGCCACCGTCCTTATACCGACTGAGGAGCTCCTTCGTGTAAGACGACTGCCCGAGGTGATACCCACGTTCCGTTCGGCTTATATCCATACCGCAGAACCTCACCTTCTCACCCTTCTTCACAAACTCCGGAACACTCGTCTCCCACTTCCTCTGGATCACCTTGCACAGTTCTCGCAAGACTCCTCCTCCCGAGTAAGCCAAGATGTCGTCCACGTAGATTGCCATCAGGCCCACGAGCTCGCCGTGCTCATCCTCCCAGTCCCGCCCCTTCATGATCTTCCAGACGTTCGGGTCCGAGACCGTCTGGGCCAACCAGTAGCAACCACCTCCTTCTTCCCACCTCATTTCTCGCATGTTCTGGTCCCGAAAGACAGACCACCTCCTCGGCGACTGGCGAAGCCCATACAGAGCCTTATCCACCGCCCAGTACTCGTCTTTCTTGCACAAGCCCAGGGAGATGAGGATGGACGGAGGTTTCATCAGCAATATCTTCTTCGGCTCACCCTCCGTCTCTTTCTCCTGAAGCGGGGCGTTGAGGAACGCGGTCTTGATGTCCAGGACCATTGCCTCCCAATCTTGCTCCGCCGCGTATTTCGTGATCGTCCTGATGGAGATCGTGTCGGATCCTCCAGCGTACAACGACTCGTCGGAGTCCTTACCTCCTCCCTCCGCGTAATTCCCGCAGATGACGATCCTGCACTTCTTCTTACCGTTGGGCGCCTTCACCGTCGGAACCATCTTGCCAGGCATGATGTCCACCTTGTAGTCCGGGCTCCCTAGAAGTGCTCGCGCCTCCTCGTTCGTGACTCTCCTCACTGCCTGCTTCCCATCCAAGAGCGAGTCCACCTCGGCCTGGATCGCTGGCAGCCACTCCTCTTTGTTCTTGATCACCTCCGCGTGACTTGCGATTCGGGTTTGAAGGACCTGTTTCTCCTCTTCACCCATCGCTTCTTCTACCAGGGCCTCCTCCGCCAACTTCATCTCCTTGATCTTCACCGCCGTGATTCCCAAAACTTCTCCACCGTCTTGGTCCATGGCTTCCATCTCCTCCTCAATCGCCGCCCGAAGCGTGCGGAGGTCGCCAAGCTCCCGGTCCTTTTCCTCTCCCACATGGGTTTTTCCCCGGATCCGTCTCCTCGGATGATGCGGTTCGGCCTCCTCCGGTAGTAGCCGATCTTCTGGTTCCACCACCCCTCTCACTATCCGGGAGACCACCTCAATCTTGCCATCTTCCCGCAAGATTCCATGCCCGCTCGTGACCTCCTTCACCACGGCCAAGTAGCGCGCCTTCTCATAGGTAGGCCCAAATGGATCCTGAGTTCTCTTCCATGACCTCCTTGGGACCCAGACCTCCTCCCCAAATGCCGCTGGCATCAGCTCGTTCCGCTGCCTCTTTTCTTCGGCCACCACTGCGTATCGAGCTGCCATTGGCCAAAACTTCACATCCATCTTCGCTCCCTTCAGCAGCCTCCTCATGCGGCTCTTCAGACTGCCAATGCAAGCTTCCGCACGACCGCTTTCCTGCGGCGAGTCTGCACTCGTTGTAGTTTTCTCGATCTCCCTCACCAAGCACCATTTCTTCAGGTCGTGGTTCAGGAACTCCTTTCCCCGGTCCGTGTGCAATCTCTGGACCGGGTAACCTTCCCTCTTCAACTGAATGTAGATGTCCTGCAGCCCTTGAAGCACCGTCTTTGCCTTCTTGTCGGGTAGGGAGATCGCCTTGACAATCAGCCTCAATGGCTTTGGCTCCCCACACTCCTTCCTGGCTCGGTCCTCCGGATCCTCCTCCTGGCCGTCACCATCTACCCTCTCTCCCTCTTTCTCCGGATCTCCCTCTGGATCATCCAGCTCGCCTTTTTCGCACGCTGGATCCTCACCCTCCGCTTTCTTCTCCTCCAGGACTGGCAAGTCCTCTCCGTCTTCCTCTTTCTCCTTGCCGTCGAAGAACTTTGTCTGGTCCTCCTCCGCAGGCCAAGTGAATGAGCCGATGAGGAAGTACTTCTGGGTCGCATCCCCAACGTCCTTTCCAGCCCGGTATGGGCCACTCAAGTCCGCATTCAAGACCGCCGCGTAGGGATAGGCGATTTTTGCATGCCGCTTCCCCCTTGCCGACGCCTCCTGACATACTCGGCAGTCCCGGCGAAATGGCACATGTCCATGGCGGACGTGCTCAAACCAGCTTAGCTTTCTCACATGAGCCGGCCGTCCGAAGACCTCCTGTTGCAAAGATCTCGCCACCTCTCTCATGAATCCCGGAGCCCACCTTGACAAGGCCGCCGAGTCTGCCACCGCTGCCATCTCTCTGGTAGTTGCCGATGAGGATCCTCCTGGGGGCAAATCCACCTCCAAGTCAGTGACGATACGCGTCGGCTTCACCGCCAACCCCCCGTAGTCTCCCTGCTTGAAACCGTGCTCCAGAAGCCCGTGTTGATCTCGGAAGGCTACGTAATTCCTGGTTCGCCACCACGATCCGCACTCCGGCACGTACCACGGCGCCTCCGGCTGCTCTAGCAAGAACGCAACCTTTGATCTGGCCGTCGTTGTCACCTTCCTGCCTCGTCGAGCTTCCTCCGCCACACAGTACAGCATCACCATGCGGTAGAGCAGTACATCGTCCTCGAAGACCTGCTTCTTCTCCTCCTCATCCAGCCAAGGAAACCCAAACCAGTTCTCCGGCTCCACCCCCCTCACCGGCCTTGGCCTCCCGGCTGGCAACGGGTAGTGTCTCAGCACGCTCCGAGTCCTGCAGTTGGGGCCACCCACCACTCCGAGGATGTTCCCGTCCAAGGCTGCCCTCAACAACGACGGGTATAGTGGGCCCGTCAACATGTCGTGATTGTCCCCTCTCTTGAGGTCAATTTCCACCAGCCTAGTAGTGTCACCCCCAACCTCCTTCAGGGCCCTCTGCAACGTGTAGCCCTCCTTCTCGCCCGCATAAAGGTGAAGGACAAACCCGCGCTGCATCCTTTTTCTCCTCCTCCGATTCAATGGGATCCCCTTCAGGTCGCTCGCCGGCTCGCTCACGACGTTGGCCATCACCCCAGCTGGCACCCCATCGAATACACGTTCTCTCCTCGCCAGCGCCTCCATGACGCCCCTTTCTCCTCTCGAAGTTGCCGAAGATGACCTCAATCTCGCACCTCCTGCCACCTCCACTTGCTCTAGCATGTCGATGAAGCACAGGGCCAAATCCCGATCCACCTCCGGGCACCCAGCATTCATCCGCACCGGAATTTCCCCCAACGTGGGATGCTTCATTTGGCAGGCTCCCCAGGAAGTCCAGGTGACCTCGCAATTCAACTTGTCCACCAAAAGTCCCAAGGGCACTATCGGCTGCACGCCCGCCTCCTCATGGATGATGACCTTCCCCGGGGTCATCAAGAGCTCCTTTCTCTGGCCTCCGGCCAATTCCACCACGATTGTCTCCAGGTCGCTCCTGTCGTCGCCTTCTCTCATGCCTCTCATGGCATGCGTCGCCCCCGAATCCAGAAGGCCCATCTCCGTCCGGAAGTCAATCTTCGAGATCTTGACCTCTCCAAACTTCCGGATCTTCATTTCGTTCAGCTGCTTCTGAAGATCCTCCAGCTTGGCGTCCCTGCCGATCTTGCCTGTCGGGGCCACCGTCAATGATCTGAGCATCTTCCCAGCTTCCTCCAAGACGCTCTGCAACGCGTCCGCCTCTCCTTTTGCTCCCTTCGGCGAGACCTCTTCTTGCCCGCCCAAGCTCTTCTGCGCTTCTCCTTTTTCGCACGTCGATGACATGGTGTTCTCGGTCTCCACCTTTGCGACCTTCGGAGCGCCCGGTTTGAAGCCCTTCTTCCCCGCTTGCTCGGGGGCGATCTTCCTCGAGCAGTCCTTCGCAAAGTGGCTTGTAGCGCCACACACATAGCATCTGGGGCGTCCGTCTCGGGCTTCATGGCTGAAGGTACATTGTGCTCCTCTCCGGCACCCTTGATCGGTGAGGAAGAACCGGCAGGGCTTCTTCTCCTTGACGAAGTCCTCCTTACCCCCTTTATCCTCCGCGTAGGTGCCCTCGATCTTCTTCGCCTTGATCTCTCCCGGGGCTGACTTCTTCTCCGTGTGCACCAGCTGCTCCAGCTCCGACAAGAGGTGCTCACAGTACACCCCGATCGTGGCATAGGTTGGAACAGTGTCCACCTGCAGCTGCGACTTCGCCAGGTTGATCTTGAAGTTCAGATCCCTGTTCCCCTCCAACACCTTCCTCGTCAACCGATGAAGACCTCGATTCAACACCGAGGGATCGGGGAGCGAGACTCCGATCTCTTCCGCACGTCTCTTCCACCTCAGCCATCGTCTGATGCCCGTGACCGCAGCCTGGATGTTGGTCGCCTCTCCCGGCTGCTCCAGGTTGCGCAGGATTCCCGCCCGCTCTGCTATACCGCCCGGCTGGTACATCATCATCAGCCGGCACACCAAGGAAAAGGCGTTGAGGCTTTTCGTAGCCACGACCTCGTCCTTCACCGCATCCGGAACGGCCTTGATCAGAAGGGTGACCGCCTTCCGCTCCACTCGTCTCCACCTTGAGCTTTGCGACTCTCCCACCTTTGGTACCATGGTGAGGCGCTTGAGCGGCGTCTCCTGCATGTAGTCGCCGTACCACCGCTTGGCTTCCTGCAGGACCAGCTCCCACCATTCCTGGCTTGTCTCCGACAAATCTGACATCGCCGGAGTGATCAACGTCAACCAGTCCTGCAAGTCAATCGAGCTGGTTTCTGCATTGAGCTCCGCCAGCATCGGCAACTCCACCGCTCCAGCCTTGACCACCTCCACCGATTCCTCCTCCGTGCTCCTGGAACCACCCGCGAGGAGCTTCTTCTGGATCTGCTGCATGCCCTCCATGAGCTTCAAGATGATGGCCAAGTGATCGCCCTTCTCATCGTCCCGAATCATCTCCTCCGAGGACTCCCGCTTGTCGTCCTCCTCGACCTTGCCGTTGGGCGGGTCCGGCGTCGTGTAGGTCTCCCCCGAGTTGTTTCCCGCCTTCAATCTTTTGTTCTCCTCCAAGAGCCGCTTGATCTCCAACCTCATGGAATCCACCTCTCTTGGCCTCTGCAATTGACCATCCCCCGCTCCCGCGTCCAGAAGCTGAGGTTGCTCTCGGGGCAAGAAGTCTGGCCGCCTAAGCGGAGGATCTCGCATCTCCCCCAAGTTCACCAACCCGCCGGGTCGATCCCAGCGTTTCAAATATTCCAGCTGCTCCTGGGTAAAAAGAGGCCCATAGCTCTCCGGTTGCCCTGCTGGTCCCCGAAGATCTTGATCACCTCCTGGTTGTAGCTCCACCGCCCCCGGCGTCGCCCACGGGTTTCTCGATGCCGTAGACCACAGCCTCCGTTGCACCATTGACGAGCTTGGGGTCCCGGGTCCCTGCTCGCCGGCAACTTCCCGACCTGCTCCATCACCACCCGATTCGACTCCAGCTGGTCGAGCTCTGGTCGCGGCTGACCCTTTTCCACTGCCGGGCGGCTTCACCACCATCTCCTGTCCAATCAACTCCAACCCAGGTGCCGGCTGCACATTCTCCCTCTCCGGGGCAGGTGCCCTCTGCGATCCCTCCCCCTGTTCCTGTTCTCCTTCATGAGGATCTCCGTCCTCCACCGCTAGAGGTTCTCCTTCTCCACCATCGCCTCCAGCTCCTTCTGCGCCTTGAGCTCCTAGCTGAGCATTGCGGCGCCTGGACCTCATGTCCTTTCAGCTACCTTGGGCTCATAACCTGCTAAGGTGCAGGTCAGGCTTTTTGAGCTTCAAAGGGGCTTCAGTTCGTCGAAGCGTTTCATTTGACTCTCATCTGTATATGAATGCAACTCTTGGCACTAACAATTGAGGACTTTCCAGAAGTCATTCAAGCAAGTCGCAAGTCCTTCGACAAATCGAGTCCCTACCCCGCTTTGATGCTAAGCGACGACCTCCAAAGGCCAAGGTATTGGCCACTGCGTTGACACCCCAGGCACCTGGCCAACAGCAAGCTCACCCCACCAGGAAGGTCACTTGAAATTGGCCTTCCCAAACTTGAGCTGCTTGCCTTCTAAGTTGACATGTGTGCAATATGTGTGTGTGTGGTTTGTATGTGTTTGTTGCGTTTGGGTCCTTTAAACCACACACGTCGGAAGCCCTGATTGGGCGGCGTCAGAGAGCGGAGCCACGCACGTCCGTTAAGAAGATGCCACAACACAAGCATGCAGTCATGGTCATGTTCCGCTAAAAGACCATCAGGGAAGACGAAATCAGCGGTTTCTCGAAACATGGAAGTGGTTAGGAACATCATTGCCCCGTGTAACGTTTTCTTCCTTTTGTGGTGACGTCTCGATTTCAGCCGATTCCAGTCGCTTCCCCGCTTAAGCTCTGCCAAGACATCTCTGCCATTCACGGTTTGGAGTGGCAAAGGTTTCATCATGGGTGTCTTTTTGGGATTCCCCTCTGTTGGTCTTTTGGTTGGCTTTAAAGGACAACTAGAAACGACACCACCCTTCTCTTTTTTTTGGGGGGAAGGGGGGTCTAAAAAGACATACCCATATCTAGGATATGGTCGGGGGCGGGGGGGGAGAAATCGCCACGTTCTTTGATTCCAAGATTGCCATCCTGATTTCTTCACTTGAAGGGGCTCAACACAGCTGATTCCTGAGCCTGCAGAGCTTCGTTTCGCTTTGGCTCGTGAAACGCCATCCAGAATCCTTAGCTTTTATTTCTTGTGAAAATAGAGGAAAGAAATAAAGAAGGGACCTATACGATTAAATATGTTAAGAATTTAAATTTGTAATTCTATTTAAGGACGGCCCCAGAAGCATTTGTCAGGGAATCAGAAGGGAAAGCATATCCAATATCTATTTCCAGGGTGAATAAGTTCCGATAGGCTTCTGACCAGGAAAGGTTCATCGAAATTAGCCGTCATTGCGAATTGGCCTACCCCGGGGTGCACTTTGGCATGATCCCGGATCCCCCACAAACAGTCACTGGAGTTTAGCGTTCCCTTTCGTGCCAAAGGGGGATGGACAAATATCTTGGCCCAGTTCGTGTATGAAAGCTCCACTCAAACCCTTGAAAGACACCTTGAACACAGGTTGCTAGGAAACCAAAGAGAACCACAGCTTTCTGCGAGGGGGTCTTCATCTTTTGACTCGGAGCAACCATGATGTCTTTTTACCCCACAAAAAGCAGATACCTAGTTGAACTGGGAGACAGCGCTTCATTTTTGGGGTGATGACCAGAGTGGGGACGTGCCTCCATCTGTCAACTGGAGATCTTGACCCTGACTTTGACATGTGGCCATGGGTCAAAACCCCGCACTCCCAAGTGAACATCAACCAATCCCCACTAAAACAGGTTCCAAGACCTGGGTGGTGAACTCACCTATCCCAAACTGGGATCCCAAAGCGGTTTTGAACCACGGCCATGTGTTTCAAGGTAAGGCTCCAACTCAGCACCTCTGCTCAAAGTCCCATTCCCTCAGATCCCAGAGCGCCATTCCTTCCCAGGGCGCTAGCACCTTTATCATGGGGGTTCTTGGAAGGGATCTGAAGGACTCAAATGATTGGAACAGAGGCTTGGGCGACTTAGTACTTGAAAACCCCATGTTGGCGAGATGATTCGAGGAAGCAGCTTGAAATCATTTCGCCCCTCAAACTAACCCCAATTCATCCATTTGCTCGAGTGAGAAAAAACAAGTAGTGATAGATTCCTTTTAAAACCAAGAGGGGAACATCAAAAAAATATTCTTCACGAAATGGAAGTGGCGTCTCTCCTCAAAGCTCCGTTTTTCTCAGAACCGCCGCCCTCGGCGCCCCTGGGCCCCGGGCGTGGAATTGCTCCAGCGCTTGCGCCACCTCCTCTCCCTGACGAATCGGACGCGCGGCCTTACGGCGGATTCGGATGTCAGCAACTGCCAAGACGTGAAGAGCATCATGGCAGCTGGGGGGGGGGAGGGGGGGGAGGGGGGTGGAGGAGGGGGGAGGAGGGGGGGAGGGAGGGAAATAAAAGCACCAACGGCTCAGCTGGCAGTTCCTTGCTTTGACAGGCATAGCAACGGCAGGATAAACCACACTGGTGGGTGTTGCTCTTTCAATCCAATTCCATCTGGTTGAATTGCAGTAAGAAGCCCGCAAAACAACACCTTCCTCTCGCCATAATCTGCCCGGAACCAACTTCAGGAGTGCAAGAGTCCAAATCTGGACACACTCCACTCATCCATATCGTTGTTTGCTTTTGGAGAAAACTAAGCACTTGTTGCTTATCCAGCACCAACATCAGCAGTCACCCCCCACCCCACCCCACTCCCCAGCCCCACCTGAAGCTACCCCATTCCACCCCCCCCAACCCGAACCCACCCCACCGCACCATGTTTCCTAAAATGGGGGACCTAAGCATGTTTGGTTTCCATTTTCGGCTTTCCCACCATCGAGGCGATCCCACAGCGCGCTTTCGCCTCGCCAGAAGTTTTTCCGTCTGACGAGGCTCAAGGCTTGGACGTTCCCATGGCTGTCAGGTAGCTGGTCTCACCATGGCTGTCACTGAATCTGAACATGCTTCCCTCACCATCAACCCTCGGCGCTAGATAACCAACCAAGAACCAGGGCCTTCCATGGTGAGACCCTTGAGGATCCGAGCCGCAGCTGCTTGGGCGAGCTCCTCTGAGTTGCCTCCGTTTGCTTGAGGCCAAAGGAAAAAGGAGGACATATGTCCAGTAGTGATCAATTACCTTTGAAACCAACACTTGGTTGACGTTGGAAGGGGAGCAACAATTCTCAAATTTTAGCAGTTAAGTGGACATTTCCCACTAAACCACATTAAGCAAACATGTCAAATGTTTCCCAACAACCATGAACAGGGGAAAAAAGACAAATCTGCATTTCAGCAACTGGAAAGGTTGGCTCTGCCGCCTTCGAATTCCGTGGGTTTTCCCGGTTCCTCGACCTTTCGGCTTCGACTCGCTCAGCTGGCCACCTGGGCCGGCTGCGCTTTCAGCGCGCGGCCCAAGGCTCCCTGGCCACGCAGGACGCGCACAGAGATCACCGCCATGAAGAGCCAGTAGCGGGTCGCCTCAAACGGCATGACCCTCTTTGGGCTGGGGGTGAAACAGGGATCCATACATTATACACCTGAACATTGCAACTTGTAAATGGTGGTGTCCCTTTATTTTGCTACGGAAGAAGCAACATGTGTCAAATGGTTGCAAAATGCATCTTTTAAGAAGCCCTGTTAAAGGGGGCCAAAAGAACCACAATATTTTACGGGACCCGTATAAAGGACACCTCACAATCAAAACCCGGTATTAAATTGGTCTACCCAGAACCACGTAAAGAATGGAGAAGGCGGGCGCAGCTATTTATGGTTGGGATTGTCCCTGACTAACCTTCATCTTCCCCGGTTTTGAGCAAGTGGCTCATGCGATGAGTTTTGATTTTGACCCAAAGGGGTGGACATCATTCGGCGACTTCTGTCCAACCAGTTTTCAGGGGGCGCCCTCTTGAAATGCCAGGGCCAGGTTTCAGGAGCCCGCCTTTCCAGTAACGAAAGCCGCCGAAAGCCAGAGGAAACCCGATTCTGAGTGGGAGGCGTCTCACACGGCCATATGGCCATGGTCAAAAGCCCGGTTAGTCCCCAGTGAACATCAACCAATCCAACCAAAATAGACTGCACCTACCCCAAAATGCTACCATTGGTTTTGACCCACAGCCATCTGGGATCCCCTAGCAAAGGACATTCATGGGCGTCCTGCGTTTTACCCGTCGGTGAGCTCATACAATTTGTGCAAAGGAGCCTGGGATCCCCGAATCGGAAAGCGTCCTGTGAGACGGGAATCGAATCATAAAAGGATCGGACATGTCTGCAATTCCAAAACATGCTGGTTCTGAGGGAATGACCCCTATAATCCATCCTTTAAAGGAATCCCCCGGTCATTCCCAAAACCCGGAACGGACATTCCCTACCTATCGCACCAGCAAGAAGCCCTGAAATACCCCAAGCAAAGAGCCTGCAATCGGTGGGCAAGGGCGGCGACCCCAATCGAGCCATAAATCCAAGGGTTTGGTTTTATTGGCTTATTTTGAGTAATTTCCCCCTAAGGCGCAGTCCTCAGGTTGTAATAGGAAAAACAGAAGAAAAAATCATAAAGAGAACCTGGTACTAAGGAAGCCTTGAAAAGGTGGCCGCACCGAATTAATGGTTGGGACGGAAGCCCCTCACTACCCTTCAGCTACCCAGCTTGTTGTCGTTCAGATGTTCACCCATCGCTTCAAAGGGAAAACAAGATCTAACTCAAACTAAGCGAGCAATTCACTTCCGTCGTAGCCCTAAAATGAGGAACCCCCCTAATTTGTGGTGGGTTTCCGGTTTGTGGCCCCTTGTTGCACTGAAGAACCCCTTGTTTGTAGCGGCTTCGTGGCCTGACATTTAAAGCCATCCGAAAGCCGTTCTTTACCCTCAACGACCCCCTGCCTTTTCTATTCGCCCAAGCGGCCAGCGATAGGAACACCGCCTCCAGGCTCCAGTGGAAGGTGGTAGCTGCAATCAGCAAGGCTGCCTGGCAAGCCACCCATTTCATAGAATTCAGTGGCAAAAAGAGCCATCGCCCAGTGACTAGCCACTAGCGACTCTTGGCCGTCATGGACGCTTAAGGACCAGAACGCTCCCTACTGCATGTGTGTCTTACTCGACGGATCGTCCAATCTCTGATCCCGAAAGCCGCAAAGTGTTCGGCTAAGCCGGGGACTATGGCCTGGGATTAACACGACATTGTGCAAAATACGGCTTCACCTGGGGTGTCGATGCTTGCTTTCTACTTCATATGAAACATGAAATGATTCGACCTTTGGCCAACCCTTGCTTTACATGCGTTGAGGAGCAAACAAACACGGAAATCCTCTTGCTTGGACCTTGGGAATGATGCATAACTTGCATGCTAGGCATGCATCTGCGTGTGCGTGTGCGTGTGCGTGTGCGCGTGTGCGCGTGTGTGGGTGTGTGGGTGTGTGGGTGTGTGGGTGTGTGGGTGTGTGGGTGTGTGTGTGTGTGTGAGAGTGTGTGCGTGTGCGTGTGCGTGTGCGTGTGCGTGTGCGTGTGCGTGTGGGCGCGGGCGCGGGCGCGGGGCGGGCGCGGGCGCGGGGGGCGCGGGCGCGGCGGCGGGATGCGCGGGGCGGGCGGGCGCGGGCGCCGGCCGCGGGCGGCAAAGCGGGGCGGGGGCAAGCATAGTGGGGCGCGGGCGGGCGGCTGCGCGGGCGGGCGGCGGGCGGGGGCGGGCGGCGAAAGCGGGCGGGCGGGCGGGCGAAGGCGGGCGGGCGTGGGCGGGGCGGGGGGCCGGCGGGCGGGCGGGCGGGCGGGCGGGCGGGCTGCGGCGGGCTTGGGCGGCGGGTGGGGCGAAAGGGCGGGGGGAGTCCCGTGGCGCGGAGCGGGGCGGGGCGTGGGTGGGTGGGTGGGTGCGGGGTGTAGGCGGCGTGCGTGCGTGCGTGGTGTCGTGCGTGCGTGCCGTGCGTGCGTGCCGATGCGATGCCGTGCCGTGCCGGGCGTACCGTGCCGTGCCGTACCGTGCCGTGCCGTGCGTGCCCGTGCAGTGCGATACCGTGCGATGCCGTGGCGTGGCGTGGCGTGGCGTGGCGTGTGATGCGTCTTGCGTGTCGTTGTCCGTCGGGGTGCCTGCGCGTTGCCGTGCCGTGCGTGCCGTGCCGTGCCGTGCCGTGCCGTGCCGTGCGTGCGTGCCGTGCCGTGCCGTGCGTGCGTTGCGTGCCGTGCCGTGCCGTGCCGTGCCGTGCCGTGCCGTGCCGTGCCGTGCCGTGCCCCGTGCCGTGCGCGTGCCGTGCCGTGCCGTGCCGTGCCGTGCGTGCGTGCGTGCGGGGGTGGGGGTGGGGGTGGGGGTGGGGGGGTGGGGGTGGGGGTGTGGGGTGGGTGGGGTGGGGGTGAGGGGTGGGGGGGTCCGGTGGGGGTGGGGGGTGGGGGTGGGGGTGGGGGTGGGGGGTGGGGGGTGGGTGGTCGTGTGGGTCGTGGTGGGTGTGGGTGTGGGTGCCGGGTGTGGGTGTGGGTGTTGTGGGTGTGGGTGTTGTGGGTGTGGGTGTGGGTGTGGGTGTGTGTGGGTGTGGGTGTGGGGTGTGGGTGTGGGTGGGTGTGGGTGGTGGGTGGTGGGTGGTGTGTGGGTGTGTGGGTGGGTGGGTGGGTGGGTGGGTGTGGGTGGGGTGTGTGGTGTGGGGGTGTGGGGTGTGTGGGTGTGTGGGTGTGTGGGTGGGTGGTGTGGGTGTGGGGGGGTGTGGGGGGTGGGTGTGGTGGTGTGTGGGTGTGTGGGTGTGTGGGGTGGTGTGGTGGGTGTGTGGTGGGGGTGTGTGTGGGGTGTGGGTGTGTGGTGTGTGGGGTGTGTGGGTGTGTGGTGGTGTGTGTGTGTGGTGGGTGTGTGTGGTGGTGTGTGTGGTGTGTGTGTGGGTGGTGTGTGGTGTGGTGTGTGTGGTGGGTGGGTGTGTGTGTGTGGGTGTGTGTGTGTGTGTGTGTGTGTGTGGGTGTGTGTGGGTGTGTGGGTGTGTGTGGGTGTGTGTGGGTGTGTGTGGGTGTGTGTGGGTGTGTGTGGGTGTGTGTGGGTGTGTGGTGTGTGTGGTGTGTGTGGGTGTGTGTGTGGGTGTGTGTGGGTGTGTGGTGTGTGTGTGGGTGTGTGTGGGTGTGTGTGGGTGGTGTGTGGGTGTGGTGGGTGTGTGTGGGTGTGTGTGTGTGTGGGTGTGTGTGGGTGGGTGGGTGGGTGGGTGGGTGGGTGGGTGGGTGGGTGGTGGGTGTGGGTGGGGTGGTGGGTGGGTGGGTGGGTGGGTGGGTGTGGGGCGTGCGTGCGTGCGTGCGTGGTGGGTGCGTGCTCGCGTGCGTGAGGGCGTGCGTGCGTGCGTGCGTATGCGTGCGTGCGTGCGGCCGTGCGTGCGTGCGTGCGTGCGTGCGTGCGTGCGTGCGGAGCGTGTGGGCGCGTGCGTAACGTGCGTGCGTGCGTGCGTGCGTGCGTGCGTGCGTGCGTGCGTGCGTGCGTGCGTGCGTGCGTGCGGTGCGTGCGGTGCGTGCGTGCGTGCGTGCGTGCTGCGTGTTGTGTGCTGAGCGTGCGCGCGCCCGCTGCGTGGGCGCGCGCGGTGCGCGCGTGCGTGCGTCTTGAGCGCACGGGGCGGGCGTGGCTGCGCGGGTGGCGCGCGCGCTGTGCGCGTGCGCGTGCGTGCGCGTGCGCTTTTGCGCGAGCTCCCCCCCCTTTTCAAACACTCCAGTTTTGAGCATTCAACTATGGCTGACATTTGACTGTGACTGTCTCCACCTAAAACGCTTTAAAGCGCTTTAAAGCACTTTGGAATCTAAGATTCAAGATTCAAAGGACTCTAGTTCTTGAACCTTGAGTCCATGATAAAAGCGCGTTAAAGCGCTTTAAAGCGTTTTGGGGATCCCATACGGGATTCAAGATTCAAGATCTAGAGCCCCGAGAATCTTGAATCTTAGATCCAAAAGTGCTTTAAAGCGTTTTGGCGGGGGGGGGGATACTGGATTCCAAATTCACGATCTAGAGTCCTGGGAATTTTGAATCTTGAATATTAAATCCAAAAGAGCTTCAAAGCGCTTTAAAGCGTCTGCTTTCAGTTTTTCCTGTTTGGGTGTGGACCTTACTATTCTTTTCGACTTGTGTGCGGTAAACACAGTTCATAGTTCAGCATATGGGCATTGGATATGTGTTTTAATTACTTAAGCAACTCCACACCAACCCTTGGATATTGAAAAACACACTGTAAATACCAGTGCTTTGCATGCTGTGTAGCACGCTCAGGGACAATAGTTATTTTAGCAGACAGCGTTGGATTGGTCAGGGCATATGAGGTGTGAGCAGATGTTTTGGTATTCGCCAACGTTTGTGAGCTGACAGACGAAGGGAATTTGCAGATGAGTTGAGATGAGAGATGGAGGATGAATGCGTAGCAGATGTTTCGGTATTGCCACAGGTTTGTGAGCTGACAGACAAAGAGGATTTGCACATCAGTTGAGATGATAAATCGAAGATGGGTAGGCGAAGCAAAAGAGGTATGGTTTGCCTCGTTGTTTGATACACCTACGCCGGTACCCTCACAAAGATGTTTTGCAGTCAATTCAGCGAGCATATCATTAGCGATGAAAACTACGCCAAAACAAAACTAATCTGGACACAATGAGAGGGCATCACGATTTCTATTTGGCAGCAGATGTGTTTGCTTTGGCTGACATGTTTGAACACTGCAGAGATGTATGTGTGACAGATTATGGTCTAGACCCTGTGTAATATGGCACGTTGCCTAACTTCGCTTTCACACTGTACCAAACTTTGCTTATGATGCTAACTGTCCAATTAACTTGTATTGAAATAGGTTGAATGAATGACCAGAATATGTATGAAATGATTTGAAAATAAAGATCAGCAGGAGGAATACATAATAAAGACAGTTTGTTCACAATGTAGAAGAGCAACTGCTAAGTATATGGGTGACAAAGTCTGAATGAATCATATGCGAAGGTCTGCCAAATTTGTGAAATGAACCCACTTCTGGTAATCTCTGACTAAAATGACTTGACCCCCTTCCAGAAGCAGCAGGCGCCGGTTTTTGAGGGGATGTATATATATATATATATACATACACGTATATGCGCGCATGCAACTGTACATGATGTATGCGTGTATTAAGATATATATATATATATGTGATGTGTATGTGTATGTGTATATATATATATATATACACATAAAATGTATGTATATTCGTAGTGTATGTATATATACATATGTGTGTGCCTATGTGTATATATATATAGACACATGTGCATCTGTATATATGTATATGCGTAGAAACGTATATGTACATATATGTGTATATGTATGTACACGTGTATGTATATGTACATATAGATATGTACACATCTATATATGTACGTATTTACATATCTGTATATGTATATATGTAGGCATATAAATATGTTTATACATATATATATATATATATATTATGTGCGTGTACAGAATGGTATTTTTGTGTATATATAGCCATGGGTCAAAATCCCGGTTAGCCCCCGGTGAACATCAACCAATGCCCACGGAAAAATAGACCCACAATGGTACCATTGGTTTTGACCCACAGCCATATCATCTGAGAAAGAAGATTCTCGTTTAGCCTGGAAGCTCCCGCCTGGAGCGAGGTGGTGGCCAGAGTAATGCGGATCACCAGCGGAAACCTGAGATGAGTGGAAAAAATGAGACCAAAAGGTCCAGTGAAATTCGATTCCCAAGCAAAACCGAGAGGGGAAAAAGAAAGGACAAAAAGAAAATAACATCTTCACTTCAGCAAATGGAGCCCTTCCCAGTCTCAGTGTGTGGATGGAGAGAGACCTCCGACCACAAGATGGCATACCTCCGACCGACCGGACCAACTTCCCCCCCCCCCCCCCGCGCCAACCCCTCCCCCCCCCCCCTCCCCGAGACCGTTTTTCTATTGTCGAAGCGCTCCCTTGCCGCCAGCATCGACCCGTCGAAGGCCTGGGAGAGGATCAAAGAGGCCACGGTGACCGGCACCTCGACGCCGGAAACGGCGGCAAGCCGCGGCCCTCGTTGTGTCTAGGTCCTCCAGTAGAGAGGTCAGCATAAGTTGGTGCCCGATTTTTTTTTTCTGTGGTCCCCTCCCCGAAAAAGAAACAGTAAAAGGGCACTACTGGGGGACCTAGTATTTTTTTCCCCAACAGCTGAAAGCTTTGGGGTCTCAGCCCAGATAGGCTCTGGGGTGGTCCGGGGCGGCCCTGAGGTAAGGTTCCACGAGGGTTCCACCAGGGTTCCACCAGGGTTCCACGAGGGTTCCACGAGG
Source organism: Effrenium voratum (assembly GCA_963377175.1). Taxonomy (NCBI): domain Eukaryota; class Dinophyceae; order Suessiales; family Symbiodiniaceae; genus Effrenium; species Effrenium voratum. The sequence continues at coordinate 238,609 of CAUJNA010003289.1, read as the reverse complement.
GTTCCACGAGGTTCTGCGAGGGCTGCGGGGTGGCGCGAGCACTAATAAAGCACCGCATACTGTTGGGGATATCACCTGAGCTTATTTTCTTGTGGGTAGATGGGAACCCCCCCCCTGGCCGCCCGTAACCGCACATCCGAAGAACCTATTAGAGGGAGGCCGACTCAGCGTAGCGTGGGTTGGTTTGGAGCCCTGTTTGGACGTTCTGGGGCACCTTCTTCCCTTTTGGTGTCAGAAGGAGCTGGGGGTCATCCTCAAACCGCCAATCCAATCCAACTGAGGCTTAGGTCTTAGGTGCTCGACCTGGTTTCACAAATCCAGCAGCCCTTCCTTGGCTTAGAGCCCGGTGGTTTGGATTTGGATCCGAGCCCCCGGATCAAGCGTAAAAATGGTAAAGGGGAAGCCATCCCCCTAGCCGCCAACCCACCGGGGTCTTCCGCAAGAATTAAGCACTTGCTGGGGCCATCGTGTGTTGTGGTTGGGCCATCTCGTGGTGTGGTTGGGCCATCTCGGCAGGACTTTTTTGAGGATTTGTTTAATTTCCGCAGCGCGGATCGCAGAGTTAGGCCGGACCGCCCCAAGTCGGGGCTGGCGCCATGACGCTGCGGCGGAGGATCTGCTGCACCTCCGAGGATCGATTCCCGTCGGACGGATCCGTGGTGTTTTTGGGGACCCCCAAGATGGCTCTGCGGTGTTCTGTGTGGTTTTTCTTCAAAACCGGAGAAACACCAAGGTACCGACTGCAAAACAGAAAAAAGAAGAAAAAACCATCCTGATTCAGGTGTCCCCAACATGGGAATGGGGTGACCCCCATGTCTGATTTCGAGGCAATTCGGGGCTCATGTCCGGGCCCCATGTCAGTCATTCCCTTTATCGTGGAACTATTGAGCGCATGTTGAGGGCCAAATCAGCAGCCGAAAGGAGAGGTACCACCAGAAAGGAAAATATGGCAATGGTTCATAACCTATGGCTCCATTTTGGGGCGGATGAACATCCACTTGCCACCGATTTTGATGTTCACCAGGGGTTTCCTGGGTTTTGACAACAGCCATAGGACTCCATGGGGAGGCCTATGGCTGACCTGAGTCAACTGGCCAGGACAACTTTCAGCCCGTCAAGCAAAAGTTCAAGCGCCACTCAACAGGAGAGCCCAAAGGCACCCTACTGTATGGAAAGAGGCCTGATTTCATGGGCAGATTGGACATGTGAGCCATGTTTTTTATTCATGTCCAACATACCTGAATCTAGCGTTTTTATCAAATTAATTCAATTCATATGGCCATGGGTCAAACCCCTGCCCCAGTGAACATCCCAATCTCCACTAAAATCGGTTCTTAAATGGGTGGTGCACCTACCCCAAAATGGTACCATTGGGTTTGACCCACAGCCATATGGTTCCCCGACTTCGTCATTATTTCAAGCAGCATTCTCTGGCCGCTCACAGCAGAGGAGCTTCTCAAAGCCCCGCTTTCCCACAAAACGAAGAGAAACGAAACTGGCATCTGTCATGGAATCTTCGGGGGGGCTATGGGGGGGCGGGCTATCCCTGGATAAGCCCAGGATAACCCAAGGATAAGGAATTATAAGGCCTTACTAAAGGCTTTATAAGGGATAGCCCCCCCTCCCCATTGAGGGTTCATGAATCTGTGTTACGTGTCCGGAAATTGCGAACTTGGAGGATTAGCGTGCAGAGTCCAAGCTGGATCCTTTCAGGGTAGAGAATTGGAAGAGGGAAGTCAAAGTGAACCAACACTCAAAACAACACAAGTGTAAAGTTGCTGTCTTTTTTGACTGGTGGCAAAACCCAGGTCTTTTGGCCCTTGGTCTCCCAACAAAAAAAACAACGGGTACCAACTCAAGACAAAGAAACAAACACCCATTTACAGTCTACCCTTCTCTATCCATATATATATATATATGAGCTCATATGTATATGCACATATATATATATATATACATATGTATCACATTTTTAGGAGACCCTGGTCTGACCTGACATGTCTTAGCGTTTCTTAGAGCCCCCCCCCCTTTCTGGGTCCGCCCCCTTCCCCCCCCAGCCCCGCCAAGGTCCCCAGTCCGATTAAGTGGGGACTTAAACCACTAAACCACAATAAGCCAAAATGAGTCACAATCAAAACCTGGTACTAAAATGGTGAACCCAGGACCATGTAAAGAATTAAGACGGCGGATATCCGCAACTATCTCTGGCTGGGACTGGCCCCTTACTAACCTTCATCTACCCGAATCGGTTTTGAGCACGTGGCTCAAAGGGGAAAAATGTTTCCCAACAACGTACGGGAAGACGGTAGAAACCCCCCCCTTCCCCCCCCCCCAGCCCCCCCCCCCCCCCAAATCCGATCTCATCGGACGGATTTTGTCGGCCTCCAAGTCCCGGGTGAAGAGATGGGCCGAGGCCCTGAGCGCCACAGCGCTGAAGACGCCCACGCCGAGGCTCACGCCCAGCGTCAGCACCTCGGGCGGGCGAGGCGAGAGACAAACCCGCGGCGGGTCGACGGGGCGGGGGCGTCCCCTCGTCCTTTTTTGGGTGTTATTTTTGGGGGTGCCCCTTTTTTGGGGGCACAAAAAAAAACACGGAATGGGAAACTTGCCGGTTTCGGATTTGGGGGTTCCCCTCTTTTGGTGGAGAAAAACAAAGGAAAGAAGGACTCCTTGCCATTTCTTGGGGATGCCCCTTTGGTGGTGAAACAAGGGAAACCAAAATGACAACTTGCCATTCTTGGGGGTGGGACCCTAAAAACCAAAAAATGACACCCCCATATTGATCCAGATAGTAGAACTTAGTACAATGGCCAATAGGAAACGGTGTTGTGCACTGCTCACATGAGAAACGCTCAATATTTGCGGTCATCTACGGTAGTTGAGGCAATGGCACTGGAGGCACCTAACAAATTGCCATTTAGGAAATGGGGGTTTCTCGTCAGATCCCATGTCAGTTGGGAACATAATGAATACCGTATAGACTGTGGCTTGCATGTGTTTTGGCCGCTGGCACTTCACCCCTCCGATATAGCAAACATCATTCAGCCCCAATAGTTATATTGAGCACACAAGAGATTTCAACCGAATGGACAGCCATTGGACCTCTAAACCCTGGGCGGAGGGGGGGGACCCTGGAAAACCGGGGGAATGGCGGGTTGTTGGAGCATGGACACTTGGATATGTTAAACTCACGTCAAGTAATGATTTACCCCGGATTAACAAAACCCAGTCTATTAAGGGGGGGTGCTAAACCCTGGGACACCCCCTATTACTAAACTGGGGTTTGCTCCGGTCAACATTAGGCAGCAACCATGCTTAAGGAACTAACCGCAGCATCCTCAGTTGCGAAATACTATGGTTATCACAGAACTTGCTCCGGTTGAACATCCAAGTAGGGTCCAAGCTAGGCTCTCGCCGTGGGGGGGGGAACCAAACAAGGTTGGGGGCTGGGGACTGTGACCTATGAGTTGACCCCACGAGCAAGCCCGAGGTCAAGAAAAACGATCACCCGTTTCACCTCAGAGGGTCCCCTACTTACTTGCCGGTGAGTCATAACCCCAAGACGGTATGTGCCAAGTTGACAGAAACACACCATGAAACCTTGACACATGCGCTCGTGTCAAATTCAAAGGGAGGAAGGAGTGTCCATTCCCATTTGGATCTAGCTTGACACAGGGGCCATGTCCAGCCTAGAAAGCTGTTGGAAACATAGCAGCCGAGAAAGACTCGCTTTTTTCCCCAAAAACATGGGACAATTGGGAGAATTGGGTTGTCGCCCTGCATCAGTCTGGTGCAGGGTCGGTTCATGTGAGGCCACCTGATTTCTTGTGGGTGAATTGCCCCCTTCTGGTCCTCTCCACACAAAATCTGATGTTAAGATCCAAGTTCCCAACCCCTGCAAAAGAGGCGTGATACCCATGTGCGTCTTTGAGGGTACCACTTTTGGGGTTGAAACAAAAAGGGAACCACCGAGTTCAGGTGTTCCTTCATTTAAAAACAAACCCGAGTGGAGCGTTACCAGGGATTCGCCATCTATGTGTGCGTTCATCCCCAAAGAGAGGGGCGTGATCCACGCCAAAAAACCATTTAAACCGCCTAGGTTCATTCCAGTTCACATACATGCTATATATATATATATGGGTGTGGGTCAAAACCAATGGTACCATTTTGGGGTAGGTACACCACCCATTTTAATCTATTTCAGTTGGGATTGGGATGTTCACTGGGGGTACAGGGTTTTGACCCATGGCCATATATATATATATATATTTATTTATATTTATATACACATCATGGTACCCTTGTGGCTGAAAGGAACTATACCAATCCTATACTTCTAGGTCCAGTAGAGAGGTAAGAATAAGGGTACCAACTTTTTTCTGTAGGCTATTTTAGCCGGGGAACCCTCCCCCCAAAAAAGAAACGGTAAAAGGGCACTACTGGGGGACCTATACTTAATTTGAGACTTTGAGACGTATACGCCCGGCTTACATGGCCCTTCCGCCATTTGCTCTCAGAAGGCGAACGGGACGCCTCCCACGAGACATCTCCAAAAGCTGACTCCGCGAGCTTCACCCATTCTCTAGGGGTACCTTCCCCATTCTTTCCAGGGATGCTTCTTTTCAGGAAACCATCAAAAACCCATTGGAAACAACCCCTAGACATTTGCTGAGCGAAAGATCCCTAACAACGACGGGAGGGGTATTGCCATTGAGGGGGCCACCCACAACCCGGCGAGTAAAGAACCCAAAAGTCGGTGGCCGCACCTGCCCGCTCGCCTTTTGATGAATCCAAACCTCTGACTGTACATGCGGATGGACAAAATCCTGAAAGAGCATGAAAAAGCCGGGTTGATGAACCGCCTGGTGCGAGACAAAAAAAATGCACCCATTCACAGTAGCTGGGCAAATTACCACCATTCACACTTGACCAGACTTAGATCAACTTTTTGCTGAAGGACAAATGAAGGAACCCCAAGGCTAAAAAGTTGAAAAGGCCAGACTTGGATCAACGCAGTGGGTGTGCCTCTTTTGGAGTTGGTAACCGTTTTGGGAGGGCTGAGGCGTCCAACCTTAAAGCAATCGAGCCACGCAGATTGTTCATCAGGAATCCCCATCCCCTGAGTGAGCTCGAAACTCAAGGCGGATGGACGAGGAGCAGCCAGGCTCTTCATGAACCCCCGCGCCTGTCGGCATTTTTTTTTCTAAAGGCCGCTGGGCTTTTGAATGAGGAAGCAACCTGCCAACACATGTTCGTTTGTCCTTCTTCGGGTGCCCTTTGCAGATTGCTTGGGAAACCAAGAGGACAACCACCAAGTTTCGGCAAGCCAAGTCGTTGCCCCAACCCGGATTGCGCTTAGGTTCCCACAGATGGACATCTTTGACCCAGCAGGGCTGTTGGTCGGTAGGGTCCTAAAGCAGCCATGATGCAGGGGACAAATTTAGGGTGGGTTTTAAACCCGTTTCGGTCTGGCCACTTGGTTGTCGTTGGAAGGGGAGCAAACAATTATTTCTTAGCAGTTAAGTGGGGATTTCCCACTAAACCACAATAAGCAAAAATGGGAAACATGTTTCCCAACAACAACCATGACAACATGTTTTGGCTTGTAAACTCAATAGATAAGACCAGAAACCTTCATGGGCCCTTCGAATCGCTGGTAGCCCCGGGCCCCGGTGAGCACGCCACAGGATCCATGCCCCACCTTGAAGCCTCCTGAAACGAAAGCCGCGACATAAATTCATGGGAACCCCCCACAGGGACCTGTGGCCCTCAAAACTGAGCTTCCCACAAATTATATTTCCTACACCCACAAAAGTCATCATCCTGTTGCCGACATGCCTTGGGGCTGATTTCCAACAAGGGCGCCCCTGGCTCTGCCCAGCCTCCCTCCCCCCACCTGGGTCCTCCAGTAGAGAGGTTAGAATAAGGGTACCCTTTTTTCTGTAGTCGAACCCTCCCCAAAAAAAGAAACGGTAAAAGGACACCCCCCTGTCCCCCCTGCCTTGGGGCTGGGCCGTTCCAGCAGCCCCGGCAGCATCGTCTGGGCGGTCTGAGACAGCGGCTCCCCGCACAGGCCGAAGAGCACCACCATGTTGCACAGCACCTGCGCTGCCCAGCTGCCTTTGGGTCCTGCCGTTTGGTTTTTTAAGACCCGGAGACCCCCTTTTTGACGTTCGGGGGGTTCCCCCAAAAACGGGGTTCCCCAAAAAACCGGGTTTTAAGAACCACCAGGAAACCCCTTTTTGACGTTTTGTACAAAAACCGGGGTTCCCCAAAAAATATGGTTTTAAGAACCACAAGGAAACCACTTTTTGTCTCTTGCGGGGTTCCCCAAAAAAACCGGGGTTTAAGAACCACCAGGAAACCCGTTTTTGACGTTTGGTACAAAAACCGGGGTTCCCCAAAAAAAACAGGTTTTAAGAACCACCAGGAACCCCTTTTTGACGTTTTGTACAAAAACCGGGGTTCCCCAAAAAATCGGGTTTTAAGAACCACCAGGAAACCCCTTTTTGGCTTTTCGGGGGTTCCCCCAAAAAACAGGTTTTAAGAACCACAAGGAAACCACTGTTTGTCTCTTGCGGGGTTCCCCAAAAAAACCGGGGTTTAAGAACCACCAGGAAACCCCTTTTTGTCCTTTGGGGGGTTCCCCAAAAATACCGGGGTTTAAGAACCACCAGGAAACCCCTTTTTGTCTTTTGGGGGGTTCCCCAAAAACCGGGGTTCCCCAAAAACCGGGCTTTGAGAACCACCAGGAAACCCATTTTTGGCTTTTGGGGGGGGGGGGGGGTTCCCCAAAAAACCGGGGTTCCCCAAAAAACCGGCACAGCACCTGCAACGTGCGAAGCGGAAAATGGCGCCCAAAACCCGAGCTGACTTTGGGTTCTGCAGCATGGCCTTTTGGAGTTGGTACCCATTTTGAGGTTGGTTTAAAGGGAAACCAACAGGAAAGCCGTTGTTGCATCATTTTGGGGGCCCCCGAAAATAAAACGGGGTGCAAAGATGAATTATAAACTTTGTGGTGGCGGCATGGTTGTAGAGATTTAAGGAACCCAATAAACCAGCCGAAATTTCACAACATCGGGAATGACTTTTTCTTATGCGCTGCACATTTGGGCGGGAGCACACATTTACTATAGTGGCTGCGAGCAATCGTTGTGTCCCATCCCGGGCCCATCCCCATCACTTCACCTTGGCGGATAAGGGTTAAACATCACCCAAGTTGGAGGTGGGTCCGTGTCAAAATCCGTTCCGGACTCCAAAACCTGCAGAGTCCCCCACAGTCAAGGCCCTTGCTTCCATTTGAAAACAACCTGGGTATCTGGGTTTGTGTGTTTTTCAGGGCACCCACCAAAATTGGTGGTCCTTTTGGCTTTCCTTTTTTCAACCCGGCCCAAAACAGACGAGCACCAGCTCCAAAGACAGCCACCCAGACAGACCCAAACCTGGCGGCGCGCTTCTCTGCTTCGCCTGGTACGCGGCGGTGGCCTGGGTCCCCAGCGCAGCGGCGGCCTTGGCCATCAAGGTGATGCTCAGGAACCTGCGGCGCCGTTCCCAGTCCGGGTTGGACAGGCGTGACCCGTTTTGGGTTGTAACGTTTAGGGCTTGGCCTAGGGCTTGGTCTTAACGTTTTGGGTCGCAGGCAAGGTCCGGGGCTTGGTTTGGCCACCAATTTACATTGAACCTAGCGTTCGGGGAGTCATGGTTTGGACCATTTTCCTTTTGAAGGGACCCCAAAACGTCAGGTCCCATGATAATTGGTGGGAGGGGAAGTAAATTAGGCTTCCTTTGGGTTAAGGTCCATGGTTGGTGAAGTACATAATGTGTCGGCTGATCATGTGCGTATGTTCTTTCTGACGCTGCTCCACGCCCCCGCCAACAAAAACCAACCCACCTCGAAGTGGCCCCTATTCGTTGGAAACGCTCGGAGTCTTTCTTGCAACTGCTTCTTTGCGGGTATTGGCTGATGTCCATTGCATGTGCAAATCGGGTCTAAGTTTGGGTTGTCCCCCCTCCTCGTCCAAACCAAACCAACAGTAATCTTGCCAGTGACTCATATCCACCCCTTTTCTGCTGAAGACTTGAGGTCTATTTCCCACTTGATTGTTCAGGTTGAGGGGAGTTTAAATTCCAACTCATTCCCTGCCTATCGAACCAGGCCGTCGGACGGCTTCTGTAAAGGGCAAGGCTTCGGCTTTTTCTTTGCCAACCAAAAGGTGTCCGAACCTCATTTGGGTCTGTGTCTTTTGTTACGGGGTCCCCCCAAGATAGATTTCGGTTTTAGCTCCACCAAAAACTGCATTTAAATTTAGCATTCATTATTGCACCAAACATCTAATGCAAATAACTTAGTTTGTTTAGTTCTGGTGTTCCTGGTGGTTTCCCTTTATTTGGTCGCTTTCTGCTCCCCTAAAAGTGAGTAACTTCTAGTGGTTTAATACGGAAAACCTTGGCAAACAGTTTTTGAGTCCCTTGGCATCCCTTGGCAAAATGCGCCAAATTTAGCTCCACCCCTTTGGAGCCCCGAGGATCGCCTGAAGAGGATCACCACCGACAGCGGGCGCGCATACTCCAGCAGCGGCGCCAGCTCCGACCGCTTCGGCACCGAGAGAACGGGCGCCAGGTGGTTCCTACGCCAAATCAGGGATCCGGATGCATGATACACCTGAACATTTCCCTGTAAATGGTGGTTTCCCTTTAATTTTGGTGGAAAAAGCCATGTTTCAAATGGGCAAAATGTATCTTTCAAGGAGCCCTGCAAATGGACACCCCAAAAACGCCCCAAGGGGGTCTCACTTCCGATTGTCTGTGGATCCGGAAAATCACCTTGTTGTTTACCACTGAATTCGTCTCCCGGCGAAAGGTGAAGTCCGGGAACTCTGGAGAGGGGTTGACCAGATGACCCACACCACCAAAGTTTCATGGCAGACCCCCTTTTTTTGAGGGTTCTAAAGGAATGCCAAAAGGAAACGAGCCATCAAAAGGGTCCCCAATCTTAAGAAGAACCCAGGAAATTGGAGCCCTTGGGGACCATGTTCAGACACACAAAAATGACCGGGATTGGAAGGAGGTGCCATTGCATGGGGCGGAAACCGCAATGGTCCCCTTAATGGGGTGCCATTGCATCAGCAAGAATACAAGAATACAGATTACTTGGATGCTCTTCCCGAGTCAGGTAAGCAAAACAAGTAGCTTTTCTCCAGAAATATAACCAGGTTAACTGGGCTTAGTTCCCTTACCATGGTTATGCACCAGGGTGAAAGTCCTCCATGCGGGCAAGTAAGGGGAGAATCAACCAAGAGAATTGCGCCATCTTCTTTCACCCAACTGTAACCAAGAATGCTAAGTGGGCTGAACATCGAAGCCCTCCCTCACCCTGCGAAAGTCGTGCGTTGATGCCACTTTGGGGGGAAAGGGGGGAGTTGACAGCTTGAAGCCGACCAACCCTGGCAAAAAAGAAACACGGAATCTGCACAGGGGCCCCTAGAAGACCATTTTCTCTAGGGGCCCTGTCAGTGCAGGTTCCATGATTGTTTTGGGCAGGCGCACACTTGGTTGTTAACAATGTACATATATATATATATATAGTATATGTTATAAAACAGTTTTGAGAGACCCCTCCACGCAGTTTGCTTTCCAAAATTATGGACACAACTTCTGGCTTGCCGGTTGAACCGGAAATGAGCCCTGCATATGACGTGTTTAGGGCCCAGCCAACAATGCATCAAAGCAAACTAGAACATGCAGTATGCAAAGTTCAATGCATCAAAGCAAACCAGATTATTATGCAAAGTTTTTGTTGAGCCTTGATCCAAGAGGAAACCTCAACCTTCAGCCATGGTCAACATACAGTGTCCCACCCCACAAACCTGCTCTGGGCCTACATCCTGAACACTTGGTTGACGTTGGAAGGGAAGCACAAATTTAAATGTTAGCAGTTAAGTGGGGATTTCCCACTAAACCACAATAAGCAAAAATGGGAAACATGTTTCCCAACAACAACCATGGACAAGGTTTGACACTTTAGTGAAACCATCGGCAGGTTGAGACAAAACAGCATGTGTTGCAGCCCTCTGCTAACAGAACCCCCGGGCAAAATGGCGCACAAAGCGGAGAACCAACGCGCAAGAAGATGCAAAATGAAACCTAAAAGCAATCCTGCATGCAAAAACAAATCAACAAAGGCGGCAACACGAAAAGTAGCAACGCAAGCCACATACAACACTCAACCTAGACAAATTCAACATAACGAAAGCAAACAACAGGCAGCACATGGGAAGTGTACACAATACAATTTCCTGCGCAACACCTCGCCTTGTGGTGGCACCAACAAAAAACAGAGAAAGGCTAACCCACATGCAATCAACTTGAAATTCAAAAGGGAGCACAAATCGTGGCCCACGTCTGTGGTAGGAAACCACACGTCCTTCTGCTTCATACTTAGACCCGAGATAAATAGTTTTGCCGGAAAATCACGGCAAAAGAACGGGTGTTCCTTTGGGCTTCCCTTTCAACCAACGTGAAACATGGCACCCTTCAATAAACCAACCTGAAAGATGGAAGCACAAAGCAAACGCCACCTGTTGGCCGGGTCGGGCGAAGTCGGGCCAAGTCGTCCCCTCGATTTCTCGCGACTCGAGAGCGTTTTGGTCGAGACGCCGCTTCAGGGCGCGCCACATGAGGCCGAAGCCCAGCAGTGTGGACACCGAGGTGGCCAAAGCCGCTCCGAAGATTCCCCAAGGGCCTCGGCTGAGGAGTGGAAGCATCGGTGTCCAGGAAAAAGACTTGGATGCCTCGGGAAGCCAGTCAGGTCATACCGAGAGGGTGATTCCAATGGTTTCAATCGTTGTTTTCAGAAACAAGATCTGTTTCGCCTTGAGTTTTGATGGATTGGAAAGAATGGGGAAGCTTCCCCTAGAAACGCGCTGGCGGATTCCACAGGTTTGGTTGGAAATCCGCCGACATTGTTCGGCATGTCGGACACCTAAGAGAGGATAGCGGATAACCCCTCCCCCCCGCTCCGGTTGCCCCACCAAGAGGGGTGGGGGGGGGGGGAGCACGTACCGCGCGGCAATTTGATGATGCGAGTCCCCGTGCCAACTCTCTGCCGGCTCGGGTCTTCCGCCTCACGTTGCCCAAAACATTTAAAAACACAGTGTTTTGCGACTTCCGTAAGGGGAGATGCAAGGAACGCAGGAAAAAACAAGGGGACATAAAGGGAAAATGACGAAGAAATGACGATGAATGCAGGGGACTGCAAGGACATGCAGGGGACAGGTACCGGAAATGACAGCAAATCAAGGGATGCAGGGGAAACGAAGGGGAACTGAAAGGGAAACGAAGGGGAAAGGCACAAGATATGAAGGGGGGATGAAGGGGAAGCAAATGGAAATGAAAGACAGTGAAGGGAAATGAACGGACGCAAAGCTTCCTTGCTTCCTTTCCTTTGCTCCCTTGCTTCCTTCCTCCTTCCTTCCTGCCTGCCTGCCTTCCTGCATGATGTATTGTGTTTTTCTTTATTGCTGCCTATTTTTTGGGTAGCTGATCTCTATTTGGCCATGGGTCAAAACCCCGTACCCCCAGTGAACATCAACCAATCCAACCACTAAAATAGGAAGCCTAAAATGGGTGGTGAATTCACCTATCCCCAAAATGGGATCCCAAAACGGTTTTGAACCATGGCCATTTGCTTTTTGCTTGATCCCTCTTCGTCTTCTCTGGTGTATGTTGTTAAGGTTAAGTGTGCGCTCTGCAACCAGAGAAACGGACAGCGAGCGGTCGGAAGCCGAAGACTCGGCTAGTAGATGGGCTAGATGGGGAACTTATGCCCTGTTTGGACACCGGAGAAAGCACTTTTGAACCATGGCCTCCCAAAGTATGAAAACTGGAGGAACGGGAGAGAGATGCAAATGTTCACCCCGTATTGGGGGGAGGTCTCTCCAAAAAATGAAAAACCCGGGCAAAAGGGGAACTATGGCTATGTCAATTCCGATCAGCCTCCCTCTAAGTGGTGATGATGGGTGGTTGGAGGTTAGTTCAGGAAGGACTCTTCCCCACAGATCTGCAATTTGTAAAATACCTCCAACAGTGGAAATGAGAATTGGATCCCAGAGGTTCCCCATAGTGAGCTCGTTTACCCCCAGGTACGCAGAAGCTCCTTTTTCGCTTGACGCTTGCTTGTTCTTAACACCTGTCAGGGAGGATTTGTGCTTTGGTGGGTTTAAGGCAGGTTGAGCGCGGGCTTAGGGTTGGTGTAGGATTGGTTTAGGGTTGTTTAGGCTGTTTTGCCTGGAACCCAAAAGTTACTGGGGGCGGGGGTCAGGGAGGGCAAGGGGCTGTGAAACCCTAAGGCTCCAGGCAAAGCCTTTGCACCAAGGAACCAGACGAGATGGTCCAACTTCGGTCTTCAACTCGCTTCTTGAGTGGATTACCCAAAACAGCCTGAACTTTAAAATTTACCGCTAAAATGGTCTTCCCAGAAAAACAAAGTCCAAGAACTCAGGAAGTGAGTCAAACGGTTTGCCAAACTACCAATTTCTCCCAGTAACCCTTCATGGCGGTCCCATCACCTTTCCCCGCAATCACCTGGAAGTTCCTAGGAAAAGAAAACAAGTCTCCGGATATGCAGACATCACTCCAAAAGAAGCTCACTTTACCTTGGCAACCAGCTCCGGCCAGAAAAAAAAAGAGGGCAAAAAGCCACGGGACCTAAGAGCCTACATCCAGTCGCTCGGCCCCTTCGGCCCCTTCGGCCCCGCGGATAAAAAGCCCAGCCTTCCCTCCGCCCGCTGAAAAAACACTGAAAACTTGTCCCAAAAGGCGGCAGGCGCAGAGCAGGAAGTCCCCCAGGAAGTTCAGAGCCGCCGCAAAGAGCACCACCTTCCCGGCTTCCGCTTCCAGGAATACCATGGCCATAGCCCCAAGACCCGTGCATGCCCCGCGCAGAACCCTGCAATGAGGAGTCCTCTACAAAGACGAGAAAGAAAGAAAAAAGAGAAAGAATCGCTGCAATGAGCCATGGTTTCAAAGTGTCATCCACGAAATGGATGCGGATCAACAAAAAGATGAACCCCCAAGCCACCCCCCGAAATGGGGTTGCCTCTGGGAGTCCTTGTAAAGCCACGGTGACCTGACCAAACAGCAAACTACGGTAACTCACAAGCCGCAAAAAGGAATTTGTCCCTTCCCCTTAAAACAAGTAAAAGACGCTTCCCCAAAGCAATAAGAAATCCGTCAACACTAAACTTGAATTGACTAAAACTAGCCAACCAATTCTAAACTACCAGAATGTACCGTCGGTCCAACCCCTCTCCTATTAGGGCCTCCCTGAAGCTAGTTCACTTCCAAACCAAGACCAAGAAGGCAAGCCAAGTGCATCATTAATCATCTCTCAAAACCGGGGGCCAGCTAATATTTAGACAAGAACACCGGGGTATTTTTCATTGAGGGCGGGGAGGGATGAGTTCAAGATAGCTTCCACTACCTCCAAAACTGCTACCCGCAAGGGAAAGCGGGGTCTATGCCCTGTATGTAGTGGCCAGATAGTGCTGTGAGCAGGTGCTTGGGGATAGGAAACGATCTCAGAATTCAGAATCTTCATCAGCAAAAATATGGAGCATTAACTCCAATTGAGGACTCTTTCGCACAGGGATTCCTGTCCAACCGTTCTCAAGGGTACCAGTAAAATACATATGAACCAAGCTGCAAGATGCGTTGAATCCCTGCAAGGCCATGGGAAAATTGCCGCCCGGTCATCGCAAATGGGTTCCACTACCCCTAAACCACCGGGGTTTAATGGAATATCATTGCACAGTCACTATGTAAAGGGTATGAAGGCTGCTTTGCGTGCTTTTCTCAAAGCAAGTGTTGAATACAAGGCTAGATTGGGATTCCCATAGGCAAGCTCAAAGTGTCCTGTTTCTTGTGGTATTTTTTAAAGGGAAGCCACCCAATGTCCAAACACAACCACTTGAAGAAATCCCAAACATGGAACCAAACATGGAATTTGTGACTGTCCTTGTGCTTTCTCCTGAAACCGACGTGGAAACGACACCCTCAAAAACAATGTAACTAACATTTCGCGCAGAAAAACACATGCACGCACTTTATGGGACCCCAACAAAACACGGAACCCCTTTTCCTCGGCAGAAACACACCACAAACAAAGCAAACCCCCAAAAAAAACCACGGGTCGCCCCTGGCCGGCCAGATCCCCGGATCCATTAAAACCGGCGCCTTGAGGGGCGTCACGGAATCCCTGGCGGCCAGCAACCCGGCGAGGGCCACGGATTGCATGAGCGCTGCCCAGGCCACAAACCCCCGCACCTCTCGCGCGCGGCGAGGGAAAAATTGGAACACCTTTGACGCTGTCCGGCCGTGGAAGGTGACGAAATGTTAGTGGGATACGTGGAAACTACCACTGAGGACTGAAAAGCCAAAGAGCGGGACCGGATGGACATGATTAGAGCTAGGCCCAGCTATACAATGTATGTTTTATTGGTTGCTTCACGTTGAGTCACTGGTAACATGTAACATGTATCCTAAGTCTAGACAGGGGGGACACCAAAGGAATTGTTTTCCCGGAGCACTTCCGTGGATCTCGGCAAGGCTCCCTTCCGGAACCAGAGGTTTGACCAAAGACTCGTGCCTTCCAAGACCCGTGGATACACGAAGGCTCGTGATTTTCTGGGCCTTTAAAAACTTTATAGGTAACTTAGGGGAGTTAGGGAGGTTGCTCAAACATGTCCTGCTCATATGAATCATACTAATCCCCAGAAAGGCGACCTTGCCAGCGGCGTTCCAATTGTTTTTGCCTGGTCTACTACGGTGGCAACTGGAAGCACGCCAGTCCAGAAACTGGGGAAGTGTTTGTGGAGGATCAAAGAATTTCACACCCACTTCGACGTTCAAGGCCATGATTTACCAGGTCCTCCAGTAGAGTGGTTAGAATACGGGTACTGTTTTTTTTCCTCTTTTTTCTTTTTTTCCGGTAGTCGGGGAACCCTCCCCAAAAAAGGGGCAAAAGGGCACTACTGGGGGACCTAGTTTAGCAGGTTCTCACCAGGGAACAACTGGACGATCCCCAGTTGTACCTATTGAGCCGCTTACGAAGTGGATCGGCCATCGAAGCATATGAGGGTTGACTATTCATGGCCCCCAAATGACCATGGGCAACTTGTCCCGGACAAAAAACCTCTTTCAGTGGGTCATCCTATGTTCATCGGACCTTTTGAACAGCCCCCATGTGAAAACCAGACATCAACTTGGTGGAGCATAGAGCTTAGAGTCCAATGGAACCCACGGATCGGCTGCCTGCAGGAACGCAGGCAGGAGCCTTCAGGCATGGGAGCGGACAAAAAATATCGAAGATAGTCAGGGCC
Source organism: Effrenium voratum (assembly GCA_963377175.1). NCBI lineage: Eukaryota > Dinophyceae > Suessiales > Symbiodiniaceae > Effrenium > Effrenium voratum. The sequence goes on along the minus strand of CAUJNA010003289.1, from coordinate 223,232 downwards.
ACAAGCTCTGCCACCTGGCTGTGGCTAAAAAAACCGGTACCAAAATGGAACCCTGGTAAGTGGAAACATGGACCAAAACCTGCGTACCCCCTCCTGTTTAATTTTGAGCCACACCCACCAGTATTTCCGCCACATCCCTATTTTGTGTTTTAGGAGCACACGATTTATCCTGCACGATTTTCCGGCGGAGCCCGATGAGCGCTGTCGGACACCCCGGGGCCCACCCGTCCCGCGCCTGCACGTAGATGGAGGCGCCGGGCCTCCGAATCGCGACGCGGGGAGGCGGGGAGGGGGCAAAGGCAGCAGAGGCAGGAGCCTCGGTACCCAGAGGTCGCATCAGAGGCCTTGCGAAGAGCTTCACCTATGCAGAAAAATGCCTCCAGTGGCAACTGTCATATGTCCACGGAGACTCCGATTTTCTGGCCCTTTCTTGCGTGGCTTGCTGGTGGCTCTGGGCGTGGGATCCTGCCTGTCACAGACCTCCGATGCGCGAACGTTCCACGCCAAAATGAAGCTTGAGAAAGATAGAAAAAGGGTGCCAAGGACCGATAAGCAGGGTTGGTCTTAAACTCCCCTCTGCAAGATGTGTGTGTGTGTGTTGTGTGTGTTTGCTTGGTGGGGAACAGTCGTTTTCCGAAAAGTCGAACGACTAAACATGGCACCAAAAGGCCAACTGCAATACCCCATCGTAACCCTCAGTGGAAAATGGGAGGGGATCTCTAAAAACCAAGAATGGTATCTCTTTTTTTCAATTACTTGTTTCCCAAGAGGATCGTCCCCGGTTATATTCCTCGACATTTCGTGAGCTGACTCACGTCCATTTCTCCCAAATAAGCGTTTCTCCTAATAGGAGGCCCCTAACTTGGTGTGTTGTCCTTTGGGTTTCCCTTTAAAGAAACCCCAAACATGGCTGCCCTTCAAACAACGAAGCGCTCAGGATTTGGCAAGATTGGCAAAGCATGTGGCTCACGGCTACTCGGCTTGATATTGGGCATGGTACCCTTCAAAAACATGCCCACGCCAAATCGTTTTCTTTTTTCTCCAACCTTTGGTGGAAAAATGATCGACCCCCTTGTGCTGAAGCATTCCTGGTTGAGGGTGTCGCCAATTTTCTCACAAAAGGTGGCAAAAAGACCCCCGTGCGCCAAATGGACCGACGAAACTGTCACACACACCGGACATCGCCTGAGCTCCGGCGCAACGTCCAGCAGTTGCATAAGCCAAGGAGTGGCGAAGACGAACCTTGCTCGACGGAGGTAGATTAGGTCTCCCTAACTGGGATTCGGGCCTTCCCGAGTTAAAAGGAAACCAGAAGGAATCCAAGGCCTTGCCACTTTTGGGGACCGTTTTGAGACGGAGGAGAAAACAGATGTTCGCAAAGATGATCTTCAAAAAGCCCAAAAGCAGTTCCTCCACCATGGAGTTGGGCGTACCACGCGAAAACGCTCTGATCCGTAAACCGAGCAATCTGTAATCCGCCAGTCATTGGGGATTAGGTTTGGGACAGGCTAGGTCAAGAAGAAGCAGTACGTACTTGTTTCGCACAGTGCGGTCCAAAGAGGAGAACCACTCTCAGAAACATGTCCCTCCATTTTCAAAAATGGCAACATGCTTGAAACCACCAGGCTTTGGTGTGATCCATTTTTTTGGCACCCCCAAAAATCTCGGTTCTCCTCTTGCTCTTGGTGTCCCCTTTTACAGCCATGAAAGAAAGGGGTACCCTCAAAAACGACAAAAACAAATTATTACAAGAATGGCCTGCGCTGCTTGCTCTGTTTTTTTTGGCACAAATGGTTGGCTCCTATGCAGAACCAACCCAAGGAGGCTACCCTTGATAGGCACACACCCATTCTTGTTTTTTCTTGCTTTGGACCAAGCAAAGGGTCAATTTACAGGGAGCATCCTCCAGATGGGTGAAATTAAAGAATAGAACACCCTGTCCTTTGAAAACGCGAACAAAGAACGGTTGGCCCGATCGAACATGATGAGCTTTGATCCAACCCTGGTATTACCTGCCTTGCAGAGTGCTCTGAGTACTCTTTGCGGCCATAGCTCCAAAACCCCGTACTGAAATGACTGTAACAGGTTGATTTGTTGTTGGACCAGCCATACAAACGTTCCTCTGAACAATCTGCCATGGAACACATCAACATAAATAAATATATATATATATACACCTTCATCGGTTGACCCAGCCCTTGGATGTTCAAACGACTTAGAAAGTATCTAGAGGCTATAATTGACCAGGATTATAACAGGGTAACTGGGGTTCGTCCCCTTATCATCATGGTTGTACCCTTACCTGATGTGGGTTGAACATGAATTTAAAGCAATAATGAGATATTCACGTCCAATTCGTCACCCGCCCACCAACAATCATGGAAGTGGACAGGGGCCTGCCCAAAAAGGAGAGTAGTCTTCCACAACCCTCCTCGTAGCTTCCACAACTTTTGGCTTTGGGGGCAGGGTAGCCCATTGCCTCCATTTGCTTAAGCCCCCTGGGAAAAAGGACAAAAACGGCCCATAATGACAGGTGTTTTGAAACCAACAAGGGAAAATGACACATATTCATTTCAGCAAATCGAAGATTGCTGGCCGTCCTCAAAAACGCCCAGCCCCCACCTCCCCCCATCGCCGTCCGAGGCTCAGCCCCGACAGCACCAAGCCCACCACCCCGGCCGCCGACAGTGCCACGCTCAGCTGACGCCGCGCGGTGCCGCGGCTCTGCTGCAGCCCACGCGCCACCTGAGCGAGCGGAGGATGTTTTTGGCGCAGCTAGACCAACACAGAGGTACACGAAACATACCCGACAAAAAAAACTTGTGTCTCAGATTCCGGTTTACATTTAGTCTGAAAATACAAAAAGAAACACAGGAACCGCTTCGCGCCAATTGGTATAAGGATAGATTGTCAAGCAGTATTTAGATGGCTTCATTGATCCCAACTGGTGCAAAGTTCTGTCAATCCCCAGCAGGTGTGCTCCCAAGAAGAGGGACCCCAACAGAAGAGGGTCTTTAAGGCTCCAACAAAAACAAAAACGGGGGATCCCCAGCAACTGTGGTGGAAAACGGGCGCCCTTTTTGGAGTTCACTGTTTCAAAAAGGGAACCCAAAGAGAAAGGGAAACAGAGGGCACTCGGAACATGGAGCTCAAATATGGCGGGCCAAAGAAGGTTCCCAAGAGCGATAGCTTCTCGGCAATTTGATGACGTTCCACTAAACGTAGTCTTTGGGGAGCCGCAAAACAGGGGTCCCAGGCTCGATTCCCCCTGCCGGCTCTTTGCGTTCCTGTCTCCTTTTGCCGAAAATCTGGAAAAACTCTGTGTTTTTGGACGTCCTAATTGCGAAAACGCTGGAAAAACTGTGTTTTTTGCGGCAAATATTGGGGAGCAAAGGGGACATGCAAGGAATTGCAAAGAAATGAGGGGAGGAAATATGCAGTCGACATGACAGGAAAGCAACGGGAAATGAAAGGGAAACAAAGGGGAACTGAAAGGGACATGAAAGGGACAGAAATGAAAACAAGGGGAGTGCAGGGGGAATGAAAGGGAAACAAAGCACAAGGAAACCAATCGGCACGACGGGAGATGTAGGGAAATGACTCGCAACGAAAGAACGGGACATACATGGAAAATGAAGCGGACATACCCAGAAAATGTCAGGGACATGAAGGGGGAGTTGAAAGGCATGGAAGGGACATGACCAGGACATCATGGGAAACGTGTCAAGGACATGAAGGGGAAATCAAGGGGAAAGCCAGTAGTGAGATGACAGTTCAGGGTCATGAAGGGGCAGTGCCCGGACATCGAGGCAACTCAGGGGGGACGTGACGCTGCAATGCAGAGAGAGAGAGAGAGACAGGGAGAGAGCGGGAGAGAGAGAGAGAGAGAGAGAGCGAGATACAGAGGGCGAGAAAGAGAGAGAGAAAGAGAGAGACTGAGAAAGAGAGACACAGAAAAACAGAGAGAGAGAGAGTAGAGAGGTTCGAATTAGGGTACCCTTTTTCTGTAGAGGGGCGTAGACAGGAAGGAGACAGGGAGACAGAAAGAGACAGAGAAACACAGAGAGAGAGAGAGAGAGAGAGAGACAGAGAGAGAGAGAGAGAGGGAGATTGAGGAGAGAGAGGCTTGGGGGGATGGGGAGGATGGAGGGAGAGAGGACGACAGAACACACGAGGAAGACAAGAAAGAGATGGACAATGTCGGCGGACTGAGCCGGAGGCTCTAAAGTTTCGAAACAGGCTCTGGAACGCTCAAGAACTCAGTCGGCCGCCGTGATTCCCCAAAACGCGGGTGGATTCCCAAAGCATGGGTAAACAAAGGTAACTTCCCAAAGCGCGGATGCTTCTCGCTGCCCGATTTCCCCCCAAAACATGGGTGGGTTCCCCCATTGTCGTGGACGCTTATCAGTTAGCTGGACTCCCCAAAGCCGAATAATTCAAAATCCTGCGGCGTGGATGTGGATTCCCGATGAAACGTGGATGTGGATTCCCCTTGTGAGGATGAACTTCAACAAGGCGCCCTTTGGTGGACATCATTTGGGTGGGGATTCATGGACTTTCGAGGTGGTTCCCTATTAAATTTCATAGCCATTTGATGATCCGTGGTCTTACATGTATCACTGCCGCTTAAAACTTCAGATTCTCAGATGAAACTTCGCGAGGTCTGCACTCGCAAGGTTTGTTCATGTGGTCCCGAAACGCTTCTTGTCACTGGTCGAAGCCCGCATGACACCTTTGGCTCAAGAACCCCCGTCCTTAACAGAGAGTCATTGCATGAGTGTGGACTGCATAGATTCGAGTGAGTGGCAAATGAGTCGCCCATTGTGCTGACTGTGGCATCATCCTTACTTGCCCAGTGTTATCTCACCAATTATGTCCATTGACTGGCTTGACTGCTGGGACGTATGTATAGTTTGTATATTTTTTGACACTGGAAGCCTGAGTATCCTACACAGGTGTCGGAGTTCCCGCTTCTTGGCAGCTTCCTGCCGCCGAGAGGCGCACGGCCTGGAAACTGCGACACTGATACTACTGGCTAAGGAAGGACGCCCAGATCAATGCAGTTGTCCACACTCATGCAATGACTCTGTGTTAAGGACAGGGGTTTCTTTCTGTGCAGGTCCACGGTGTCCCAAAGGTCCCTGAAACCTCAGGGAAGAATCTAAAAAACATCACGGCCGTCCACGCGCCCTACAGAGTAGCTTCCGATTTGGCTTCAAAAGCTGGAGCTTTCGATATGCTCTGTATACCTTGCTTCATGTCTCAAGTGCCCCACAACCACATTCTAACAAGTTGGGTCCTTGCCATAGGTGGCCTTTTGAAAAAATAGATGGCCTGGCAAATGGAACAAAACCCATCTAAAACAGTGCCATCTATTGTTAAGCAGGCTCACCTAAAAAGGACACCCATGGTCCTTGCATTGCAGCAAATCGGCCAGGTGGCCAGACCCGTCGTGGCCCGCGGCAGGAAAATGAAGAGATAGAGGATGTAGTCTGCTAACCTCGCGGGGAAACAAGCAGCTAGATGGAAACACCCTTGTACGAGCCCTCCATATTCGTTGTGTCCACAACATGGGATCTTGTCAAAGTGCCCCAAAATAGGTGTCCTTTTGGTAAAATAGACCTGGGGCAAAAAAAGATGTAAACCAGTGGAACCCGTGTATTTTTAACCGAACTAACCTGAAAAGGACACCTATGGTGCCCAATGTCACAAAAGAAACAATCCCAAAATGGGCATAACGTGGTCCTTTGGTTTCCTTTGAAACCACCAAAAAAGGCTCCACGAACAACAGACACCCCCATATGTAAATATATATATATATACACATACAATCAGCCTTTGAAGCAAGACATGTGGCACCTTATCTGTACCAAAACTCGGAGGCCGGTCAACCATGCTGGATCCTGGAGAGAAAGCAGTCACCAAGAAGTCTTGGAGGTTCTAAGAGGAGATAGGCCATCCACCTGTTGCACAAGATCCTTTACAGGGACCAGACCAGCATGAGGCCCTCAACTATTTTGGAAGACAGCCATGGGGAAAAAAGGACATCCTTTTGGGTTGGTTGAGGTTTTAGGGGAACCTTTCCCAAAAAAAGGCAAAAAGGGCGCCACTCGGCAATTGGGCTTCAATGAAGAGGACCAGCATGAGTCCTCAACTAGCTTGGAGGATTGTTTGATGAAGGGGACTGACATGACTCGCCAACTATTTAGAAACTCCTTCAAAGTGGGGAACTACATGAGTCACCAAGAATCTTCATGATACCTACCATTTGGTTTTGGAATCCGACTGACAAGCAAAGTCATGATTTAAGCAAAAGGAAAGCATTCATCCCCAGACTCCCTAATGAGCTGTCTTAGAACAGGCGGAGGCTGACTGGTTGTGAATCTTGAAAATGGATTGCTTGGTAAGGCTGGCAAACATCATAATAAGATATAATAAGAAGCAGAAATGCCTTCAATCGTTGCTGAAGTTGAAGCCTTGCTACCTGGGGTCTATGCTGGGATAATTTGAAAGATATCCCTGTGCTGCCTAGGCTTGAATCCCGCCCACTGACAGACAAACAGATGACGGAAGAAAACAAGACAGCGCACCAGGAATACTGTCCCGAGTCATTCGAAATCCCAGTTTCAGGTAGCTGAAGGGTTCCGGATATTTGGCTTTGGCTCAAAATTCAAGCATCTCTACTCTTGGTATGGTAGCAACAAACTTTGTTTTTTGCAGACCCCCAGTAAAAATGAACAGAATCAAAAACTAGAAAACCAAAAAACATGCCAAGAACAGTGAAGCAAGAGCTAGGGTTACGCAGGTTTTAGTCTTTGGTTCCATTTACCAAGGTGCCATTTTGGTACATGATCTTCAGCCACAGCGTGCCATTTTACCTGCGTGCCAAGCCGCCCTGAAAAGAACGTGAAAGAGCATCACACACCCTCTAAATGCGATTCAACTTGTCGCAAAAATATTTACGCACAAAGCGGGAAACCCAATTTGGAGCCAAACAACAACACAATGTGGTGGTGCAACCTGACCAGCAAAAACCTTTCGGGAACCCTAGCTCCTTGCGGTACTTAGATGAACACCCGTCTTCTCCAGGCTGAGGACGCTGTCGCGTTGGGTGCCCCTAGGCAACACTTGGGTGAATTCGAAGAATTCACCCACTCCTAGCAGTTTCCCTTGCGCCTGCAAACGGGGGTCCCAAACAAATGGTCCGTACTGGAAATGCGTCAAGACAATGGTTATATATAGCCCACAAAAGCCATGGTTATAAGTCTCCGTTCAGTGGGTTACAACCAGGCTTTACTAGCCACTTACTAAGTACTAATGTCGCTGTCTCATGTTAAAGGTGCTTTACTCACTATCCCAGAGGGTCCAGGTACTTCATGAGGATGGCTTTTGGGGGGGTAAAAGATGGGGTCTAAGAAACCTTGGTTGACGTTGGAAGGGGAGCAACAATTTAAATTTTAGCAGTTAAGTGGATTTGGATTTCAACCACTCAACCACAATAAGCAAAAATGTAAAATGCTTCCCAACAACAATCATCTGGACCCTCTGGGTATGTCCACCGCCACAGGAGAAACGATCCGCCTCATCCGATCCGAGTGGCACCGTGCCGGGGCTCATGGAGGCGAGCGCCTGAGTGCCACTGAGCCGGCCCACAAAGGCGTTGTCGATGTTCCTCGCTTCGGGCGCGATTCGTCGCTCGTCTTCGTGTGAAGGGATATGGCGGTGGTTGTCAAAACCCAGGGAACAGCTGGTGAACATCCAAATAGGTGGCAAATGGCCATGGGTCGAAATCCCGTACTGCCAGTGAACATCCCAATCCCTACTAAAATAGACTGAAATGGGTGGTGCACCTAATTACCCCAAAATCGTACCATTGGTTTTGACCCACAGCCAAATGGATGTTCATCCACCAAAAAGCGTATTTCCGGGACCCGCATTGGCAGATTTTGGTGTTTGCCCCTCTTGGTTTCCTTTTGTAACCAACCGAAAGCGGAGTCTCACAAACAAAAAGACACATGGGGGAAAAAACAGACATGGATGTGGACCCATGGAGAAACCGTCCGATGGGCATCCTTGCTGTTGACAAGTTGAAGGGAAGACCCCTTGAGGACAAAGGAAGCAATTTATCGGAGGCGTGCAGCGAATTTCCCCCGCCTTTTGAAGCAGGGGTGTCCCAAGTAAGGGGCATCAGGGATGTTTCCTTTCAAACCCCCAGGTCAGGGGTTCCCATGCTATGTTCAACCCGCAGCCTTACCCCTTGAAAGCTTGTGGGAGAAACCCTCTTAGAATGGCGAAACGGGGCTTGGCGCTGGGAAATGCCTAAATGTACCAAAGAAAATTGGCTTTGCCACCTTCGCGGTGACATACTGCAAACAAAATGAGCGATGCTTGTATGTGCAAACCACAAAGTGCGTCGAACAAGAGAATCCCAGGTATATATATATATAAGATAATATATATATATAAGATACTATATATGTATAGATATAAGATAATATATATATATAAGACATATATATATATGTTATACTCACATCATGTATACGCGAGATACATAGGTAAGGTCTCATAATTCCTCCCATTTGCTTTGGTCAGAGCAGACGTTTGGCCACATGCCACTTGTTCACCCTTGTGATTTGAACATTGGTAGGTTTGCAACAACCCTGGAGCAGCATACCAACATTGTTCTCCAGGTATAGGGCGCTATAGGCCTTTACCCCACGAAAGCGTGTAGCAGAACCACCTACTATACAAGTAGAATGGCCAGGAAGTGGTTTTAACGCTGCTCAAGGGGGGTTTCATCCGGGGAACCAAACCACCCAGGGAGAACGGGCCATGATTTTCGTGATCATACACTCAAGGGCATTTTGATTGCATTGATTTGCGTGGGCATCCAGTGTCTCCGAAAAGGGTCCAATCGGGTATCGCAAAGACTTACCATTTTGTCAACCCACGTCGTTGAATATGGGCTAAATTTTGAGGGATATGTGGCAAAATGCATGTTTGTGTATGTCCACCATTGATTAGGTTGCTCTTAAACATAAAGATACCCCGCACGCAGCATGCGGTCCTGAAATGCGAAAGATCGATCCATGCTTTCCACCCAGATGTCTTGGTACAACTACAGTCATTGACGCTTTGAATTGATGCTTTGGGGGGTTGAACACCCAGTTCCTCCTGAACATGAACGAACAAATATCACCTCCAAACCTCGAATCCCGGGCGACCAACTACTGTCAAGCCAAACCTCGCGGATTTTCTGGCGGTGATTCCTGGGTTCCCCTCAATGGGGAGGCCACACATGCACAAAGTGACATCCAAAATGTCCCAAAACAAACGCCCGGGACCCATCCAGTGTTCCCTATACTTCCTCCTTGAACATCACCCCAAAAAGAAACACGAACTCCAAAATGGCCCGCAGAGGTGATGTTTGAAACCATGGAAGGGGAAATGTGGGCTCGTCCCCTTGTTTTGGAGTTGGCAGCTGTTGTTTTTTGTTGTTTTAAAGGGGAACCAAAAGAACGCCAACCCATTTTGGGGGTCCAACCTTTAAAAAGGACACACCCAAATGAAATTCCAACCCCATTCTCTGAAAACAAAAGGGCATCATGCATAATTGTTAGGCCATCCATATTTTGTTTTGAGGAACCCTCTCATGGAGACCCCCTGAACCAAATCTCTGGAAGTTGGGAACTCACCCGACTCACGTCGACCCACCCTGAGTCGACTTCGAGCGGCGTCATCAGTGGGGAGGCGATGGAAATGCCCAGCGCCGGCACCGCGAACTTCAGGAGCTCCTCGAGAGTCACTTGCGATCGGTGCGATAGGTACCAGCAGTCCCGTACCACTAATCCCCTAGGAAACCACAAGAGATGGTCGGAATGAACCCAGGAATTGGTCCCCATGACTGGAAACCAGCAGTTGAATGGGTTCATTCCATTTCCCTGGGCAGATCACCTGGTTCCGATCGAATCAGCCACTTCAGAAGGCCCAAAGCCATGGTTGCGCAAAGCTGGGTTGGGTCGTTTGCCGTGAGCCAAGGGGGCGACAAGGTAGTCATAGCCCAGGATCATAAAGACTGAGTGGGTTCAAATCTGGGGGGTTTCAAAAGTGTTTGCGCATCATTCTAGGTTGGTTCCAGCCACGCGAACCATGGACAAATAAAAAAATACCAAGTCTGACAGTGCGGCTTTGGTCAACTCAGCTTCTGTGATACCAACGCGGGCCACTATGAACACCTGGTCGCTCACCTTGGCTCACAGAAAAAGTTCTGCCCAAACCAGTTTGGCGCAACCATGTCCTGGGGTCTACGGAAGCAGGTGACCAAACGAACTGGAAAACGAATCGGAACCCTTCCGGCGCACGCACGCCCCCTTTATTGGCCGTTTGATGTTTGATGTTCGAAGGGAAACCCGAAAAAACGGAAACAACACAAGGAAAACAAGGCACCCACGGAATCCACGGACCCGGGAAGCGAATGATGAATGGAGCCTGCCCGAGTTTAGGACGCGATTGGCAAATGAACGATTGAAACCCTGCATTTTGGAATAAGCCAAACTAGTGCCCAGCATGTCCACCATCTTTGTTTGTTGCATGGATTCCCATTTTACATGTTGGGGTTCTTTCGTTTTTTTCTGGATGAATCTTCGGAAACGCCCCAAGGTGCAACGGTTCGCGCTTCGTCCACTTCCCATGTGTCCATCTTTTTGTTGTGGACGAGGAGACACACATGGCTGTGGCTCAAATAAATGTACCAAAATGGCACCTTGGTAAATGGAACCCAAGACTAAACCTGCGTAACCCTTCTTTAATTTAGAGCCGCACCCACATCGACGGGTCTACGTGTGCGCCTGCGATTGAACCCAGTCTCCCTGCGCGCGTCTGGGCCCGAGGCTCCTTCTTTGAGGTGTCCTTGCAGAGCATCGTGCACCGATGGCCTCTGGCTGGTCCACACCTCAGGAATTTCTGCGCCCGGAGCCCCTGGTTTTGGGTGTGGGGGGGGGGGGGGGGGCTTGTGGCTTGCTAGCTTGTTGGCTAGCTTGCTTGGCCTGCTGGCTTGCTTGCTTGCTTGCTTTTTCTGTACTGTTTCTCTGAACTCGTGCCTTGTCTGAGATGTCCCTTCCATGTCAAGAGCCAATTTGGGGCGATTGGAGTTACCAAATCGAGCGTCAATGATCGACCGCCTTCAAGAAGCGGCAAGCCCAAAGACATCAGTTGGGCCGTATGACCCACGACTGAAGGTCGAGTTCTTGATCTCAAAATCCCAAAACTGTCAACCTAAAAGACGAAACTGGATCGGGCCGGCTTTTTGCGAGCAGGCCACAGGCCACAGGCCCAAGCGCAGGGGTCCTTGTGTGTTTGCTTGAAGCATGCCACCAAAAGGAGATCAACCTTAAACTTGCCAAAACGGTGATTCTAAGGTCAAAACCAAGTGCCCCTACTACGTGCCCTAAATGGTTCTGACATACGAAAGCACTATATAAGGGATATATATATATATATACATTGAATATGTAAGTCTACAATTTAGGGCACGTAGTAGTGGCACGTTTGTGCAATCAGCGCTCGGCTCATGTTGTTTTGCCCTGCGCCTGCAGTGCTTGGCAAGGGCTTGGTAAGTGAAACGCCTGCATCACTGATGTTTTAGTCCCAGAGAAGAAATTTGAGGACCCCGGAGCAGCAACCTCTCCCACAAAGGGTTGCAAGGCTTAGGCCTCCTCTCATTCTGATTGCAAAGAAAGTCTGTATCACTGGGAGCCATCACAGGGCTGTCTGGAACAAAGCAGCAATCCTCCATTGGGGCAAACTACTTGCTGGCGCTCAATAGGCAATGTGGGAACGAACCCAGGAATTGGTCCCCTTAAAGGAAACCACCAGTTGGATGGGTTTAGAGGGGTCATGCCATTGCTCATTCCCTGCCTGTCGAACCAGCAAGATTACCACATTCTGGGGGATATTTTGCACCCCACGTTTTCTTCCATGACCAACCTCTGGCCAATTTCGCACACCGTCCCACCTTGGCAGAACTGGGCCGCCATAGGCCAGCGATCCACGCGGTAGGCCAAGCGCCATGCCGCGTGTGGAGAGCTGTGTACTGGAATCTGGAATCTACTTAGCCATCACCAGGCTCTATAGAAGGGTCAAAAAAAGCTACATGTTTGATATCCCCTCATGATATGGGCGCCCACTGTTTTCCTGGGCTCCTTTTTCCTTGTGATTGTAACAGCACACACCTTGTCCGTCATATCCCATGTCCATTGTCCGTGGCTCTGGCCGCGCTCTCAAACGGCGGCGTCCAAATGGCTGCGCGATGAAGCTGAGAACAGGCCGTCGGCTTCCTTCTACTTGGATTGATTCGGTGTTCCGTCGGCCGTGATGGCCGACCTAAAGCCGCAGTCGAGCCAGGTCAAATCCGATCCAAACCGCGGATCCGCGGTTTGGCTTGCCTGAATCGGGGGCAAAATCAAGGGAGCCCTTAGTCGCTCGCTTTCAGAGGGTCCCTGTGTTGTTCTACGCGCTGGCCTGCGCTTCCAAAGCCTCCGATTTGCTCTGAGTAAAAATATTGGCGCCACACTCAGTGGCTCTTTCCCGAAAATAGAAAAGCTCTCGGCAAGCGGCCAGGGCCTTTCCGCGGGAAAAGCCTAGGGTTTCCCCCAACCTAAGGAGTTGAACCGGGCCTCCACTAGGAGGGACACGGCGCCCCAGCCTGGCAGGCAAAGGCCGGACTTCCTGTCCCCTGACTCACTCACATGGAATCTATGGGACCCGTTTTTGGGGTTCCCGTTCATTTGGCTGTGGGTCAAAAATAGATACCCAAAATGGAACGTGGTAAACAGAAACATGGACCAAAACCTGCGGTGTCGGAAACAATTGCCAGACTTGTGGCTTACCAACTTTTCCAACCATGTGCTATAGTCCAGAAACTGGGGAACGAAAGACTGGGTGAAGTAATTTGCAATTCAAGTTTATGTGCAGGATTCCACGACATCATTCGCCTGAAACAAGGAATCCCCTTCTCCGGGACCAGGCAAAAGGCTCACCCGACAAGTGACATGAGGGGCTTCTCAAACAGGGGGACTCCGGTTTGGATGTTGTTGAGGGGAACAAAACGAGGGGTCCCCAATTTGGCCGTGGGTCAAAACCCAATAAACCCCTGGTAAACATCAAAGTAGGTGGTGCATGGGTGTTCATCCGCCCCAAATGGAGGCATAGGTTGTGACCCATGGCCATTTAAGAAACACCCGCATGGCATCATAGCAGATTCATTTCAACTGGCCATCTTACATGTTTTAGAACTCTTACCGCGGTCCCTGCCCGCTCTTTCGAATGAAAGAGGCTGTTCTTCGGCTTTGTAAGCTGGACTCCCCAGTAAGGCTTTGTCAAGGGGCAGTCGTTCGGCTTCTGCGCGACCTTGCCTTGAACATTGAAGTTTCCATTTTTCACAGATAGTCGGAGCCATTTGTTGGAGTCTTAAAAGCACCGGTACATATCGTCACGCCATTCCCTTAGTCAAGCTCTTAGGGATGGGTTGTGGGGCACACTGTGTTCATCCCGCTTGAGTCCAGAATCGGAAATTGAAGGCTGCTCTTACTGCTGTTTGGGCCCCTCCACTTTTGAGCGATTTCGTCCGGGGCACGTCTCATAAAACAAACTGCCCCAAAGAACACCTATCTTTGAATTTTCCCGAATCGCGATTTCTCGGAAGGCAACAAATAGGCGCTCAAACCAAGGGCCTACATAGGCCTTTTGCAACCATTACGTCAGGAGCCCCACATTTCTGTCAGCTGAAGTTGCCTGCCGTCTTGTTCCTGGGTCCCCAAGAAAGTCCAGGCAAGGTGCGAACCGGGAACTTGAAACTGTTTACCCCTTGGGTTGCGCGGGTTGCTCCAAACTTTGGAGGCGTCAGTCCCACCCCCGAAAGACATGCCTTTGGTTGAGCATTTTGATCGACATACTCTTCACTGACTGTAGAAGCTCTCTTGAACGGAACTCGCACAGTGGGCTTAATCAAAAAATCCTTCGTGGGTTCGATGCATCATCCCAGGTAGACTTCAGCTCACGTCTACCGTGGTGTAACCCCAAACTGGAACTTTGGTAAAACCGGATTCGTCAAGTTGCATGCATGCCTCATTCTCCCTTTGGTGTACGTGTGCGAAATTTAATGGGGGACCCTTTGGTGGACATCATTTAGGAGCTTCATGTCCACCAAGCACTTTTGAGGTGGTTCCAACTCTTCAAAGTCATAGCTACATTGACCACAAAGGTCGCGTATCCCAGCTTTCCTCGGTTTAGTAACACACCCAGCGTTCGCCACGCCTTGCTCCACCAGGCAACTGGTAGGGTCATAAAGCACCCCTCAGCCGGCAGGTGGGTCTTGCCCGTGCTCAGGGGCATCCAAAGACAAAGCCAACTCCAAAATGCCTCCAGGGCACCGTTTCGCCTTTTGCATGTTCGCTGGTTTGCAAATATATATTGCGAAAGGCCTCCAGTTCAAATGAGCGGCAGCCAAACCCCGTTCACTCTTGGTTCCAAGACTAAGATGGTTCCAAGTGTTTTTATAAGTTGCGAGGGGCGGGGGGGGGGGGGGGGCGGGTGCTGCTGAAATGTGTTTTCCCAGATGCTTTCTGGTCCGGCCACAGCGTGCGGATGTTCAATGAAGCCAAGTGGCGGGCCTTGATGTCAGGTGATACATTGGGGTAACCCCTTGAGCCCCTGTTCTAAACGAAGGAAACCCACAGTCCCCCCCCCCCAAAAAAAAAAGAGCCATGACCTCAGCTGACAACCCAACTTAAAATGACATCTTCAGCGTCTCCATATTTCAAAAAAAAAACCTTGTCATGTAAAATGAGGTAATGTCCGCCTTTGACCAAACAGCTCTGCTGTTCCAGCCAAAAACTCCAGCCTTTTCACATGGAACCCTTCAACCTTCGGGGTCCCCTTAAAAGGAAGATGCTCCAAACCACCCCCCGAACGTCGAACGGTTCCCTGTGTTCATTGGTGGGGAGGGTATCCTTTGTGAGCGGTTCGGAAGCTTCAGACCTCAAAGCCAGCAGTCCCATTGCTGGGTGCCCTTCTGGAAAAATCCAAAAGTGTGACGCTTGATGGACAGGGGGCGACAGCTGGAGCTGCGGGTGTCCCATCTTTTGGATTCCATCTCCGGGTGTCCCATTGCTGAAAAATCAGCTCAGGAATCCAAAAGTGTGTGACGCTTGATTCATTCACTTGGTCGGGGGACAGCTATGAAGTGTCAACATTTCTCAACAAGCACCAATTTGCAAGGAAAAAATATCTGGCTTGGTCGCTGCCGAATGGGCTACGCGGGACTGTGCGTTCAATGCATCAAGTTGGAGTCCTTTCTTCCCGGGCCTGCTCCCAAGGTGAAGCCTCCCTCTTTAAATTCAAGTCTACTTTAGACTCATGTTCAAGTGTGTGTGCGTCTGTTTGTCTCTTGAGGATTAAAAAAAAACTTCTTGCCCTTTTTAGGAAGCCCACCATTTTGTGGGCCCGGCTAGTAGCACACGCAACCACCAAATTTGGAAGCCCAAACTGGGCCACCCGCCGCGCGCGTTGGCGCAAGGCACGCTGCCTTTCGGAGCTTTTTAGTCCTGAAAGTTGGGTGACAAACAGGTGCTGAGGGTACCCTCTTTTCTTGGTTGACGTTGGAAGGAGAGCAAGCTTCTCAAATCTTAGCAGTTCAGTGGTTGGATCTTAACCACTCAACCACAACAAGGGAAACCGAGAAGGAACACCTGCCAAGAGCGGAGGTCCCCTACAAGCGGCCTGAAATATGGCTCGACGCATGCGAGGCACTTCGAAGGGATCTAGCGGGATTTCAATGCGACATGGCTCTCCTTGAACTCTGAGCGCCCAAACCCGGTGACTTGGGTTCTACATCGTGAGGGCTTATATGGCTGTGGGTCAAAACCCAGGAAACCCCTGGTGAACATCAAAATGGGTGGTAGATGGGTGGTCATCCGCCCCAAAATGAAGCATAGGTTATGACCCATGGCCATATATGAGTCTGACTGTAAACCTCGTGCCAGGAAAAGTAATCTACTAAGATGGCCCTGTTGCGGGGGGAGGGGGTCAAGTCTATAATATGTAGAGAAGAAGCAGAGGTCGGCTCTCCACCATTTCCCTGCACGAGAGACTGAAACAAAATGGTAGATCATGGGCACCTGGATTGTCCACCTCATTACCCACTTCATCAAAGCCAGGATCAAAACCAGGTTGCTGACATTCGACCCGAGCAAATGGGTATAAAAACTTGGGTCCATGGTTTCTCAGAAATAAATAAATAAATTAATATATATATATATACAATATTTAAAAAGAGTTCACATAGACACATAAACTTTCCTGCCCAAATCGTCCGTCTTTTAGGAACGGCTCGGGGCAACCAACGTAGAGGATTCCAGGGAAAGGCGATCCAAAGCACAAGCTGTTCTAAGCCCCGGCCCCGCGACCTGGCGCTGAGCACTTAAATCATGAGGCTGTGGCTCAAAAAACCGGTACCAGAATGGAACCCTGGTAAGTGGAAACATGGACCAACACCTGCGTAATCCCTCCTGTTTAATTTTGAGCCACACCCATGATGCGCAATTTGAGGTGCAGTAGCAACATGAAACTGCGTTGGGTTTGATCCAGATTGATCCAGCATGAAACTGGATCCTTGTGTAGTCCTTCCGTTGGCGCAGTTTGCAGGCATGCATGGAAACAACATGGGAGGTGACGAACCAACATTTTGCAGCACGAATCACCTGACATCACCAAGAATGACTTCCCAAGCCCAAGAATGACTTCCCAAGCCCAAAATATTGTGGTTGACTGCTTCTGACTGGAACCCGTCGATCTGGTCTCCCCCCGATCCAACCGGGAGCCTGCCTGACATCCCCACAGGCAGCACCTGGGAACTTTGGCGTCCGAGATTGGCTCCCCTTGGCTGTTGAAAACCACAAAAGCATGCGACAAGTTGAAAGGAAATCATGTTCCCCAAAAAAACAACAGGGTTCTTCCAATTTCTAGCTCGACATGCATAGTCTTAGAATGAACTTGTTTGGTGCCATCACTCAAAACGATGGTCGCAGGTTGAGCATCCCGCTTCTGGTTTCAGGGGGACAACTTACCCAACAAAAAGGTCACACCTGTTTTCCCTTGGCTTGTTGTGCAATTTGTCATCTCTGGCTCATGCCCAGCAGTGAACGGGGGAATTATAACCGCAACATGGATGGGTTCCTGTAAAGAGCATGGTCGAAGTCGTGAGTTCCCCTTGCATCACTCGAGTCCCAGCTTGGAGGGTTCCTCCCGTTTGGTACCCGGGAAAGGAAAGGATCGCAACTTAGGCTCGGCGCAGAGAATGTGTTCTTCGCTGTCACAAAATGGACCCTGACAGCTTCGGGAGCCCCGAAACCCGCAAGAGAGCAAGAAAGAGAGAAGGGGAGGGGGGTGGGGCTGCAAATACCGTCAAAAACTGCTGTGCTGAGCGGTGGGCTGTTGTTCTGTCCGTTTTGCTTTTGCTGTGGCTGGCTCGCGTGCTGCGCGGTCCTTGCTTTTTTCGCGTTGGTTTTCGGGCCTTTTGGCGCGCGACCCCAGCCACAAAACGCTGCTATTTACGGTGTTGTGTTGCTTTTGCGTTTCCGGGCTGGCTTGCGGGCTGTTCTTTTTGGGCTGCTGTTTCTGCGGCCTCTGGCGCGCGCGCGCGCGCGCGACCCCATGTGAGCCTTCTGGTGTGGGTCCTGGCTAGGGCCCAGAAAGCTGGCATCCCTGGCATCATCTGGGGTTGGGGTGGGCAACAGGCATAACCTAACCAGCCATATCATAGCACAGGATACGTTTCTCATACAAAAAACATGACATGACATGGTATAACTTCAAAGAGGCGTAGCCGGCTAGAGGCCGCAGGCCCAGAAAATAATTGGTGCCACTGAACAACTGAGATCCACCCTGGTAAATGGAACCAAAGACTCAAACCTGCCGTCTGGATTAATTTTGACCCACAGCGACATCCCACTTGAAAAGACGACGCCCAGCCCCAGGCGCCGCCACCGCGCGACCGCGGCTTTGGGCGCTCAGCGCCCGCAGCCACGCGCCCGCGGAGCGCCCGCGGCTCGGCGCGCCCGAGGCGTCGAAGAAGGTCTCGTCCGGGTCGGCCGTGGCCGAAGCGGCCTGAAAAGCGGGGCGCGATTGCAGAGGAGAAGGCAGGCAAAAGCAAAAAAGTTAGGTGTTTCTCTTTTCTGTTTTTGAGGAAGAAAACGGAAAGAAAAAGATGCAAAGATAGGGGGTGTTATTTTTTGAGGCTTGGTGTGAAACTGCATTGCCCAATCCCTTGATTGGGCAACGTGCTCACGACAAAGCAGGAAGCACAGGGGCCGACGTTGCAGTGAATACAGAAACACCCGACGAATATAGGGACGTGGGTGGGAGCCAAGGTGGTCGCAGACACAGAGGAGAAATAGCGCGTGACCACGCGCTGGTTGGGACACCAGGCTGGGGCATCCACATTGGTAGGGCTCGTCGACGAGGACGACCCTGGGACATGGTAGCATCTGCCCCAAGAAGGACAAGCCAACTCTTGTTGCAGGTCAAGCGTTGCCTGAACACACACACGTGTTCGACGCGTGTGCTGCGAGATCGATTGCCAGCTTCTCGCAACATGAACTCAAGATGGATCGTGTGCCTCGTGTTTGTAAGGCTAGGGCACGCCCTGAAGGTATCCACAAACAGTCCAACTTTGACTCGCTAGGGTCGCATGCTGTCCCTGCGCAAAATCGCACAAAGCCATTGGGTATTAATCAGCTTTGGCATTTTCCGCCGTCTTCCTGCGAGATTGTGGCGATGGTCAGCTGGGCATGAACCCACCTGGCTGAACTCAGGGCTAAGATGGGACTTCAAACAAAGTCGACCGACTTGTCGCGCTGTTTTACAAGGAATTGAAAAGTCGGTTGGAACGCTTGGGCTTCACACACCTCATCCCCTGGATGGCTGCCTTTGCCTTCGTGGGAACTCTCAAAACCCTGAGAGACTCTACGGAAGACTCGGGAGTCATGTGAGCAAATGAGGGGATTGCAGGAGGGAATCAACACTCAGAAAGGTCGAGGAATATGAAAGTAGCAAACTACATGAAACAGTTTCCGGACTATTCGGTCAAAAGCAGCTAATCCGAGTGTGTGCATCGAATTTCGGTATCCACAGCCATCATGCTAGCCGACTGCTTGACGACAAAACGCGGCCTTTCTTAGGTGAACGATCCAACAGGGGCGATTCAATATGATGGCGGAGTGCTCAATCAGAAAAGAACACTGCTGCGTGTGAATCCGGATTCCCCAATCCTTTGATTGAGCAATGTGTTCACAACAAAGGAGGAAGAACAGGGGCCAAGGATGCAGTGAATACAGAAACACACGAAGGCTGACGGCTCCAAGTGGACGTGAGCGGGAGCCCAAATGCTTGCGGACATGGAGGAGAAATAGCGCGATTTACAGGCGTGTGTGGTTTTATTTAGGAAACCAAAAGGAAAACCGACCCATATGTAGGGAACAAGTGGGGAAGTAGGATAATATGCAGGGAACAAGCTGCAACAATAGGCAGATTTGCCGGACAACGTCCCACCACCAATGTCCGCCATGCAAATCCAAGACTATTCCTTGTAGATAAGCTGTTGGTGGGACAGGTTACCCTCCGACATCAATACATAACACGGAACCCGACTGCGGGCCGTAAGAAGCATCTTCCAAAACCATCCTTAAATTCCCTGCGAGGGTGCCTCTAGTTTGAGGCTAATTACCCACCTTCTGTGGCATTTATAGAGGGAAACCCAAAACCGAAATCCATCTTCTTGGTTGACGTTGGAAGGAGAGCAAAAAAATGAATTTTAGCAGTTCAGTGGTTGGATTTCAACCACTAAACCACAATAAGATCAAAAATGGGAAAAAGATTTCCCGTTGCGACAACCATGTATTTTAGGGGGTCCGGCCTCCGCCCATCCCACGGCTCGTCCCCCCCGTCCCGCGCCTCGCAGAGCCCGTGGCGCCTCCTCGGCGCGGCCGCGCCGCTGCCAGCCACCGCGGCGCCGTCCAAGAGGCGCCGGAGCCGGGCGCGGAGCGCCGGGCCTGGCGAGCGGCGAGCGGCGACCTCCGAATGCCCCCGGCCCGAAAATCCGTTGAAATGAAGATAGGTATGGCACAAAGATCTATATGTAGGAGCGTGTGAATACGTATAAGCATATATATATATATATATATATATAAATATGCTTATCTATTTTGACGTATGCGCGTCGTTCACTCAGACACGCCCCGCTATGTCGTCAAACGTGTACAATATGAATGTGTACACCACTTGTCGTATACGCATCTGAGGATCAAGCCCCGGATTGCCCAAATGCACGAGCAATTTCTGGGCTGCAGCCATCACTGCTGTGTGGAAGGTGGGGTCGGGCAATATGTGTACGTTCAGAACTACTTGCTCCTTGGCCCGGCATCTCCTTGCACGGAAGCGAGGGCGGACAAAACCCAGGCTGGGATGCCGCGCCAGCTGCGCTGAAAGTGCACCGCATAAGAGAGAACCGCTCTGAAAATCTTAGCATCTTACCTGCGCTGGGCCTTGAAACTCCGCGAGCCTGGCAAAATTACACCGACATCTCGCGGAGCGAATTCGGAGCCGGGCGGGCTGGTGGTGTGCCTGCGGCGAAAGAAGCAAAAAAAAGGCGCCTGAGCGTGCATAATACATATATATATATATATATATTATTATGTATACACGACATGGTTCTATGCATAATTACATGCCCCTTTGTGTGTCCATCTCACCGTGTCAAACGAATAGTGTGCTCGTCGTCGGGACCAAGCTGAGTTCAACTCCGGTGACCTCGCCACAAACATACCGGCAACAGCTACGGCTGTTTGGGCCCGCCATGTTTGTCTGAAACTCGGATTCAAAGGCGCCCGGAATCCGGGCAACTGAGCGACATGGTTCTGCGCTTTTTGCTTTTTCTGACGTTTGGTTGTGTTTTGGTCTTCGAACCCCCCCCCCAGGGAAAAAACACGGCTAAAAGGCATGATTGTTTTTCTTCTGCAAGAACCGCACAGGTGCAGTCCATCAGTATTACCCCTTCTGTAGGTTAAAAACGGGGAAGTTCTAAGAAACCGGTCACTGTGGGAGGCGGATGCTTCTTGGGGCTGACCCCATTTACATACCCTCCCACCAACTAACATGGAGCCTGACGTTTTGGGGTCCCTTTGAAAGGAAAAATGGTCCAAACCATGAAATTCCGAACGTCGAAGGGTTCCATGTTTGGTGGGAGGGTAGCTGTGGTTACCTTACCAAAACCGAGCGAAATGCGATCCGATCACCTGGAGCTTTCAGCAGCACAGGCAGAGCCTTGAGACTGGCCTGGCGGAGGGGTGCGGTGGATGGGCGATCGATACGTCAGGGAAGTGGGTAGTAGCCATGGTGGAACAAAACACAAAAGCCATGGTGATAGGTCTTCATTCAGTGGGTTACCAGGCAACCACTTACTAGGTACTGCCCTTTAAGGAGGGTTGGGCAGCGATGCGATGGAGGGTTCCGGGAAGTCTCATGGACGCCTGGATTTTGTATCTACCAAATTGATCGAATGTCCGGAACCCAGGATCGGGTTCCACGGGAAAGGTTTCACCAGGCGAGCTCCGTAGAACCTGGCCATTGCAGCCACCGTCCGACTCGGTTGTTTTCTGCTCCCCTGCTGAAAGTTTTTTTTTTTTTCTTTTAGTGGTTTAATACGGAAAACCCATCAGTTGGCAAAAAGTTAAAGTCCTCACAGCCCTTGGCAAAATGCACCAAAGGAGTCCTTCGGGAGATAGGTTTCCTTGGGCTGGCTGTGCTCGAAGTCCGCAAAGGGGCAGCATTCTTCACGCACGCCCAGGGGGGCTGCATGGTACAGTGGCAACCAAGCCCTCGTTCCACCCCAAACTTGGGCGTCTTTTCGGAAACCTATTTTGGAAATGCCCAATGGGAAAGCACCTAGATGCCCTGATATTAAAAAAAAAAAAGAGGTACAAGCCAGTGCTTTGGAAAAAGAAACATGGATGGGTTCCACTGGTAAAGGACACGCATGGACAATCTCCATTCCTAAATGGAAGTCATGAGGGCCCTTGGTAGATGATAGGGTCTTGGTAGATTCTCTGACTGGCCCAAATGTATCCACCTTGCTCGTTTTCTTTGTGTGGGCGGCATGCGGAACTTGCCCCCTCCAAACCGACCAACATTGTGATATCAAGGTGCTCCGTGCTTACAGTTGTGTCACCAAGAAGACTCATCTACAGAAAATGGAAACCAAAAAAAAAACACCACTTCCAGAACCTTGGAGATCCAGTTGGACCCCACACAGCCAATGTGAACATAAACCCTGCGTGCACCCGCCGAGCACAAAAGCGACGGCCACGAAACAAGATGACCAGCGCGACTTCTTGCGGACCTCGACCTCTGGGTTTCAACTAAAGGGAGTGGCTTTTGAGGGTTTTCACCTTTTCACCCTAAACAATGAAGAAACACCGCTATTTGGGGATGCTTCGATTTTTTGAACACATCCCCACAATGACATGTTTAGGGGTGGAAAATCCATGTCAAATGTCTGAACTTGGGGTGGGCAATCCGTGGCGAATGTCCCAAGCCTCCTTTTCCGGTTTTGGGGGTGGAAGATCCAAACCTCCTTGCTCTTCCTTCCCGTAGAGCTGGCCTCATGTTACCATGATCAAAGTCACCTTCACCAAGCGGCGGGTGAGAGAGAAACAGCCGATTCCATTTTCTGACTTTGATAACCCCCAGAAACCGAACCAAACAAATTTGACAGAAGAGGTCAAAGGTCCGGGCGGCTCCTGTTGACCGGATGGACGGAATCCATTTCGCACCACTGTGAACCCATGGTTGCAACTGAAACCATTGTTTGTGGGTATTTACAGGGGACTCGAAGCATTCCAGAAAACTCTCAGGTGGTGCGAAAATGGATTCGCAACCAGTATGGCCCATCCGGGCGCCTGGAGGGCGGCTTTGAGAGCGTCCAAGTGCCGCTGCAGCAGGCGAGAGCTTTGCAACAGCTCACCCAGGGCCTGGCGAATCCGGGGGTTGCGGGGGGGGGGGGGGGGGTGAGTGTGTCCGGTCATTGGGGGACCCTCGGTAATTCGGGGTGAACAAGAAAACATATGATACAAAAAAGAACATACAAAGATAAAACAAAAAACAAAACAATATGATAATTACAAGAAACAATGAGAAAACAAAAATAATGCTACAGAAAGATGTGTTCACTGAAGTCAGTCTATGGCTGTCAAGTTCTCATAACTCTGATCACCGCTTTCTTGTCCTCTGGCAGTTTGCTCTCCAGCATGCCGCACAATCGACACGCAAAGTCTGAGTGAAGGCCCTGAGTATTTCGACGGATATTCTGGCTTGGGGCACGCGAGTTCTAAAAAGACACCTGCTTGGAGGCTCCGATTCTTTGGTTTTACCCCACATTGCACCATGCGGGGGCTTGGGCCAGAGGCCCGTCATAGAAGCCCCCGCAAAAAGATGCCGCCTTTGGGGTCCAGGGGGTCATTGGGCTCAGACAATACAACAATCAAATTGTTGGCCCTGCCGAAACATTAGCTTTGCCATTGACCGAAACAAGCCTTGAAATGCTTGGAAAAGTCGATAACCTTGGGCAAGATTTCGGTGGTCGGCTGTTTGCTGTCAACGTCTACTCCGCACAACCACAAATCAAACGTTATCAAGGATATGGGAATGTGTCAAAATAGGGACGCCAAACTTGCAATTTTCCTGTTGGTATCCAATTCAATCCACAATCTTTCGAGAGAACAGGGCCGTTTCAACAATACAAATACAACATACCGAATCGTATCCTTGCGTATTGCGAGCTATCGGTATCGAAAAGCAAGTATCGCAGCCTGAAATCGTATCGAATACTATCGCTGGAAGTCGTTTTGAAGCATACCGAGTTCAAATCTAACCCAACAATTCCCCGAGAGGGACGGCTCAGGACCATAGTTCACAAACCGGAAAGAATAAATTGTCTAATTTCTTGTTTTGTTCCCGATCGCGGTAATTGGGGCGCAGATGCATGACCATGCACGCAAACACGCAGAAAATTCTTGGGCAGTGTGTGTGTGTGTCTGTGTCTTTTTTGGGAGTACCCCTTTTTGCAGTGGCTCTTTTCGGGAAACCAAAAGGAAAACCACAAGGCTTTTTTGGAGAGGGGTCCCACCTCTATAAAAGACGAGCCACCCAAACAAAAAACGAAGGAAAAGGGACAACAGGGCAATAGGGAATGAGCCAATGACCCGAGATAGACCATCCAACTGGTGGTTTGCTTTAAGGGGACCAATTCCTGGGTTCATTCCCACACTCCCTATCGCACCAAGTTAGGTCTGCAGATGACGCGGAGACGCGTCGGGCCGAGCTGCGCCTCCGGCGACTCGTCGGGGGAAGAACTCTTCGCCGCTGCCAGGTGGCCATCCACCTCGGGGAAGCCTGAGCGAGGCCCGGATGGACCTTCCAGGTATCACAAGAAAAGACAAGGGGTCAAAAAAAAACATGTGGGGTTGCGGGGTACTTGAAAACCAAACTTAGTCGTATGACCATGGAAGTGATGGTTTAGAAACTACGCCAGGCCTTGTATTCCAAGACGAAGGGAGAATCAGGTACCTGTGCCTTAGAGCAAGCCACTGCTCCGCTGCAAAGCAACGAGGAACCTCGAGGGACCATCCAATTTTCTGGATGTCCCCACAAAAGAACGGAACTCCAGAGGACACCTCCTGCGTCAATTTTATCGTTAGTCTGGTCGGTTGGCCCCTTTTGGCTCCTTGATTGGACCTATCCTCAAGGTCTTTCGCATTTTACCCTCCCAGCAATCCTCACTATCGCGGCCACTTGGCAACAGGACCCAAAGAACAACAGATTCCGGCCCAACAGAAAGTCTAGTCTACTTAAAGGTGCAGAGTGCTTGGTGAGTGGCTAGTAAGCCTGGTTGTAACCCACCATCTTAAGAGACTTATAACCATGGCGTTTGTGGGCTATAACCATGGTTATTACTCACTTCCAAAGTACCCGATCACCCCTTTAAGTTCTATATTTTCAAACACTTCAACTCCTGACTAGGTCCTCCAGTAGAGAGGTTAGACTAAGGGCACCAACTCTTCTCTGTACTCTATTTTACTCGAAGTTTTCCCAAAACCAATCCAAAAAAAAAAAGCCGTATATTTGTTGGCAAGCTGGGACCTAGAGGAGTAGCTTCAAGTGGCCCGGAAGCTGCAGCTCCAGCTCCGTAAGCTGCGCCGCCTCCCGCAGCCGCGCCGCCGCCTTCTCCGCCGCCTTCTCCGCGCTCCGCGCAGACGCGGGCGAAGACCCCGGGGCGCCTGCGGCGCAGGCGGCGCTGAAGAGCGCCTGGCGAAGTTCGGGGACAGCTGACACCCGGAAACGCGTTAAAATCCCATGGAGCCGCAGTGCATGGTCAAGGCCTCTCTTTTTGTTTGGCCTCTCCTACTTGGACATTTCGACTCGCGCCTGCTTGAGGCTGATGAATTTCAACTGGCTGTTCTCGCATCTGTCAGAGACGTGTGGCCAATGCTTTCTCAGTCATAGAGAATATGCAACTTGGCTTGCTCTTGTCCGCTCTGGTTGAATCGCCACGCTCAAGCTGAATTGCCAACTAATTGAAATCGAAGCTCGAATTGAATCACCAACTATTGAAACTTAGCGCTGACACCCTGAAACTCTGGAATCCATGGAGACCGCAAATGGTCAAGGCTCTCCATCTCCTAGTGTCCCAACCAAGAGTTGGAACCTCTTCAAAGTGGAAAGGACCATGTGTGCCCCCAAGGGTGTACGGCTTTGCGGGCAGGGGTGGCAATCCTTTGATGCAGGGTTCCTTGTTTGGGTTATCCATGTTATGCCGGAAAAAAAATCCGGCCCACCCTGCTTTGGGCTGGCTTTGAAAAAGAACCGGAAAAGCAAGCAGCAAACCTTACCAATTTTGGGGTGCCCTTTTGAGCCAATTTGAGGCTTCGCAGGTTTTGATGCGAATTGAACAGTTGGGCTGCCATGTTTTGTCTGATTTCGGTTTGAGATACTTTTACAGTGAGTTCGTGGGTGGGTTTAAGGTGGGTTTAGGGTGCGTTTAGGGTTGGTTTAGGCTGAGTTTGCTTCGGGTTGGTTTAGGGTAGGTTTAGGGTAGGTTTAGGGTTGGTTTAGGGTCTGGAAGGGTTTAAGGTACGTTTAGTTGGTGTTGGGTTTTAAGGTAGGGTAGGTTTAGGCTAGGTTTATGGTGGGTGTCGGCTAGGGAATGCTTCAGGGTTGGTGTAGGGCTTAGGGGGCTTCAGGGTAGGTTTAGTGTTGGTTTCGGGTAGGTTTGTGGCGGGTTTCGGGCTTTGTGGGGAGGTGACGGTAGGAGGGTAGGTGTAGGTAGGTGGTTTAGCGCATTTAGGGTATCGAGGGGGTTAGGGTGGGTTGGCGCTCCCTCGCTCGCTCGCCCGCCCTTGCCGCTTTGTTTTTTTCAGGGGGCTGGAAAGAAATATATCTGAAGCCAACGGGAAAAATAACCCTAAAAAATATAGAGCTCCCCTTTCAATGGAGAGCCCTGTGGTGGACATCATCTAGGAATTCATCGTTGCCAATCATTTACCCCCTTTCCACAAATAACCTTCCTGTCAACTTCCATTGGCAAGAGGGTAGGGCTGTGCCCCGACAATAACTCATGGTGGCTGGGGGGGGGAGGAGGGGGGAGCCCAATTAAGCCCCTAAGGCTTGTAAGCGGCTAAATTTGAATTTGGGCTCCCTCCCCCTCGTCCTCCCTCCCCCCAAGCCCCCATGAACAACAGGTTGCACAACCCCTTAGGGCGGGGGCAGGAAGGACTGGGAGAAAATCCAAATAAGCCCCTAATAATAAGGCTCAACAAAATAACACAACCTCTTAAGGGGGGGGGGAGGGGGGGGAGGACTGGAGGAAAATTTTCTGTGGGCCCTCCTCCCTCCCCTCAGCCAATGACTCCGATGGCCTGCACTTCTCCGCCGAAGCCCAGAAGGTCGGAAACCAGCTGCTGCGCCGTCAAGGCCACGAGGCCTCGGAGGAACGAGAAATTCCGGATGCCGAACACCACGGGTTCTCCAAAACTGGGGGGGAAGGGCGCTGCAAAAGGGTGCAGTCCCTCTAAAAGGGTAGAAAAGGGCACCCTGAAACACGCAAGCACACACACACACACAAGTAAACAAGCACTCACAGCACACACACACACACAGACACACAGACACACAGACACACAGACACACACCCACACGTACACACACGTACACACACGTACCCACACGTACCCACACGTACACATGTACACACGTACACACGTACACACGGCACAGCACACAGAGCGAAGCAGAGAGAGCACACACACACACAAAGCACATTCCACACAGCACACAGCACACAGCACACAGCACACACGCAGTTATAAACACTTTGGTATCACGGAAACTGTGCCCAAAACCAGATGTTCCACGACCATGACGATCAGTAGGCGCCTTCAGTACCAGGTACCATCTTTGACTGCACAGCTCACCCGTTAAGTTGCTCAAGAGGAGTTGACCTCCCAATTGAAACAGTGAATATGTCTGCTGTTCTACTTTCCCGCAAGCTTCAGAAGATAAGTTGTGTCTCGCCCAAAAGCCAAATCCTGAATCAGCCCCTTTTGAACCCTTGACACCCATTTGAATTCCAGAACTTGATGTAGGGTGCCCCTCAGTATTATGTGTGGAAGGGACACCAAAGGCAACCAATAATCCATTTGAGTCATCCAAACCTGTGGCAAACAGGAATTCTTGACCTATTAGCATGTATGGTTGAGACTGTCCCTGAGTATCCTTCATCTACCCAGGTTTTGATTGTGGTGCATTCAGAAAAATTCAACCCAAACCCCCACGTGGAACACCGCACTCTCAAACCCCCTCACCTCCGCTCGCCGCTCCCAGCTCCCAAACCTGCAAGCTCCAACCTCCCCCATACCTCACCCCTACCACCACTTCCACCCCCCCAAAACAAAATCCTCGCCCCTACCACGACTTCCACCACTTCCCCCCCCAAAAAAAAAAAATCGACTTCCACCCCCCCCAAAACAAAAAAACGACTTCCACCCCCCCCCCAAAAAAAAATAACAAGCAAAAAAATCCGGGATCCCACCCCCCCCCCCCCCAAATATCCCGGGATCGGCTTCGAGGGGCCGGAGCTGAGGCCCTTCGGCCGCGGCATGGAGCTCAGGTCCTGGGATCGATCTTGGGACGGAGCTCCTGTCCGCTTAGGGAAAAGGCCAGCCCGGCTTCACGGCTCAGGAAAAGCCGGCGGCCGCGAGAGCTAGGGAATAAGAAAGGGAATGACCTTCAAAAAAAAATAGGTTGCGGCCAAATTTTGGATGGAAGGGTATGATTGGAATGAGCCCGTCAACCATCCAACTGGTGGCTTCCCTTTTGAGGGAATCCCCTTCCGGTTGATTCCCAACCCGCGGAAGGGTCATTCCCGACTGAGCACAAGCAAGTTGCACGTATGCTACAAGAGAGCGCTCGTTTGGTGGAATCCGCAGCATGCAGTCTAGATTGGCACTGTAACCATGATTAGGGACTAATACTTGGAAGCCTGTAACCATAAGGGGAAACCCACCTAGTTGATCTAACCATGGTAAGGGGACCCCAGTTGCCCAAGTTATAGCCATGGTTGTAGCCTACTTTGTCAGTAAGCTAACTTGCTGCTCTTTGAACGAAGGAAAACCTAAAGAGCCTTCAACAACTAATCGGCACATATTACCCTAATTCCAGCATTCATGGAAGTGGGTGCAAGGCTTCAACATGACGGTCTGCCAAAACCGCCATGGTTCTGGAAATTGGGAATTTCCGGCGTATCAATAAAAGGAACCTGCTTCTTCGGTTCGGAAAAATGGATCTCTTACAAGGAGCGTTCCTTCCGAAAACCTCCCGGAGAGTAGCTACTGATTTAGGAGAGTCAACCCGTGAGTTGGGAATCGAGATCAAATCACCCTTGTGAGGGTCCTATTGAGAAATCCATGCAAACCGGCAAAAGAACACGCCAAACTTACCCCTGCAAATTGACACGGCAACAGAACCCCCACCCCAAAGAAAAGAAAATACAAAACACAGAAAACAACAATAAAACAACATAGACTAAAACAAAATAATATCAGACAAGGTGGTATCCCCAACATCCCTGGAACCCAGAACCCTCCGTGAAAGCTGCCCCAAACCGCCCCTTATCACCTATCTGGGTCGATCGACCCCGTCCTTTTAGGGGAAATACATGGCCCTGGTAGATGATTAAACCACCAGGTAAACCAGGGCCATCTATTTTTCTAAGCAAAACAACCAAAAGGACACCTATGACCCCATGGCTTTCAGCTGAGGAAAAAAGCACTCGTGTGTGAAGAACCTTTTTGCAGAGTCCCTTGTGGGGGTGCCGCTTGAGCTTCTGCCCCCTTTTCAGGCAGATGTTCAATTCTTAGACATGGCCCCAGAGGAAATTGCCTCTAAATGGAGCCCAAAGGTCAGATTCTTGCTCTTGGGGAACCCTTTTTGATTGGGTTTGGGACATTAAAAAGAAGGAACCAATTTCGCAAATTTTGGCTTGGTGCGTTTCCTGATTTGAGACACAGACACACACAGACACTTGTGTCTTCTTTAGAGAACCCCCCCCCGGAGCAAAATGAAAGGAACAGCTCCCTTTTGGTGTCTCTTTTCAACCACGAAAAAGTCGTACCCTAAAGAGACACAGCTGCATCACTTTAGGGGCCTTGCACGTCGGAAGCTTCCCACTCCTCGAAGAGGCCCGCAAAGAGTGACTGCAGGTCGTCCCCAAGCCTCGGAACTCGCTTCGGCCCAACACCCTCTTTGCAAACAAAACACCTGCCCAAAAGGTCCCGATGACTTGCCCCAAAGAAGCAAGTCAAAGGCTTCAAAGAGGCCCCAACTTCAACCTCGGTTCTAAAGAAACATCTTCCCTAGCCTCGTCAGGCAAGCAGGTTGCCATCGTGGTTACATGTGGTTACAAGGAAACTAACCCTAGTCACCCCTGCTATATTTATCGTGGTTAGCTGTATACTTTATAAATTTTTGAAACAACCAAGAAGGACTTGGTGGATCAGCACCGCCCCATTGTGGGTTGGATTGTGGGTTGCGGAACCCCACTGAGCCAAGCCCACTTGAAGGTTCAATCCACCTAGTAGGTGATAGCTTAGAGACACGCTAAGGGGACTAACCTTAGCTACCCAATGACCATGCGTCTGCACCCACTTACCTGACGTGGCTTGAACATGAAAGCAACATAAAATGAGCACAGGTGTCCTTTGTCCAAAATAAATGACCTTCATGTAAACCAGGAATCGCCCTCCATTGTTCCACCAAACCAGCCAAAAAGGACACCAAGTTGAAAATGATTGGCAGTCGCAAGCGAGCTCCTCTCATGGGTGGTCCAGCGTTCGCCGTCCCTTTCTTCTGTGGCTTGATTTGCGTCTGACTAGAAGACACATGGCCCGAAAACATAAGTTACAAAGTTGCAGGCAAGAGCATGAACGGACAGGCAAATCAATCGCACAATTCTTTTGCCCAAGTCTTTCTTTTCAACTGTTTCTGTGCAAGTTCTTTGCGCTTGCACAAGTTTCTCTGTGCAAGTTTCTCTCTGCAGGTTTGTCTGCGCAAGTTCTCTGCTCAAGTTTCCCTGTGCGAGTTGCATTGCGCATGTTCTCTAGAAAAGTTTCTCGGCGCCAAATAGTTCTCTGTGCAAGTTCCTCTCTGCAAGTTTCTCTGTGATAGTTTCTCTGAGAAACTTCTCAGTGCAACTTCTCAGCGCAGGTTCTTGTGCAAGTCCAGTGCAAAAAATCCGGCGGATCACACGCCCTTTGCGACGATTTTCGGGGAAAAGGGCAGACATGACCAGTTTCCTTCAAACTTAGCGAGGACAAATACCAACCTCACCTTCAGCAAACCACGTGCTTACAGAACTGGTAGCCTCCTCCCACGGCAAATTCTTCCGATCTCCGCGCCGATTTCTTTCGGCTCCCTTCCACAGCCTCTCCCCAGGGCCACCTCTTGCAGCTGGGGGCATCTGCTGCAGCCGCGCGCAGGGGGAGTTCGCCAGGCGCCAGCCCACGTGCGCCGAAGCTTCCGCAGCCACCGCCGCGGCGAAGAGGGGCAGCAGCAGCGCCATGGGATGGAGCGGAGGGATTTGTCAGCGGGGTTGCGGTGGGGGCGATCCATGGCAGAAAAAAATCTGGGAAGTGGTGGGGGAGAAAAAAGAACCAAAGCCGTTCTCAGTTCAGTGGGGTTAAATCAGGCTATACGTCAGGTGGTGGCAAAAACCAGCACCAAAGCCGTTCTCAGTCTGCCCCTTTAAGCGGCAATCACTACGAGTCTTAGCAATCCAGGAAAGCAACGGATTTCCCCGTCGAGAACCGCTCCTGTTGCGTTGCTCGGCGCCTCTGGAGGATTCCTGATGCTGATGTGTGATGGGTCTCTGACCCAAACGTGTGAAACTCATGTCCACCACTTAGGTGAATTCCCATCGAAATTCATGGCCATGGATCCAAACCAAGCATGGATCCAAACCAAGCGCAGTTCTTGTGAAAGGACTTGGGGTTTTCACCCCAATTTCGGCAGGATTTCCTGTAGAAAGAGCTCCTTTTGGTACTTGGCCTTTCGGTCTGTTTGAAGGGGGCGACCCCTACAAACGAAACTGGAAGTGCCCCGCCCCGTCCCGGGCGATGAAACCGGTAAAACCAACATGAACTGGTCAAACCTGTTTCGAGGCCGGCGGAGGCGTGGCAGGTGTGTCTTTCTTGGAGGGTGCCGATTCTATGTGGTGACTTCAAGGGAACTCAGAAACCCATCTGTGCATACAAGAGCAAGGTTGCCGGGAAACCCCAAGAAGCGTGCCAAACAAAGGAAATCTGCAATGCTTACTATAGTTCCAAAAGCTGAACTAAGAATTGGATCCGTATCATGGTGGGCTCGCTATACTCAAAACTAGGGACCAATTCCTCGGCTTTTCCCTGACTTTGAGAAACTCCCAAATCTCTTCGAATGGGTGTGGCTCAAAATTAAAGAGCTAGGGTTACGCAGGTTTTGGTCCATGTTTCCACTTACCAGGGTTCCATTTTGGTCCCGTTTTTTTGAGCCACACTCAAATGGGTATGGGTCAAACTCAAACTACCAGGAATCGGACCGCAGGTTTTAGTCCATGTTTCCGTTTGCCAGGGTTCCATTTTGGGGCTACCCTATTTTTGACCCACAGCCAAATGGATGCCCGCAACCGGTTTTGGACCCTCAAGATTGTCCGACCGATGCCAAGCTTCGAGCAGACGGAATACAATGGATCGGCATCTCCAGAAACGATCTGCATCCTTACCCTCCCACAAGAGATATGGTGTTAGGGGTACCCTTCCTCCTTCTTTCCAAAGATCCTTCTTTCTAGAACACCTCCAGACACCCAGCCCAGGGCAAACGCCTGGTTTTGAAAAAAAACGATGCTTGAAAAGAATGGTATCGGAATCAGCCCCTGGAATGGTGGGAAAGTCCATCTCGCATGGAGGCTAATTTACAAATCCAAGGACCTCCATCCGTATCACTGAGCTCGTTAGCTTCACGCCCGGTTGCTGAGCCCCCCAAAATCCGCGCAACTCATGCATATTTGCCGACTTGAAGCATGCATCAGTCACTTATCGTCACCAAGCATTCCCCTCAAAGCCAAGTTGTAAATATGGAAAAACTACCTTCGGCAACAGTTATGATCATCGGCTTTCATTTGTTTAGAAACCCTCAGAAGACTGCGGGGCCCAAAACTCAAACCTTGTGTGGCTTCCCTTTGAGACGTCCACAGCCAAAAATAGACCTCACTCCGAAGCCATACTTCCTAAGGATCCTTGAGATGGGCATGCTCCCCTCCCCCGTGCCCTTTGTCCTTTCTAGGGGATACAAGCCTGTTTAAGAGGCGTCCGATGCTTGGGAATATGTTTCTTTATGTATGTGTATGCTGGTTGCACGTGTATGTGTGCATGTGTGTATATGTATGTGTATGGGTATGGGTCTGGGCATGGGTATGGTGTGATATGTAATGCAATGTAATGTAGCGCAAAGCAACGTAACGTAGGTATGCATGTGCTTGGTACCCACACTTTCGGCAAGATCTCAAAGACGCACAAGGCGGGGGCAAACAAAATGCACGCAATGCAAGAAGACAGGACGCTTTCTTCTATTCCCGGCACAAAGAGTGAGGCAACCCGATCGCTAGGATGCCCATGCCCCATGAAAAGAACTTTGAGGTCGCAACCTGCAGACAATGCTGAGTGAGTGTCTGTTCAAAAATGCTCGCAACTTTCAAAAGAAAGAAGGGGTCAACGACGCCTCTTCCAACCTCACCAGTTGCCACTAGAAAGGGCACGCGTACGCGTTGGAGCTGACTTGGCGAAAGTCTCCCGGTCTCTGAACGCCAGGGGTATTTAAAAGATTCTGATCTGGGCTTAGAAACAAAATCCAACTCTTGGAACCGCCAGGTTTACACCAGTTTCTCACTTGGCAAATGCAAACCCCGCGCCCGCGCGAACTCGGAGGTCAAAGGGATCCCGCGGCTCCCATGGAAAGCTGGTGTTACTTGCCTGCCCAAAAACGTGCAAAGGCAAACAAAAAAGGCAACGGGGCAACGGAATATCCAACCAAGCGGGGCGTTCTTGGGGCATTGCAGCTCGACCCCGGCCAGGAAATCCGCAGCTTCCCTGGCTCGATTCGTCCTTGAGGACATCCATGGCTTCCTTCTTTGCGTCCTCCCGCTTTTGCTTGATGGCCTGCAGGCAAAAAATGTTCCAGCGAACCGTTCGCGGATGAAGCCACTTCTCTCAAGTCAGGGTCCACCCAAAACCGATTCCCCAATTGTTGCCCAAAGCATGCGGTTGCCCTGTCCTAGGTTTGCTTTTCATCCAACATACCAGGTGTGTCCGTGTCCTATACCTTTTTTCTAGGACGCCAGCCCCACAGTGGCGGTTTGTTGACGATAGCTTTGGAGTGGTTGAAAAGGTGAAGCGAAAGGAAACCCAGCCATTCTTGGCCTCCCGTTGATCGACTACTTAACGGGGGGGAGGTCCTTAAGGCTCTCCCCCAGTAGAACCCCCCCAAAAACAAACAAAACACAAAGCAACAAAAAAACTCCCCCCCAAAAAAATAAACAAAAATGAGAATGCATCCGCACAACAAGCAACTCCCCACCCCCCAAAAACACTCAAACCCGCAAACCCCTCAAACCCTCAACCCCTCAACCCCTCAAACCTCCCCCCCCCCCCCCCAATCAAAGACCGGCCCCCGTCCGCAGCCGAAGCCTCCTGCATGAACTTCATGCCCAAGAGCCCGGTGGAGGGCAACTCGCCCTCCTCGAGGCCCCTGGACTCGACTCGACTTTGGAATTTCGTGTGGACGGGAAACGGACGGGAGTTGACTTGTCTTGGACCCACGGGTTTCTGGCTTGTAGGGTTTGTTTCTTTGCTTTAAACCAAAAAACACTTTTTTCTTTAAACAAAAAACGATCTTGAACAAAAAAAACAGAATCTTGGAAGAGTGTGGGGCATTGGAGTGCTGATTGCAACCCGTGATAGACCGATTTGCAGGGGTGGCTGATGTCGGGGACACATCCGGGTTTAAATCTACTAAACGACCGCCCCAATTCAAAGCAATCCAGAGCACACCATTTCAGGAACTGCTGCAAGAGTGTTTCAGACTAACAAGACACTGCGAGCGTATAAAACAGCACGTGCCAACCAACCTAATGCATTTTCGATGTCAAACAATCCGCACGGGTTGCATGCATGACTAGCACCTGTTGCGTTTTGTCGGCCATCGCGTTGTTTTTTTTTGGGGGGGGAAGTGGTTCACGCAGAAACGCTCGACACGCCATCACTCGAGCACACCCCACTAGCACAGCAGCGTCTCCATGCCCGAATGGTCGTTCAAGGAGTAGACCCCCTAGAAGCAACGAACTTGATTGCTGTTGACCCCCCTGCAAAAAGTTTAACTTTTTGGGGGTTTAGTGGAAAACCCCTTAATTTCCCAACAAGTGAAAGTCTAATGATCCAACCCAATAGCAGTCAAGCGAAGGAGCCGATGTGCTTAAGGGATTCTAGGGATGGACTGACGCCTCCAACCCACCCCAACGGGCTGTTCCTTTACCATCGTTGGGACAAGCTTTGAATACCTCAAACTCGTGACAGGCTGAAAGGTTTGGGCGAGTTGCAGAGCCAACTGCAACCTGTCCATCGCTACATCGCACCAAAGAACCTGGAAAGAGGGAAAGAGAGCTCATTCACTGATATGAGACGGTCCTGTGATGTTCTGCCTAGAGAGTCTTGACCAAAGGTGTCCTTTTGGGAAAATAGGATGGATTTGCCTGGATTTCCGGGGCATGACACCGCTCAAAAACAGGGGCACAGAATCTGGGTGGCAATTGCCCCCCCCAAAAAAAAGGAAGGTGTCACGTCTTGCTTTGTGACATACTCGTTTTCCAGCCAAAGGGTTACAGGCTCCAGGCTTCTTCGGAAGGCGCACGGCAACGTTCCAGGAGTCCACGCTGGATCTCCCGCACGGTGAGGCGCTTGGCCTTGCGATTTTCCGTGTGCTCAAGGCGCTGAGCAACCCAAGTGCTACGAGAGGGGTGGCACCATCATGTACCTTGGGAAGAACACCTGGTTACCCATAGAAACAGAGGTGGAAGATTGAAGCTTTACCCGAAACACTGGCTTGGAGAGAGAACCAGCCCCCCGTTCAACTTGGAAAAGGTGTTGGCCCATGGGCGTGTGGCGCTTTGAGCTCCGAGTTTCCAAGGCGGGGCGGAAAATTTCCGAGTGGGTTTGCCAGGCCCACTTCCTTGTATTAGCTTGAACTTCCGTCCTAGGGTCTACTTGTTTGAGCCAAGGAAGAGTGAGAATCACCAGATTAAGGTGGGATTCCCATCCTCACAACTTTTTTAACATCACGTCACCCGATTTGGTGGAGAACGTCCAGTCAACCGTTCCAGCGCACCTTGTCCAGGGTGCTCTTTTGGCCATCCTCCTCATCCTGGGTCAGCGGTATTCTCCCCTTTTTTCTAGGGGTTGATTCCCCATTCTTTTCAACCATCGTTCTTTTCATAAAACCGGCTGTTTCCCCTGGGTTTTGATGGTTTCCTGAAAAGAAGGATCCCTGGAAAGAATGGGGAAGGTACCCCTAGACTTTTGACCCGCAAACGTTTCTCGATGCAACCTCTCAGCGAAGCTCGTAGTGTCTGAGTTTTCGGGGATCTAAGCAAGGCGCCTGGGATCTATCTGTCCCCTGCGTCCGGTTACCAAAAGTTAGTAGGGGATCCCCAAACTAATGGTGTCCCTTTTGGCAATCGCACAACCCCAAAGTTCAAAACTTGGTTGACGTTGAAAGGGGAGCAACAATTCTCAAATTTTAGCGGTTAAGTGGTTGGATTTCAACCACTAAACCACAAAAAGCAAAAATGTAAAATGTTTCCCAACAACAGCCATGAAAAGGGTACCCTTGAGAAAGGAAGCACCCACATTGTCTCTTTGAGTCACCTTCTGGAACGGAGAATTATCATTCCAGGAGCGCATTGAGATTAAACCCCACTTTGTGGTGACCCGTTGCCTTTTGAACCTTTGAGGAAATCGAAAGTGGAGTCGCTCCAGGATTCCTACAGAGATAACTTCCCGGGCTGGTCGATCTGACCTGCCATATGTTGCATGTTGCCTCTTGAGGAGAACAGCCTCAAAGGGTCAAAGTGTCTCCCCCAAAAGTGTGTTCTTTGTCCAGGGCTTAAGCAATCGTTTCACTCATTGATTGGAGAGAAACAACGTGAAATCTTGAGGCGCGAAGCAAACCACCAAACATTGCCTGACATAGATGCCGGACATAGATGACGCGTTGCCCATCAATTCCCTGTGGCTTGTGGCGGGTCAGTGGTTTTGAATCGGACGGGAGACACAATGCGAAGCTTAAAAAAACAATGGTCGATTCAGGCAATCTCGAGGGCCAAGCTGAACCTGTACAAATCATGACTATGGCGGGGCAGTGCGGCGTGTGAACCTGTTTAACCATCAACTCCTTTCCACTTCGCTTCAAAGGAATACATGAACCTTGATTGTAAACAAGACGGCTTTGACACCCCCCAGAAACAAGGAGTCCAATAATGGGCCCAGAGATAGGCCCAGAGTTTCAAGTGTTCGGTCTGAAACTGGGTCATTTCCCTCCAACAAAATGCCTCAGGTTTGGAGATGCTTCCTCTTTTGGTTGAGCCACGCCTTTTTGTCGCTAAGTAAAAGAGCGGTGTCTAGCGTTTGAGAACCCAGGGCTGGCCAGATCATGTCACACCTCGTGGCCCATTTCCTCATAGGCCTAAACCCCAGGGTCCATGATCAAGCCGCACAAGTCCGGCATACCCGACAACACACTGGCTGGAACAAATCCACAGGAGCTATGGAATCAGCCCAATGACTGTGCCAAAAAACAAACTACCATCTGGTGCAGGGAGTTGGTCGATTCATCCAACGTACCACCAGAAACCAAAGGATACTCCAAGTGGATGCTCACATGTAAGTTTGTCTGGCGCTCATATGCACTGCTTCCAGGCAGCATCGGACGGAAATGATTGAGGTGCCACTAAGAGCATACAATTGCTTTGCCACATGTCCATATGGGTCTGTCATTTTTGGGGGACCCCCTCAAATGGTGTTCCCTTTAACACCGACCAAAAGAAGGCAAGAAACCAACCCGCGGTTTGAATGGTCATCGAAGCCCGCCTCGCTGAGATCGATGTCCGAGTCAGAACCTTTGGCCTCCTGGAGTCGCGCGGGCTGGCTTCGCATGAGAAATTTCCCCGTGAATCTCACCTCTGTGTTAAGTGGAATCCATTGATAAGAGCTGAAACCACAGCTCAACATGCTCTGCCAACTGCCACATCGAAGAACCTTGGGGTTTTGACCGCGTCTGATTATTCACGAATGCACGCACAAAGGATGAGGCGTAGGGGGCTTACAAGGAGGGTACCCTTCCTCTGCATGGCACCTGTGGGGAGGTACCTGGAAGATTCATGTCCTTTTGAGAGCCCCTGTCAGTTGCTATGTTAGTCGGAGGGAGGGTGCCCGTTTTAGGATGGTTTTCAAGGGAAACCAGAAGAAAAACCCGGCCTTTTTTGAGGGCCCCCGATTTTGAGACACCAAATAGGCTTGCCACAATCCCGACAGCGGGCAGAACCACCTAATGGCCAAAGGCGGTTGGGGTGTTGCTTTGTGGTGCTGCTTTGGGTGCTGCTCAAATGTGGTCCGGCCATCGGCCAAAACCCCCCCAAAAAAAAACACGGGAACTTCCACCACCCCGAAAACATCAGGAGGGTCAAGCTGGGTGTCCCCGCTGGCGCCCGAATAAGCCCTACCTCAGATGGAAACAAAACCTTTGAATTGCAGACTTTAATCGCATGCCCAATATGGTGAGTGCCCCTCAGTTCCTTTTTGCATGGTGCCCCCTTCGATTTGGCCAAAGAACCTCACTGGGCTTGGCAAAAGAGCGCGCCTTGCATCCAAAGTGGTCGACTATGTCGACTCAAGGAAAACCAAAAAAAACGTCCAGGGCGGCCGAATTGTTCAGGGGAATTTTTGCCAAGCCGATTCTCCAGGTAAAGGATGACCAAGCCGATTCTCCTTTGGGCGCATAACTTTTGTCTGGGTTTCCTCGTCGAAAAGATTCCATCGTATGCATCCAAAATCTGGGGATTTGGAGCCTCAATATCATGGTGCTCCTATAAACGCCGTTCCCTTTACACCCTTCTTTTCGGACACCTCATGTTTGAGGCAACCCGGTACCGAGGGAACCCGCCTTACACGACACCCACCAAAGCACCACCGCGCTCCTTGCCCTGGATGGCGCGCCGCAGCGCGCGCTCGTCGTCGTGGGCCTTCTGCGCCTGGACTGAGAGCCAGGAGAACACCCGAGCCACCGGGTGCTGTTGGGGGCCGAGCCGGCCTTTGGCGCCTTGGGCATCTCTCCGTTTTAAGCCACGCTCGGCCAGAACTGTTGGTGGCTGTAGGAAATCAACCGAGCCAAGTGCCCGGCTCTAATTGGCTTGAGGGCAGGCCTTGATACGCAGCGTATGAAGCCACTCAAGCCAAGTCTTTGATTGTCAGAGTCGGGGCACCAAGACCCACCGACTCAAAGTCTGCGAAATGTTCACATCAGGAAACAAGCGCTGAGAAGCAACCACAACCCCTCCGGAGACGCTTCCGGTTCTCATTTGTTGCGCCTGATGTCGGCTTTAATGACACACCAAATGGAAAGTGTCCCCTGGGTTTCCCTTTCAATGAAGCCTAAAAAGGGAATCCAACAAAACCACACCCAGTAGGGCCGAATCGGGCTCCAACGTTTGACCAACAATGCTGCGCACATCAATCACAACGCAACATGCAAGCATGGCGGCTCACCTGCGTTCGCTTTCGGCCTCACTTGGCTATGGTCAACTCGTACAATTTGACGTGATGTTGTCACAACGGCGCCAACAAAAAAGCATCAAAACATCCATCGAAAGATGATCCTGGGAACCCCAACAAATCGCCGTCCCATCTGCGGACGGGATGGCGCGTAGGTTCCCACAGATGGACATCTTTGACCCACCTCTAAATTGCTTCTTTCCCAACAGGGCTGTTGGTCGGTGAGTCCTAAAGCAGCCATAATTCACAGGACAATTTTCGGTGGGTTTTAAAACCGGTTTGCCATTTATCCAACATTTTTAGCTTGTAAACTGAATTGATAAGACGAGAAATCAGCCACCAAGGGAATCCAGTCAGGGGGAATCCCCATAATTCAGGGGGCAATTTTCGATTTTCGGGTGGGTTTTAAAACCATATCTCCCGCCTGCTTGGAGATCTCCTGCTGCGCGCTGCTGTTGCCCTTGGCGAAGCGCTGCATGGTCTGCGTCCACTTCTTCCTGCTTGCGCGTTGCTCACCGACGCGATCCCATGGGTTGCGGTTGTCTCTGGGGGGCTGTGGGGGAAAAAAAGGAATGAGACCCCACTTTCTATCCCTGGTCCTACGATAGGTCACCATGCTTTGTGCTTGTGGATCCCTTGCATACACTATGTTGCAATGACGGCGAAATCGTACCGATGGCCCAAAAGCAGATGCAAGTCGCAGGCTGCGGGCCGACTCCCGCCTCCCAGAACTAAGGGAAAACCAAGGACTGTTTCTTTGGGGCGCTTCCACTGGAGTATGCCACTCTTGAGGTGACTCAATGTCTGTCCGAGACAATGGGTCTAGACTCAACCTTCGTGAGGCTTCCCTTAGGACAGGGGCTGGTTGCGCAAGAAAAACCCGCATTTCTAGCGACCACCTTTTGCTTCCCCTTCAGAACACGTGGGCTTGATCGAAACAAACCTTGGCTGGAACGCGGAAAAAACAACGAAGGTTCGAAAGTGTGCCCACTTCATGGGAAAGAGAGGAGAAGTAACAAACCAGTACCCTCGCCTGCGCAGGGGCTGCAAGCAAGCCAAATTTCAACCATTAGGGGACCACAGGTTTTAGTCATTGTTTCCATTTACCAGGGTGCCATTTTGAGTACCTATTTTTGACCCACAGCCACATGTTGGGTTGAAATCTGCGAGTCAAGATTTCAAACTCTCTGTACTTGCTTGCACAACTATCTTTTAACAGAGATCCGGATGCATTATACACCTGAACATTGCAACTTGTAAATGCTGGTTTCCCTTTGTTTTGGTACGGATAGAAAGCCACATGTGTCAAATGGTGGCAAAATGTATATATCTGTTAAGGAGCCCTGCTAAAGCAGCCAAAAACAAAGGGGACAACTTTTGTCAGCGAGGGTCACCAACACAAAAGCAAAACAACACACCGCCGGTGGATGGAGCTCAGGTGAAATAAGACAACGTCTCTTGCCCTGCGTCCCTGCAAACAGGAGGCGATTCTCTTGGTATCGCAAGACATCTCCCTTTGCTGCCCGAGCTTTCCACAACCAAACTGACAATTTAACCCCAGAGCGCTGCAGCTGGTGATTACCAATTGGTTACCCTTGGGGTTTGGTCCTTCAACTGGCATCCCAGTTGAACTTCGCGAACTGAACATGGCAACCTGCCGATTTCCAATCCCACCCTGATGCCTTTGGATCTGACCGTTCCATCTTGGCCCCCTGGGGTACAAATAGCATGTTCAGATTATTCATATCTAAATTATCGGTGTGTTTTCAGGTTGCCCCCTCAAAAGACGAACAGGAACCCTCAAAAACAAACAACGTACCTATCTTGACTGTTTTTCTGGGGGGTTTAAGTCGGACTGGTTGTTTGCCTGAAAAGGCATGCGGACGCATCTCCTGGCATTCCGCTGACGCAGCAAGCGCTTCTCCGCGTGCTTCCGCTCGTAGTCCTAATGAGCGAAAAAGTCACTTGGGGCCTTGGCCAACGGGTATTGCGTCTCTTCAGCTTGTTCAACCAAAAAACGAGAGCTGGCCCTTCGCACTAGAATAGCATTTGTGGGAGGGTATCTGGAAGATCAGTTTACCCCCTGTCGGGTGCCACGTTAGTGGGAGAGAGGTTGAGCTTTTAGGATGACTTTGGCCAGCACTAGCCACAAGTTGGAGGATCGCTCGCGGACCCCACCGCTCACTGGCCGAGGTCAGTGTCCAATGGTTGACCTTGCGCCTTGACCTGAAACAGACCAAGGGAAAACAAAAAGGTTAAAAGCTTGGCTTTGGACTCAGGTTCTCCAAAGGGGATATTCACACCTGAGGGGGACGTCGCAAACACACCCCACACCGACACACGAAGACTAAAATAGACCAAGACTGGAGGTGTGGTTTGGGAGGGGTTGGGGGGCGGTAGGAGCAGGTTTATGGTCCTGCATGGGTGGCTTGCCACCAAAGAACCTAGAAAAAATAACGGCGAATCTCCTCGCCCAAAATCAAATCTCAATTGATTTTTTGACCCTGAGGAAATGAGGGAGTGGCCACTCACGGATGCTGATGGACATATTCCTGCACTGGTGCAAAAATTGTCCATCCGCAGCAGTGGCCTGCATTCCCGCCTTCAACATCTCCCGCCAAAAAGAAACTCACTATAAATTGACCCCAGGTTCGGTGATTCTTGAAACCAACAGGAAGGAAACCTGGAGCCCTGCATGCCAACAAAAGCCCTGCAAACATGGCTCAGCGTCTTTCCCATGCGACATGAAAAGGGTGCCGAGCTTGGCCCAACCCCTCCATCTGTTCTGAAATCAATGGCCATGTTTGTAGTTGATTTGAACCAATCGAACAAAGCCCCTTTCGTGGTGAGAACAAAGTCTTTCGAGTACAAGCCGTGTGTGTGTGTGTGTTTGTTTTTATGCTTGTGCTTGTAT
This sequence comes from Effrenium voratum, assembly GCA_963377175.1. Taxonomy (NCBI): domain Eukaryota; class Dinophyceae; order Suessiales; family Symbiodiniaceae; genus Effrenium; species Effrenium voratum. The sequence continues at coordinate 180,803 of CAUJNA010003289.1, read as the reverse complement.
ATGTGTTTCTGTTTGTGGTTGAGGTTGTGCTTGTGCAAAACCTCCTTGTGCTTGTCCATTCTGCTTGTGCTTGTGCTTGCGCTTATGTTTTTGTAGTTGTAGTTGTGTTTGTGTTCATGCTTGACTCTGGCTATTTTTGGAGGTCGCCTTTAACATCCAAATGAAGCAACGCCGATCCATGGGTATGGCCCCAACCATGACCACGTATTCCCCGGCTCCCCAAAGGCGATCCCTCGCAGAACGCTTGTTTTGCGCTCCATGTTCTGAGTAAATGTGGCAGGGTGTCGCCTTTTCTGTCCTTTTTACATCTAACCAAGGGTGGGTGTTCGACTTTCCATCTTCCGTAAGTTGAATCCCGATGAATCAACAGGCACTAGTGCTCCTTTCCCAGGGGTCTCGGGAAATATTTACTAAGGTTGCTACATATGAAGCATAATCTGACCGTATTGTTTTTGGTGCACACACACACACAAGCACAAACACATGTGGGTTGTCCGGGAAGCGCCACTACTGTTGCTCTTTCTCTGGCAGCCCCAGAGAAGAAGGCTGCATTCCGGGATTTCGGAGGCGGGGGGGGGAGTGGACGGGATGGAGGGGGGAAAACGTTCGTCGTGCAACATCAACATGCCTCACACAACAGCCCCTGGTAACGTTTCGTCGCACAAGCAGCAACGTGTTTCACACAGCAGCCACTAGCAGTAACATGTTTCACACAACAGCCCCTGATAGCGTTCGTCGCACAAGCACCAACATGTTTCACACCCCTTTAATCAGGTGGCAGAACCCCTTCCAGAAACGGCCAATTGACTTTCGTGCGCTGCTCGTGTGCTGAAAGTAGGTGGATCAAGTGTTCACAGGAAACCGAAATGAAACCAAATCTTTAATTTCCTCTTCCCCAGAAAGAGCAAACCCTTGACTTTGAAGAGCAGGGCTGTGGGAAATGACCACTTCTGTGATACAACAAAAAGGGCTTCCCAGGGGGAGATTCCCTTGTATCACAGAAGTGGGAATAAACCCCTTGATTCCACAACCCTTCTCCAGAAAGAGCTCAAACACCATTTTCTCCCCCAGGCGTGCCGCGCGTCTTTTTTCCGCTCGCCGGCGCCGAGCTCGCGAAATCTCGCACTTCCGATCCAAAGGCTCAGAGGCTCAGAGGTCGCAGGGGCCCAAGGCTCCGAGTTCTAAGCTTCGGAGAAAACATGTTCCGCGCGTAATCTTGGTTGACGTTGGGTGGAAGGGGAGCAACAATTCTCAAATTTTAGCAGTTCAGTGGTTGGAGTTCCACAAAACCACAAGAAGCAAAAATGCAACAAGTTTCCCAACAACAACCATGAATTGAGGGTGGCTTTGCTTTCGAGGGATCTATTTCAGGGACGAGATCCCGAAATCCCGACATCGAGGTTGAGACTACCCTTGACGGTTTGTTGAGTCGGAAGACTGACTGGCCGGGCGGGGGGGGCAAGCTACGGAAAAGAACCAGTTGCGAGGGTTTCTAGGTTTTAGAAACTTTCAGTGGAGTCCCCTAAGCAAGTCTAGCTTCTTCCATTCCGGGCTTCCAACCTCAAGCTCTGGCCTGTCTTCCTCATGTCACGCTCCTTGTCCCATGGTCCCATATGAGGTAACTCGCGATGACTCTTTTCTGGTGGCTCGAAGGGAGCCATCTCCGGATTTTTCGAACGGAGCCCGTGGAATTGGGCTGCGAAGCTCAAGTTGGGAGCTCAGGTGGATGGCTCCGAAGACCTACCCTTTCAGAGTGAGACGAGCAGCTTTCCATGGTGGATCCAACGGGCGGTTCGCATCCGGCCATCGCTGCTAAAAGTACTCGTCGGGCCTCCATCCAGCTCCTTCGCGTCCAGCTGGCCACGGGCCGACGCTTCAACTCCGCGAGACGGCAGAAACCTCCGGCGGAACTCCGTCGCAGAGAACCTCTTCAGCCGGAAGTCGCCTCAAGCCTCAGTGGGGCAACTTCCTGGTAACATGTGCAGGGTCAACTCTGGGGAACTTCGTGAGCCCGGTTTGCGTGGGAAGCCTGGTAAGCTCCCCCATGTCTTCCCAGAGGAATCATGACCGAACCTCAGACCGTTGCACCCGAAGAGATCCCTTGCTCAAACAAGCATCGAACCCGCAAGGCCTTCCAGTGTTCCTTGGGCAAGTGAAGGTATTGAGGGCTCACACGGAATGCGAGCGAAATCCGAAGTCAAGGCCCAATGATAGAAAAAACCCTGTAGACCTTATTTTACCTCATTTGGCCAGACTGTTGGGTGGGGGGGGGGTTCACAACACTTGGATGTTCAACCCACTTAGTAAATTGGTACACTACGCTTGGGGTAGTTCCCGAAAAAACACGGACAAAAGGCATACAGTCTGGAAAAGCTCCCACAAAATTTGTCCAAAGCCTGCAATCAAGATTAGATCCTCAAGTGCGCAACTTACGTCATACGTGCGCATGTTTACCCCGGCTCGGTGAGGTTGCCATGGGGCATGGTTTGGAGTCCCCGCCAATTCACCCCAAAGAGTCTTCGCGAAAAAAAAAAAAAAGAAGCTTCGCGGCCATCGCGGATCTTTTGCAGGGCTTTTTTCACAACATTCATCACACAAGTAGTGCGCAAAGTACAAATCCGCACTCCGGCTTGAAAGTCCCATTATTTAGTACGAAGGTAGTACATAAAGCAAACTTGCGTCTACTGTTCATAGCTTTCGCATGCGCAATATGCCTCAAGATATATATATTTATGTATATATATATATATATTTATTTACTTATATATGGTCACCCTTCCCCATGGCCTACCTTTCCTCGCTTCTAGTTGAAGGTGTCAACTCTACTCTGTGTGCCTCGTTCTTGCGGATATATGTATATACACACGCAAACATCTATGTCAGAGAAACGCCGCCCCATTTTCTTCCAGTACTCTGGATCCGTTCCCTCTAAGCTTCCTCTAAACTTCCGACTAGTAGGATGGGCTCATGAGTCCAGGGCGATCAGAAAGCGAGAAGCGCGAACACACCCCGGCCCCGCGCCTCAGCTCCAGCTCGCCCAAGAGCTGGAAGTCCCCACCGCCAGGCTCTCGCCGCACGTACCCCGTCCTGCGAGGGCGGGACAATGACATGCGCGTAACAAAAAACAAATGTAGATATACATATATATATATATATATGTATATATATATATATATGTGTTTCTATGTGTATAGGTATGTATAAGTGTATATATATATATATATGTGTATGCAAGCTAACCAAACGGCACCACACACGAGCACGCGATAACTCTTTCATCCGAGCAGTGTGTTGGTGCCAGGGACTCATCTTCCCCTGTCAGATGACCAACGCTGGGTGGGCCCCATGAACCACCCAACTCACAATTCTCAAAAACTGAAGAACGGGTGTGCAGACTGATAGCGCCCGCCCCTGAGCCGGGGCCCGTGGCACCCAGGCCACAGGGGGGTCTGCCACCAGGGGAAGTGAGTCACCCACCGGCTCCGGTCACGGGAGCATGGGTGGGTCCACGCTGAGATCAAATGCATCTCCATTCAGGAGACGCGGGAGAAAAACAAACTCCTCACAAAGTTCCTGCTTGCAAACCCTTTGCAAAGGGTCAAACGCAGAGAAGTCCGGGTGCGTCAGCTCATCAGCCCATTGATTGAATTCACGGGGCACATGGTTGGCCGCCAGCGAGCAGCCATGGGTGTGGAGCAGGAAGACCAGCTCCATCAGGATCGCCGCCGTGTAGGGCTTCTTGGAGCCAAGGTTGAGCATCGCCATGACGTTGCCCTGATTGTCACTGCCCACCGGGAGTCGGACCCGGGAGGACAGAGGGCCTTGGTGCGTGAGGATCATGTTACAGAGGAAGAGCGTGCCCAGCATCTCCAGAGCTGCAATCCTCCGCTTTGGATCCCCATTCTTGAAAGCCCAAGGGTACTCCTCCACATGGATCTGCTCATGGAACCAGTACACCTCCTTCTTGTCCGGTTCCACTGTGTTGGAGCACCAACCTCCCACAAATGCCAGTCCGTCGTCCGAGGCGCTAGCGTCGCTGCAACCCCACCAAGAGGACTTTGGCAAGTAGGGGGAGTACTGGACGAAAGGCGTGTTGAAGAGGAACCGCAGCATGAACGCCAGCATCCTGACCACCTTGGGGGGTTTCCCCACCGTGGTGGTGGCCATCTTCCAGGCCCAAAGTGGCTGGAGCATCGATTTCGCCAGCGGACATGCGGCCGTTGCCCATTGGATGCGGCCCAGGGCCTTCTCGATGTCCTTCGAGTGCATCGCCTGCCCTTCCACCATGATCTGTAAAACCTCCATAACCAGGATGTGTTTGTTGGCCGCCATGAGAACCTGCGGGATGTTCGGGTGGACCACGAAGCCCAGCCACGTGTTAACCTCCGCCAAGTGCGTCTTCTTCCAGCTAAGTGGGGTGCCCAATGCCAGGAGAGTGGCCAGCAGCGCCACCGCCAAGTTCACTGCCCCCTCGCTTCGAAGCAGCCACAGGAAGTCGTCGACGAAGACGAAGTTCCAATTTACTTGAGGGAAAAGCGCGTAAAGGACCCTGAGCAGAAGGGCTGCCAGGCGTCCCCAGTAGGATTGGGCACTAGCCATGCCATATGTGCCTACCTTGTTCACCCACCATTCTTCCCCCAGTGAGGCCACCTGGAACCGCCAGTCCTTCCTGAGGACCTTCACTCTCCGTGGGCCTTGGTGACGTCCGCCTTGAGCAGCACCCACCTGGTGCCCGGCTCCGGCCAGAGCCAGCCCCCAGGTGGAGGTTTGACGATCCCCCCCTCGGGGCCAGAGGCACCCTGAGAGGGGGGTCCCTCCTCGGCTGCCGCATGTAGCCAATGGAGGTTCCTGATCGTGTCATTGGCCCCTCCCACCGAGCCATCGTAGATCGTGCGGATCTTGTCCCCCTCGTCGATTCCCGCCAGGGGGCCGGGACAAAGGTCCTCGCTGTCGCAGCCACATCGCGATGCTGCCGCCTCCTTACTGAAGGGGCCCTCCACCATGCCCATGGGGACCTCCTCCAGAAATGTGCCCCGGATGAGCTCGCTGAAGTGATCCGCCGAGGGGTAGTTACCCCTACCCGTTGGGTGGGGGAGGGTCGGGCCCACGGGGCCAACCGTCCCAATGAGGGCTTTCCTCCACCGTCTCTTAAGGGACGCTGCTTGAAAGCCATCTGGAGGTACATGACCTTGTCGGAGATATTGGGGTCGTGAGTGATCGGCAGGATGGTAGGCCGATCCGAAATCTCCATGCCCTGGTGTGCCCATGGGTCCAGGGGAAGAGTTCCCCCCCCAAGTTCCTCCACCTCGCCAGTCCTCTGTGTCGATGTCCCAGCCTCTGGAGTGTCCCGAGGCCGAGACCGGAAGTGAGCCCAAGGTCAGACCTGCCAACGCTTGTTGGCCCGCCTTCAGCCTCCGGGACTGGCGCTTGTTGTCCCCCGGTGTGCTGGGAGAAGGCTCCCTTGGACGCCTCGGGGGGGTCGTTGGGTTAGCCTGGGGCGCCATACCCCCCGGCCTCAGCGCCTCCAGGACGGGTCCCGCTCGGCAAAGGATGGCCGCTGCTAGACCCTGCATCATCTGCTCCGGGTACCGGCTGAGGTCACTGGAGTTGAGCTTTTCTCCCCTGGGGTGCGACCCGTGGTTGCAACGCAGGTCATGCCAATGGTGGAGAGGAAGGTCCGTTGACAATGCCGTGGACTTCACAACCACCTGGCCCAGGCGGCACTCATCAAACTTGATGAGGGAGTGGTGGAGTGCCCTCGCCCATTGAACGTAGGCCCGCGTGACCCAGATCGATGAGCATCTCGCTGCCCTCGGGCTCTTGCTGCACTCCATCGGGTCCATCGGGTGCTCCAGGAAAGAGGAGCCAACCTGCGGGACCGTCAGCTGATCCAGCCCCTTGTAGGCCAGCGAGGTCAGGTACATCTGACGGAGCATGTCAGGTACATCTGACGGAGCATGAGCACGCTGTCATTGTCCGTGTCCTCCATAACCCGGGGCTCCAAGTCCTCTAAGCCCCACAAGGTCTGCTCTGCTCTGCCCCTCACCGGCGGCGGGCCACCCGGTTTGGGGAATCACCTGATTCTGCTCCACGTCCTACAGTTGGGGCCACCTCCCACCAATGCGACCTTGCCCGCCATGGCCATGGAGCACATCGTCGAGTAAGGCTCCTCGCCCAGCATGTCCTGGCCCAGGTCACCGCCCTTTCTCCTGATATCCACCGCCCAAATGTACTCCGAGAAGGCCGGGTTGTAGGCATGGAGGTAGGCATCCAGGGCCCCCGCATCATCCTTCCCAGCGTACAGCAGGATGAGGGACGGCTTTGAAGACCCCGGCACTGGCCTCGGCGTCCACCCCAGTCTGAGCCTCAGTCTTTCCGGGATGTCCTGCATCCATGGGAAGGTGGGGCTTGCCCCCCCTAGGGATTCCGTGTGACCTTTGTCTGATCCCCCCGTCATCAGTCCCCGGGCTTGATGCTTGCCCTGGCGGTTCTTCCCGCCCTTGGAACGCCCCTTGCTGGGTGGATCCTCACCTCTGGGTCTCTCTGGGGGGTCTTCCCACTGCCTCGGTGGGTGCGGGGGAAAGGGATGCTTCCGCCCTTCTGGAGTGCCCTGTCTGGGACCGCTCCTCTTCTTCGGTGGAGGGGCTTCCGGGGCCGGTGGCACCCTGGAGAAGTCGCCCCCCATCTGAGGCCGTCCTGGCCTCCCCCGCTCTGTCTGCCTTCCGCTGTGGCTCTGGTGGGGCTGGCTCTCCCCCTCTGTGTGCACTCTCGCACTGGTGGCCTGTGATCCCAACTGAGACTGGCAACCTGGGGTGGCCTCCTGTCACTTGGGAAGGTGAGGGCATGCCTGTGGCGAATGCTTCGATGGGGGGGCATCACACACCCACCCATCCTTCCTGACCGGGCAGTTGTGGGAATGGCCGCGCGCTCCCGAGCACTTGCCGTGGAGGAGATGATCTCTGCAGTACGCCACCCCTTTGGGATTCTTGAAAGCCCAGTGGTCAGGCCATGGAACTGAGGGGGAGTTGGGGGACTTCCCCTTGCCGCCCTTGCCGTTCGGCTTGGACCGGGTCGGCCCCGAGGGCCAGGCGCCTTTCCCCCCCTTCTTCGGCTTCTCCCACTGAGTCTGCCACACCTTAGGTGCCTTGCCCTTGTTCTTCCCCTTCTCCGACCTCTCGTTGCCAGAAGAGGAAGTCGCCCCTGATATTCTTGAGGGCATCGGAGAGGGTGGTGCCCTGGTGCACCATCTCGTGGATCTTCCTCCACACGTTGCGCTCTGCAAACAGCAAGGTGGTGTCACTCGGGGGAGGCCTTCTGCCAGCGATGTCCTCCCCATAGAACCAGTCATACCAATCGTCCAGCTCCGCCTTGGTGACCTTCAGGTTGCCAAACTGTGGCAGCGCCGCCGTGCACATCAGGAGCGTCGTCCTGAAAGTTTGGTGCAAACGTTCCAACTGGCGCCGAGATGTGGGGTGGCTCCTCACCTCTTCTTCATCCTCCCTGTCCCAGCCGTCCACCGTGATCTTCTTATGGGTGGATGAGGGGCGTTCCCCTTCTTCCGGGAGCGCGCTCACGATGTGTTTTGCCGGGATGTAGCCCAGCTCACCCTTGGCAATCAAACGCCACTGCTTCTTGAGGTAGCCATCACTCCCTTGGAACTCCAACCTCGGCTTCGGGGTTCCATGGATGGCCACGTAAGCATCCTCCAGCTGGCGCCTGTCACACAGGACCTCCAGGGGCGCCTTCGTCGGGCCCGCCTGGCCCGCCGGGTGGTCCCCTTGGTTGCCCCCCCGGGCCAAGCTGGCTGCCACCCGGACTGCCTGAAGGAGGCGCATCGCCGTGAAGGCCGAGGTCTGGACATTGAACCCGTTCTCCCCATCCCGGAATCCCAGGTCCCAAGGGCCATTCTCCCTCGCCGCCGCTGGGGTGTCCCAGCGATCCGCCAGGTCTTCCACCGTGACGTATTCCGCTGCGCCCAAAGCTGCCTGGGCTGCCCAGGGGATCTCCTTCCCAACCAGGATGGCCGCCAGTGGCTTGTGCAGCTTGGCCACGTCCTCCTTGAACTCGTCTGGGACCTCATCCGGGGGTTTGGCCGCCATGACCCCCGACCTTGGTGTGGGTGGGTGGGTTTTACACAAAGTTGGGTTCAGAGAACCCAAGATCCAAGCTTGAGCCAAAATGGCCGGGGCCATTATGGTCAAGCATTTCAAACACAGTTCATGTTTCCACATGCGTTTCAACATTAACAAAGTGTATGCAAGCTAACCAAACGGCACCACACACGAGCACGCGATAACTCTTTCATCCGAGCAGTGTGTTGGTGCCAGGGACTCATCTTCCCCTGTCAGATGACCAACGCTGGGTGGGCCCCATGGGCCACCCAACTCACAATTCTCAAAAACTGAAGAACGGGTGTGCAGACTGATAGCGCCATTTCCGAAGGACAGTCTGGCACACCCGCCATTTCCGAAGGATGCCAGTCTGTGCTGAGGGCCCTGGCCATGGCCCCTCCGGGCCTCCCATCCCCTTGGTTGCCACACCTAGGCTACCAAAGGTAGGGCCACCACCTCGGTCTCCGACTGGGTGTCCACCGAGTCATCCGTTTCGGAGCCTGAGTCCGCCGAGGAGTCCGAGTCCTCCTGCAGCGTGGGGACCTCTGCCGGCTCCAGTGCCCAGTCCGCCGGGAAGCCATGCCGCTTGAAGCAGCGTTCGCACTTGCCATAGGCTTCCTGCTCCGTCATGTAATCCAGCACCGAGAGCTCCTGGACCTTAGAAGCCGCTGGTCGCCAGCCACATCCCACGGCCGTGCCCTCAACATTCAGCAGGTGGATTCTGGACTGGCCGGCGTTGCTCCCCAGGTTCGTGTTCCACCACTGACCATGATCGAGCCGATGGTGCGCTCCCTGAGGGTACCGAAGGGGATGCTTCCCCTTCCCTTTCACCATGGTCCTTGCGGCCCTCCGGACCTGCGTCCGTGATGTCCACTGCTGGTGGCGGGAGCGGGTCCGCCCAGTCCGGGTGATTCAAGTCCTCCCTGCGTTCCCTGCCTGCCCGAGGTTCAGGTTGGGGACCTTCTGCGCTACCTGGCCCCAGATCTCCACAACCACGTTGCGCTTCTCCCGCACGTAGACATCTGCCGTGCTCTCCGTGAGCCAGTTGCCCAGGTACATGCGGCGCTCCCGGGGGATCCCCATCTGGAAGGCGCAGTCCGGGATGAACACCCGGAACGAGTGCCACGACAGCGGCTTCACCAACCCCGGGGTGACACCCCGGCGGAGAATAGCATCTTTGAATCTCAGAGCCCTTTCCGGTGTGGACGGCCGTGGAATCAGCCCTGCAAAGTCCTTGCTTACCGTCGGGAGCAAGTAATCCATGTCCTGGAATGCCTCCTCAAATACCAACCGCCTGACCGAGGCCACCCAGGTGGTCCACCAGGGGATCCCCGTGAAGCTGTACTTCGGAGCAATCAAGGGGACCGGGTTGCGGTTGATTCGTGCTGCGGAGACCGTCTTCGTCTGCCAGGCCTTCAGTTCCACCGTGTTGCTGGTGTGGATGAGGTCCTTGGGGTGAACATGCTGAAGGTCATTGAAGCGAGCACTGCACCCCACCTGGAACCGGGCGAACCCCAGGATGAAAGCGTCCAGCACCTCGTGTCTGTTCTTGCCCGGGGCCTCCTGCGTGCCGGGGCCGGTGGCACCCAGGCGATCGTAGCCGGCCCCCTCCTCCAGAGCCCAAATGACCTCCTTGCTCGGGACCACCGCCTTACGCTGTGGCCTGGTGACCGTGTCCGTGAGCGCCTCTTCCAATGAGCTCGTCTATTTTCAGCAGTCCGAAGGTCTTGGAAAACCACTTGAGGGTGTTCCACACCTGCCGCAACTTGCACGGGGTGACCTCCTCATCGGCGAGCTGGTTGAGGAGAGAACGGACATGTCGTTCCTGCCATGGGATGACGGTGAAGCCTCTCTTGCGGAGACTCTCGTAGACCAGGCAGTGTTGCCTGAGCGTCCGGAACCTGCTATCCCCCAAGAGGTCCAATGCTTCCTTGCGGAAGTCCTCCCCCAGGATGTCCTGCATGTATGCAATGTGCTCCGCAAAGGGGGCGAAGTGAGCAAGGAGCCGTTCCGCCCATTTCCCGCGCATATGGAGTTCCAGTGCTCGCTGAGTCGTGGGTTCCATTTCCCTGATCTTCCCGGGCCTCCAGTGCCGCCACTTCAGAAGCTCCGGCTGTTGGAGTGGGGGTGGGTCATCTCGCGAGAACCACCTCAGTTGGTCCTGGCGGTCCCACTCATTCTCCAGCGGGGAAAAGTTCTCGCTGAGCTTGCCGTCCGCAGCCGCCATGAGGAGGAGCCATAGGCTATCCCAAAGGTCGGCCAGGTCCCCCGCGGACAAAGGCTGGGGAAGCCTGCCCGCCGCCGACGCCACCAGGCCATTGAAGTAGTCCGTTGGTACCACTTGGTCCGCCTGGTCCACCGGAATGCCCGAGAGTTCCAGGAGCTGAGCGAATCGGAGGGCCGGCTCCCCGCCCAGCTGCCTCCCCTCCTCCGCCGTGCCATGGCGCAGGCACATCAGGACCAGCAGCTCCCCGTCTGTCTGTCTCGGGGAGATAGACTCATCCGCCAACGTGTCCCAAAGGACCCTTGGGATGCGGTCCCAAAGACGAGTGTAAGGCGGGCGCAACAGAAACTGTGTAGAGACCCTAGCCATGCTGAAAACAAGGGTTCGAGCCTCCTATCGAACGGCCGGGACTACACCGCGGCAAACTGCATGAATGTTCCAACCCCACAGTATGCCGAATGCACATGGGGCAGGCAGGCCACACGCAGCCCAACAGGGCCCAAAAGTCAAACCCCCCGGAAATCCCCAACAGGAACCACGGAGGGGGAAGACCAACCCAGCGGGGGATTCCCCAAAACCCCCAGGGGACCTCAGGGAGCCCAGAGTCGGCCGCAGCCACTTTCTTCAAACCGTGGCCGATACGGCCCGTCCTTGGGGCAGCCAAATTGTGCAGCCTCCGGTTCGAGGCAACCGGCAGTCGTGGCGTGTTGAAACAGGGGGGAAACCAAGGTGAACCAAGAACCCCAAAATAAGGGAAACACCCCAACACCTCCCCCCACCCAAGGCGGGGCCAGAGGCACCCGAGTCCCGGTGGGGAGAGAACATATTATGCCACCTCCAAAAGGGTAGTGAGACACGACCTAGCGGCTCTCACCCTTCAAGATCGCCTCCTTTGCCACCGAGTGGATGGCCGCCAGCCCTGACTTCTCTGGGTTGCTCAGGATGACCGACCACAGGGCAGTGGAGACATCCCCCAGGCCGTTCGAAGAGCTGAATCGCATGCGCGGGGTGCTCGCATCTCCAAGGACTAGCCGCTCGTCCCTGGGGGGCTCCGTCGGCTCCACCCGCTTGTAGAACTCCATCCTGTCCCGGATCCACTGATTATAGAGCTGCTCCGGGGGCTCGTCCATCACCAGCTGCAGGCAGGTGGCCTTGTCCTTGTGCCACCCCGTAATCTGGAGCAGCCGGGTCCCCCCCCGGCTCGCCTTCCAGAAGCCCTTGCAGAACCTGCACATGTAGCCCCCGGTGGTCTTGAACTTCTCCTTGCCCACCACCTCCCATGCGCTGATGCTGGGCAGGACAAGGCCGCACTCCACCGAGGCGCAGAACACGTGCTTGGTTCCCGTCGGGAAGTGCTTGTTGATGTACTTCTTGCCCGCGACCGCCGTGACAGTGGACGTGGTGATCGGGGGGTACCTTCTGGTGCCCTGGTCCGGCGTGCGGAGCGTAGTGTCCGCTCCCGCCAGAATCTTGGCCTTGGGGTCCGATTCCTTGGCCGCCCCGCCCCCGGGGCCAGAGGCACCCAAGGGGGGGGAGCAGCCCAGCTGCATGATCAGGTCCTGGGAGTAGCCCAGACGGTCGTACAGGGCCCCCGCCGCCTCCTGCGGGACTGGCTCCACCCAGTCATGGACCACGTTGCAACGCCAGTTGACCTTGATCTCCACCATGGAGGACTTACTGAGGCCTGCCACCAGTTTGGTGTACACCGAGTCAAAAGCCCTCAACGATGACAGCGGGAGCGTGATGCGCTCGTCACAGACCGCCCTGAAACGCAGGGCCTCCTTGCTGTCGTGGACGGGGGCCACTGGGAGCTCCATCACCGGCAATGGGCAATTGACGATGAAGTTCTTGGCTGCCAGAAACGTCCCCATCTCCTTAAAGATGTAGCTCCATTCCGCCTTAGTGCGCGGCTTGGGGATTCCCAGGCTCTCCAGGAAGGGGACCGCCTCCTTCCGCATCTGCAGGATGTTCCCCATCCACTTATCCGAAGCCGAGCCCTCCGCATTGCGGCCCCGTCGCTGCGTCTTCACGACCAGCGGGAATGTGGTCCAAGCCGAGTAGATGTACTTGAAGGTGAATCGGTGGGCGTACACCCCCGTCAAGCTCGGCAGGTCCCACGTGCGAGTCTGCCTTGTCCAAAACACGCCATCGCCCTTAGCCCAGAAGATCCCCACCACCTGCTCCGGCGCCGGGCGCTCCCCCCGGTTCACCTGCGCTCGGATCTCCAAGGCCGAGTAAATGATCGGGTCGATGTGGCCCCGCTCACACGTGAGTGGGTGGGTCCTGCGCTCCAGGGCCAGGAGCTCCTCCGGCGAGAGCTTGAATTGCTGGTCCGCGCCCTTGGGGATTTCGCCGCTGGAGTGCTTCTTCCAGATCCCCCCAAACATCCGTAGCTCCCCTTGGTGCCTCTTCATCGCCCAGAAGAGCAAGGACAGCTTCCCCTCCTCCGAGTCCAGGTCCTGCGGTGGCCTTGGCTGGTCCCCCCCAGGGGCCAGTGGCACCCTTGGGGGGGGCCGGTGTCGCCAGATCGGGCATCTCCTCCAGCAACGCCTCCTGGTTCCACGGGTTCTGTGCCTCTCTGAGCCTCCGGATGTAGGGGACGTACTTCTCCTTGATGTCCCCCACGTTGGGGATGTCCTCGGGGTCATCCAGCTCCAGGGGGCAGAACAGCCCCCTCTCCAGAGCCTGCCTGAGATCATCTGGCCATGCCGACACCTCCAAGGGCTGGAGGGTGTGGTTAAGCATCCATGCTTGGTTGGTGTCCTGGGTGCGCTTGTTCGCCTCCTGCGCCTCCTGAATGGAGCCCATCGCATCAGCCAGTGCCTGGCTGGCGTCGACACCCAAACCCTCCAGGTACTGATCTCGCAGCTTGGCCTTGAATTGCTCCAGGTTGACCTTCCTGAGGGCCCGGGCTCCCTCATTGGCCACCTCCTCTGCCGGCAGGGCCTGCATGCCCTCCTGGAGAGGCGCCAGGATTGCCATCTCATTGTCAAGCATCTCATCCGTGACCAACTCCTTGTGCCGCTGCCTGGCCGAGGACTCCTCCGGGGTCGGTTCCCGGTGTTCCCTCAAGGCCTTGTGCAGCTCTTCCTTCTTCCGAATCGCCTGGTCCACCTGGGGGTGGTAGAGCTGGAAGCTCTGAGCCTCTGCCTCCTGCAGGGACCGCTGCACCTTGACCTTGACCTCCTGGCGCTCCCGGACCTTCAACGCCTCATCGTCCGCCTCCATGGACAGGATCTCCTGCCGGATATCCACCCGCCTGTTCAGCGGGACCACGTCAGCCATGGTGATCTCCTCTGCCGTGTCCGTTTTCGGAGGAGCTCTCCCCAGGATCGTTCCGTCCACCAGGTTGCGGTCTGCCTGCGCCCGGGTACCACCGGGGCCAGCGGCACCCAGGCTTCCCCCATCCCGCTGCTGGATCCAGGTCGGCTTGCCCTCCACAATGAGCAGGTTGTACGTGACGCCGTCCGCCTCGTAGGTAGCAGAGGGTGACAAACTCCTTGCCCGGGCAGACCCAGCATTGATTGGCTGCCTCCGGCCACCCCGTGCCGCATGCCTTACACATGAATTTGTAGTCGGAGTGGCCGGCATCGAGTCTGTGCATCCGCTGGGTGCCAATGCATGCCTTATTCCGCTGGAACTGTGAGGCCCAGACCTCCTCCTGCCGGATCTGGATCTTCATCGGAACATAGGCCTCCAGGATGCGAACCACCAAGTCCTCCGTGAGATTCTTACCGACAAACTTGTGGAACAGGGAGACCGCCTCCTCCACCGTGACGTCCCTCAGCAACGTGGCCGCCGATGCCGGAAGAACCGGGAAGAGGTCTGGGAGGTCCACTAGCTTGAAATAGCCAGGACGGCCATCCACCGGCACCAGGGAGACCGGTTTGTTCACCGGGGCCGTGGTCTTCTGGGAGGCCGCCACGAAGCCCTTCAGCCTCTTCGTTGGTGGAGTAGCCCGCTCCGTGGTGACCGCATCGCTCATCTCCTTGTCCTCGTCCTCGGCGGGGCCAGAGGCACCCAGGCCGGGAGTCGGTGTGGAGAAGGCCACACGGAGCCGCTCCAGTGCACTGGAGAGGTCGTTCATCACATCGGTGGCCGATGCCGCCGGGGGCGCCTCGGGCTCATTCAACACCAGGCCGGCCGCCACAGCCGCCTCGCGTGTGCGGACTTCCTGGGCCTCCTGGCTGGCCATTTCCACCTCCTCCGCGGTGAGTGCCTGGTCCTCAATCAACTCGAAGGAAGTTGCCGAAGTCGCCGAGGAGGCCATTGCTTGTTCGGGGTTGGTTCGGAAGTGATTCCCCTAAATTTTTACACAAAGTTGGGTTCAGAGAACCCAAGATCCAAGCTTGAGCCAAAATGGCCGGGGCCATTATGGTCAAGCATTTCAAACACAGTTAATGTTTCCACATGCGTTTCAACATTAACAAAATATATTTGTTTGTATATATGCGTCTATGTATACATGTATGTATGTATATACAAATATATACATATATCATGTGTGTATGTGCGCGTACATATATGTGTACCGGGCTGTCCTCAGATCCCCTGCCAAAAGTTTAACTTCCAGTGAGTGGAATGGAAAGCCCGGCTACACCCTGAAAAGCTAAAAAGCAAATGGGATGGAGGGGAGCCATGCCACGCCCTGCCATGTCATGTTGTGTCTTGTCATGACATGCACGGCATGCATGTATACATGGCCGTCTGTCTCGGAGTGTCTTGTCTGTCTCTGTCTGTCTCTGCTGTCTGTCCCTGCCTGTCTCTGTCTGTCTCTGTCTGTCTCTGTCTGTCTCTGTCTGTCTCTGTCTCTGTCAGTCTCTGTCTGTCTCTGTCTGTCTCTGGCTGTCTCTGTCTGCCTCTGTCTGTCTCTGTCTGTCTGTCTATCCGCCTGTCGATCTGTATGCAAGAATGCCATTCATGCAGGCTTGCTTGCTTGCTTGCTTGCTTGCGTGCGTGCTTGCTGCTTGCGTGCTTGCGTGCTTGCGTGCTTGCGTGCTTGCGTGCTTGCGTGCTTGCGTGCTTGCGTGCGTGCGGGCGGGCATACGTGCTTGCGTGCTGCTTTCGTGCTTGCGGGCTTGCGGGCGTGCAGGCTTATATGCTTGCGTGCTGCTTTCGTGCTTGCGGTCTTGCGGTCTTGCGGTCTTGCGTGCTTGCTTGCGTGCATGCTTGCATGTATGTGCGTGCATGTGCGTGTATGCTTGTAGAGGTACGGACGTACGGAGGAAGGGATGGATGGATGGATGGATGGACGGACGGACGGATGGATGGATGGATGAATGGATGAACGGATGAATGAATAGATGGATGGATGCATGCATGTATGTGTCTATGTATGTATGCATGTATGTGTGTACGTATGCATGCATGTGCATGCATGTATATATCTATGCATACCGTATGCGTGTATGTGTGCATATGTCTAGTGTGAATGTGCGTATGTGTGTATGTGTATGTGTGTATGTCTGCCTGCCTGCCTGCCTGCCTGCCTGCCTGCCTGCCTCTCTGCCTGTCTGTCTGTCCGTCCGTCCGTCCGTCTGTCCGTCTGTCCGTCTGTATATATATGTGTGTCTGTATGTGTGTGTGTATGTGTGTATGTCTGTATGTCTGCATGTGCGAATGTATGTGTGTATGTATGCGTGTATGTATGTAATGTAATGTAACGTAACGTAATGTAATGTATTGTAATGTAATGTACTGTAACGTAATGTAATGTGATGTAACGTAACGTAATGTAACGTAACATAATGTAATGTAAATGTAATGTGATGTATTGTATGTGCGTATGTCTGTACGCATATTGCATGTATGTGTGTATGTATGTGTGTGGGTGTGTCTGTCTTTATGTATGTATGTATGTATGTATGTATGTATGTATGTATGTATGTATGTATGTATGTATGTATGTATGTATGTCTGTGTGTATGTGTGTATGTACGTATGTACGTATGTACGTATGTACGTATGTACGTATGTACGTACGTACGTATGTATGTATGTATGTATGTATGTATGTATGTATGTATGTATGTATGTATGTATGTATGTATGTATGTATGTATGTTTGTGATGTTTTGTTATGTTATGTCATGTCATGTCATGCTATGAAATGTTATGTTATGTTATGGTATGTGTTGTTATGTTATGTTTTTTTTTTTTATGTTAGGTTGTGTATGTATGCATGCATGCATGCATGCATGCATGCATGCATGCATGTAGGTAGGTAGGTAAATAAGTAAGTAGGTAGGTACGTAGGTAGGTAGGTAGGTAGGTATGTATGTATGTATGTGTGTGTGTCTGTCTGTCTGTCTGTCTGTCTGTCTGTCTGTCTGTCTGTCTGTCTGTCTGTCTCTGTCTGTCTGTCTGTCTGTCTGTCTGCATGCATGCATGCATGCATGCATGCATGCATGCATGCATGTATGTATGCATGTATGTAATGTATGTAATGTATGTAATGTATGCAATGTAATGTAATGTGATGTGATGTGATGTGACGTGACGTGATGTGATGTGATGTGATGTAATGTAATGTAATGTCATGTCATGTCATGTCATGTAATGTAATGTAATGTAATAATGTAATGTAATGTAATGTAATGTAATGTAATGTATGTATGTAATGTATGTATGTTTGGTTGTTGGTTGGTTGTTGGTTGGTTGTTGGTTGGCTGGTTCGTTGGATAGTGTTCTGTTTGTTGAATTGATTGGTGGTCAGTTGGTTGTTGGTTGGCTGGTTCGTCAACTAGTTGTTTACGTGTCGGATTGTTGGTTGGTCAGTTGTTTGCTGGCTGTCGGTTGGTTGTTGGTTATTGCTTGGTTGGCAAACGAACGCTTCAACAACCGACAACCTTTTGCTGGTTGAGAAAATGAAGAAACACTCACGAAAAGCGAAGTCTGGCAATGCGTCATTGGCAATTGATTCTATCCGGGAACTCCTCTGGAAAAGCAAACTATTGGGCAACTGGGCAACTCAAACAGACTCAAAACTGTGCGAGGAACTGGCAAGATGTATGAACATGCTTGTGAAATTCGCCCACCTTGCGGGGCCGTTATATTTCCACCCAAATACGTTGCCCCTTGAATGGAACCCTCAAATATAGCTGCAATAACTAAAAAATAGGGCCACTGTCCACTTCTAGGGAGTCCCCACTGTTTGGGGAGTTGCACCCTAATCCGGACCGATTCTTGGAGTTCCAAGCCCCCTTGGCCCACAAGCCGTCCAGGAAAATCAGACTTGGGTGTGCAACCAAAACAATACACCTTAAGACGCACCCATGTTCAGACCTCTACCTATTCAAACCTCTTTTACCTAAAACCCTTGGAGCGATTGGAGCGGACCCCGTCCGCTCGGCTCGCCTCTCGAGATCCTTGCGGATCCGCCCGCAGTCCGGGACCTTGGAGTGCCCAGTGGCGATGATCCAGTCCACCTGAGCGAAAGTTCAGCCCGTGTTTTTGGGATCTGTCGAAGGAAACGACAAAAAACGTCTTGGGAAAAACATATTGGACAAAAATACATATTGGAAGCACTTATTGTGTCAAAGGGAAAAACTTATTGGCTCACTGTATGCAATCCTGGAGGCCAGCGAGAAAACTGGCCGACGACTTTGCTAGTTGTTGCTTTTTGCCAGTGCTCCACCGGCCCTAAAAGCGACACTCTGGGTCTCAGCCCGCATTTTGTTCCCTTTCCGTCGAAGAGAATAGCGACTGAAAAAGATGAACTCCAAATAAACCTGGTGTCCCGAAAACCGTGGAGCGCCGCTTTGGATGGCTGAAAGGGAAGGAAGCAGAAGGAAACCACATCGAGATTCCCGAAACTTGGAAACACTGGGTATGGTTCGCAAACCCAGTAGCATACTAGAAGAGTACTAAAAGATTACTAGAAAAGAACCAACAGGTGGAAGAACAGGTGAAACCCACAAAGGGCGCATCCAAACCGTTTTCTAGCTAAGATGATCAAAAAACACCTGGCACCAAAAGCTTGAAAATTGGAAGCTGAACAGCTAAGCTGATCGGATCTCTGAATTCCGAGCTTTTTGCACCCTTTTTTTCGGTCATCTATCCAACCGGACGATTCCATGGGCAGTTCCGAGGATTTTTGGGGAGCCTGCCACTTCCATGGAATCGCGCGACGGATTCCACAAAAGATACTTCGTAAATGACCAGCAACCATGGTTATACGTTATAAGTAGTAGTGTTCAACTAATCAACCGTGGCTGTATTTCCCCCAAGTGGATTGAAGGATACTAACTTAGCTTGAAGCGAGCGGGTTGAAGCCAAAGTCCCCACTTTTTGTTTGCCACTCAAATGAACTCAAGAAGTATCAATGAAAATCCAACCAGTATCAAAATCTGACAGTTCCGAACTTCTCAAACAGGAATCCTTACATTATACACCTGAACATTGCCTTGTAAATGGTGGTTTCCCTTTGTTTTGGTGGAAAAAGCCATCTTTCAGATGGGCAAGATGTATTTTTGTTAAAGAGCCCTGCAAAAAGTATCTTAAAACATCTGAGAAACTCAAGCAAAAACTTCGACCGCGCCTCCCCCTCTGTGTATGCACGGTTGGGCACCAGGCGCAAGCACAGCCTCGGGTCGAAATCGATTTTGGTGGTATTTTTGCTGATGGTCCATGAACAAGAACTTGCATAATCCTAAGCAGGGCTGTGGGAAATGACCACTTCTGTGATACAACAAAAATGACCTCCCAAAGACCAACCCCGCATAGAAAGAGGGGATTCTCTTGTATCACAGAAGTGGGGATAAACCCCTTGATCCCACAACCCTGATCCTAATGGATGGACGGAATCTGAATATGTTCGTTGCAGCCTCTGTAGATGGACGGAATCCTGGGAAACCATTGCTTGCTAGCATTTGCAGGGGGATCATCATTCCAGGGTTCCTTGGGTGGCGCAGGATCTCGCCCATCCACAGTATGGGAGTTTCTCAAAATCGACCCCTTCAGGTTGGTAATCGAAGGAAAACCCGAAAGGAGACCGATGCGATTCTAGGGGATCGCTCGTTTTAGAAAACCCGCACTGGGGGATGATCAATTTTCCTGCAAATGGCCATGGCTTACTTGTCCATTTAGTGGGAGATATCATCTTTTGGTGGTTGTCCAACCAATGGTCATCCCAAGTAAAGGACCTTTTGTGCAACCCCCAAATGGGTGATCTCCAACACAGACAGTGGCAGACATCAATTGCCGACCCTCCGACGCTCAACTCGCACAACTTTGATGGTAGGTCAACTAACCCCGGTTGCTCCAGTTTTAAAGCGAAGGCTTCTAACCTCCAAAATTCGTTGACCCTCGGGGGTTTATCCGTTGAACCTCCCGCCACCCGCCGGGCCGCCACAGCGCGGCCAGGCGCTGCGCCTTGCCCTTCAGGGGCCACTGCTTCAGACGCTTGGCCACCAGGAAGCTGGCGAGGGGCGCCTTGCCCGAGCGAGCCACGGAGCCACGCGGAGTGCGGAACCGGAGGCGTCGAAAAATCGAGCGCCGGGACCTGTGACCCGGGGGGGCAAAAAGCCGGAGACAGGGCTGTCTCAACAAATCTGGAAACCCTGGAAAAGGTCGGT
The DNA here is from genome assembly GCA_963377175.1 of Effrenium voratum. Classification (NCBI taxonomy): domain Eukaryota; class Dinophyceae; order Suessiales; family Symbiodiniaceae; genus Effrenium; species Effrenium voratum. The sequence continues at coordinate 160,893 of CAUJNA010003289.1, read as the reverse complement.
GTTTTTGGCTTCCCCCGGCAAATGAGTCGTGAGGCGGCCCTGCCGGGAAGGAGCCTGCCGACTGCTCGAGCCAGGACGCCACGCTGGCGACACATCCATCATCTTCCTTTTGTAGGTTCCACTTACACTACCCGGGGAATAGGGCATGGTGCCATCTACTCTTGCTCAAAAACAAGAACACATCAGCCCCTCCTTCCCTTCCCTTTTGTTCTAGGGGTACCTTCCCCATTCTTTCCAGGGATCCTTCTTTCTAGAAAACCTCCGGAAACCTTTTTTGGAAAGAACGGCCGGTTTTGGGAAAGAACGCTGGAGGGGTGTCTAAAATTGGGGCCCCCAAAAAGTGTGGCTTCCCTTTAAATCCATCCAAGAAGCGCACCCTCAAAAAAGGAACCCCCGTGTTTCAGCCGATAAACATCAACTCTGTGGCAGAGGAATGGACCAGGAATCAACCCCTAGAATGGTGGGGAAGTCCATCTCGCTGGCGGGAAAGTCCGTCTTTCCAGAAAACCTCCGGACACCTTTTTGGAAAACGGCCGGTTTTGGGAAAGCACGCTTGGAAAGAATGGACAAGGAATCAACCCCTGGAGTTCTAGGATCACGGCCCCTGGCACGCAACAACCTAAGCCTCAAACGCAGCAACCAAATTCCGACGGCCGCCTCCAGGGCGCCGCGGGCGGCCAGCGACTCCGCATCCTCCGCGGCTCCGCGGCTTCGGAAGCCGAGAAGAGATCTTGGTTGACGTTCTGAAAGGGGCAGGGTACTTAGTAAGTGGCTAGTAAGTCAGGTTATAACCCACCTACCATGGTTATAAGTCTCCTAGGTGGGTTATAACCTGGCTTACCAACCACTTACTAAGTACCCTGCCCCTTCAAGTTGGAAGGGGAGCAACAAAAATTCTCGAAGTTTAGCGGTTCAGTGGTTGGATTTCAACCACTCAACCACAAGAAGGGCAAACACGTACAAGGTTTCCCAACAACAACCATGAGATCGCCCCGAACAACACAGGGGGGGGAGGGGGCGTATCCCGCAAGCCAGATGGATGCCTCTTATGTTGCCGGAAACAATAAAATAAATGGACCGCCAGTGAATCGCGAAATTTCAGGGGTTCCTGTTCCCTCCAAATCCTCTCGAGGAGTCAAAAGGCAAACCCTGCCCTCAAAATCATGGGTATTTTTGTGGTTGTCCTTTGAAATGGCCAAGACAAATGGGTGCCCTCAAAAGAAGACAGCCTGGTTCTAGCTGTGCCCTCTCCCCATTTTCAGGCATCCTTCTCTTCAAACGGGCCAAACACCGGGTTCTGAAGAGAACCATGGGTGAAGAGAATGGGGAATCAACCCTTGCATGACATGTGAATAGTGGCTTCCAATGAAGCCGCCACTTTGGGAGGTCCCAATAAGGGAAATCGAGCGCCAGGCTTCAACCACGCAAGGGAGCAATGCGCTTTGAACAGGCGTTGCGCTATCCACCCCCAAAAGCATCCTGCACAGGGAAGCTGGGAAGTCCATCAAGGACTGTGGATTCGATTTCCCTGTCAGGACTCTTTGAACCTCGGCGCTGGACGTCTTGCAAGTGTTGTTCTTGATGTGGACCACTACACACACACACACGGTAACACTCTTGCAATATTTTGGGGACGTCGCCTTTGAAGCCGTCAGAGGAGAAAACATGTGCGAATAGAACACCCAGAGAGAATTTGCAGAGATGGATCTGGTGCCAGTCTCGTCAAATCGACCCTAAATTGAACCATGGATCATTTCAATGTCTTCCAAGAAGATTGCACACCATGCCGTAAACGTGCTCCACGCTTGTCACGCGTATGTTCCCGTGTTCGGCTACCCCAGCCACTCTGCTTGCAGATTCCGGCTCCTCAGACTCAGGCACGGCCCGGGGGAGAAAGCAGCGCACGTCCCCACGCCTGTGGCTGCAAATCTCCTGGCGCGAAAAAGCGGCGAAGGACCAACCTTGGTCCAAATCTGACCAAGGCCATTAGGGGAAGAAGTGACTGGGCAGGTTCTGAGAATTTTGCTAGGGGTTATTAGAAGGGCACGAAGACGTACTGTAGATGGACACAACAGTCGAAACCCCTACAATCAACCCCTCACACCCCCAAAGTTCAACCTTGCGCAGGGGGGTCCCTAAGTCAGTCCGTCGAAAGGCGATCCCTGCATTTAAGACTCAAGCAAAGCAAGCAGGGAGTGCAAGACAGGAGGCCAAATTGAAATCGACCATCTTCCGTCAAGACTAACCATGGATGTGGCTGGCAAACGACGCAAGGACGGCTTGCCATCGTCCTGTCCATCTACCCACCTATTATCTGCAGGCTTATGGGGGCTCTCAAAAGGGATCCAAACATTTTGAGAAACTCTCATAGCAGAACCCAAAAAAATGGGCATCAAACTGGCATCAAACCCTCCCTGGTCATGCTCAAATGAGCAGGAGGGAAACCTGGTTGACTTTTGAATGTACCGACCTCCAACCATCGTAGCTTTTTGGTTTCCAACCCACGAGAGGGTTTAGAAACCCATAGTTTGCTTAGAAAGTGTTGTACAGCACCTACAACAGGGCTCCCTATATTTCCCCTTAAAACATCACAACCACCAAGGGACACTCACCTTTCATGGGCCAAAAAGGTGATGTCTAAAATCACCAAAAAGGGAAATATAGGGACCCCTGTACAATCTCAATCAAAGGGAGTAGAACTCTTTTCCGTAATGGCCAAGGAGTGTTTGGGATGGATCACCGGATGAGCACATGTTTTGGGCGGTTTGATCACCGGATGAGCAGCGCACAAAAAAAGCACGCTTCTGGTTCTTCCGGAATGGCTTACTGCCCCCATGCGAGGTAGTCTGATTAACATGGCCCGATTGGAATCGGCTTTGAGACGCCATCACTTGCCCAAGGAGCTGGAAATAGAAGGTTCACCTACTTGGACCAAAATGGGAATACCAGCAGATCCGGGCGATCTGCTTTTGGGTCAGCATCCAACAGAGGGTGGTCTCCCCTCAAAAGAGCCAAATCTACCTCGCTGTCTCCCCCAAACGAAAAGTCACATGGTTGAGTCTGGTCCACATGCACTGAACCTGGACATGTATATAAAGAGCTTTCAAAAGTGAGCCCCAACATGGAAGCAACCTGTGTCCGCATGCCCGTCCTCTGCCGTCGGCATCGGTTGGCAGCAGAGCACCCACCACTCCCCGTCTTTGCCGTCGATGCGGAGCGGCGGTAGGGACTCCTGGTGGGGGAAAAAAAAAGCATGGTCATCTACTTGCCAGGTGGGTTGAACAGCCAGGTAAACCACCTCCATTGGGTTCCCCCCCAGGGGTCATTGCCCACTGGTTGGGCACACCACCGGCCCCCCTGCCCCCCCCTGCCCCCTTTGCCCCTGGCCCCCTGCCCCCGCGCTCCGCAGACACCAGGCACTCCACCGCAGGACCGCTTTCCGGCACGAACTCCATGCAGGGCACTTGGCTCTGCTCCTGAGCTTCGAGCAAAGCGTCCTGTCTGTCAACTTGCCGGCGCTCGCTCGGCAGGGAATGAGGGAAGGACCCTTCTAAACCATCCCTTGTGGTTTCCTTGGGGACCGTTCATTCCCATTCCCTACTGAGCACCAGCAAGTCAAAGGACCCTCCAACACGGCCGCGATGCTTTCGGTCCCCTTTATCCTGGATTGTTGGGACAGACAGACGCACAAACACAGACAAACACTGGCGTTTCTAGCCCAAACAGGGACTGCTGGACCCTTGCTCTCAGCGTGCTTCCCTTTAACGGTCAAGGGCGTCGGCACCTTGGACCACTTCTGTGATTGACATGGCCCTGCGACTGATTCCTCCGTATTGAAGCATCTCAGAGGAAACCAGCCTTGTGCCATCCTCTAGATAAATCGGGTGGTTGACATCAGCACAGAATACAATTCACTCTGCCCCTATGAAGCAATCTGGTACATCAAACAGCTCATCATTTCCATCCCAGCTGTGTTTGTGAAAAAACAAACACGCTGGTCTGCTAGTAAGCTGAAAGCCAAACTGATTCCAGTAAAACCCTGCTATGCTCCAAACTGACCTACAGGCGCAAATGCGGAGGCTTCGACCCGCTGCAAAAAATGCTATCTTGATTTGAATCAAAGGGAGAAATGGAGGAACCCCATAAGGGTAAAAGAGAAAACAGGTGCCTAAAGTCTGACCCAGGAAAGCAGCGCTCAGGCCGCAAGAAGTTGGTCAAGCTGGCGATGAGCAGTGAACAGGGCCCCCTACATATCCCGTTGAAACATCACCCCGCCAAAAGAAACACACTTTGAATTGGCCCACAAGGTGATGTGTAAGCCAACCCAAGGGGAAAGATGGGTGTATGTGTGTGTGTCAGAACATGAGGACCCCCCAAAAAAGTTGGTTTTCTTCGTTTCCCCTTTTGGTCCACTTGGAACCGGTACCTCACAAGGATCGCCTCAATAAACACAGACCCATGGCCGAACAAACTCCCGATCTTGTGACAAACCGCCTGCCATCAACCGAACCGGCTCTTGGTTGACGTTGGAAGGGGAGCAAAAAATTGAATTCTAGCAGTTAAGTGGGGCGTTCAACCACTAAACCGTGATAAGAACAAATGTACAATGTGTCCCAACAACCATGAGCTCGCCTCCGACACGGAGCTCCAACGACATCTCGCCGATGTCGCCACTTCCTCGCCCCGGGGGCCTTTGAAGGACACGCAGACCTGCGAAAAGCGCAACGCGCGCCCATGAGCGACGACTCGACATATGGGTGGCGCGTCTCTTTTTTGGAGTTAGAACCCACTTGGTTTGCGGGTTTAAACGGAACCCATTGGGAGGGTCCCCCCAAAAAGTGTCCGCCTGTCTTCCCCCAAAGGACATGGCATGTGTTGGGTGAGGAATCTTGCGGGACTTGTCTGTATCACCACGCCCACCCCAAGTGAGCCCAACATCAGGGGGGCTACTCAGACAGCTCCAGGCCATCCAAGTCATGTCCGTTCACCCCGAAACGTCGATTCGTCTAGCCGGAGATCTCCGAACCGCACAACTCGTCTGATTGCCACGGAACCGCTTGGCCTCGGAATTCTAACAAAAGCGGATCTAAGCTCGCGGACAGGGAACCGACAAGTTGGCCATGGTGTTTGGCATGTGTGGTTCCAAAATGGCGATGAACGGCTCTCCTTTTTGGTGTCCCTGTCAAGACCAAGGTGTACCAACTCCAAAAAAAGACGAGCCACCCAGGTCTGAAAGGACACCCATTTCGAGCTTTGCCATTAGCAAGGTGCTCCAGTAGACCGAGCATCCAAAAACCACAAAGCCTCCGAAACCCCCAGCTGACTTTTGGATCCAAATTAAGCCGGGCAGAACCAACTACAGTGGCCCATGTGCGTGTTCGCCTAGAGGGGGATTTACTCAGCCAGTGACTGCAGAGCACATCAAACTTCTGAACATCGCCGCGCAGGACATCTTCCTGCAACTCAGAACAAAGCAACTTTGCACCTGGAAATCCCATCTCGCCCATTGAAACGGCGCAAGGGAAACGCAGCACAGCGAAGCAAGCAACATGCTTCGTCTTTCCAATCAGAAGTGCAATGGATCGGCGACCTTTTTGAGTGAGCAAGATAGCCATATCGCATGGCCTCACGTCTGCCCGCAGTCTCTGCAACCCACACCGCCCCACGTGTGACAGCTGAGCCTCATTCAAAACATACAGACAAAGCCAGCGGAACGGCTGCCAAAAATGTGAAGCCAAGCCAAGATCTGCCGGCAGGCATCCAAACTTCGCCCCAACCGGCCAAACGCGGAAGCAGTCGGCTTCGTTCGTCCGCCGGTTGACAACATACACATAAAATTGGACCAATCCTGCAAAACATGCGTCACCACACGTTTCCCCTCAGCAATGTGGGTGTGCCTTTGTTTGAGGCCGCCCTTTCTTGGTGGCTAAGGAAACATGAAAGCCAAAAGGAAACCCTGACTCCACTGGGGCCTTAAAAAAGAAAAGCCGAGCCAGCCATGGCATTTCAAGCTTGGCAAGGCACCCTGGGGGGGGGTCCATTCCCAAAAAAGAAGCCGAGATGGCTGTGGGTCAAAAATAAATACCCAAAATGGCACCCTGGTAAAAGGAGACATGGACATTGAAACCTGCGCTGGTGGTTTGAGTTTGACCCATACCCATTTGGGCGTGGCTCAAAAACCCGGGACCAAAATGGCTTGCCCTGGTAAGTGGAATGGACCAAAACCTGCGTAAGCCTAGCTCTTTCATTTTTGAGCCACGCCCATTTGAAGAGATTTGTGGAGTTCCTCAAAGTCAGGGGAAAGCCGACTCAGGAATCGGTCCCTAGTTTTGAGCAACGCTCATTTCCTTAGCGAGCTCACTTAGCTCGAGGGAGGCGGCGGAAGGGGCCTTGGCCAGGAAGCCCTCGTCCTCTCCCAGGAAGACGACGCGGTAGGCGGCGAAGGTGCAGAGAGACCCAGGACCTGGGGGCTGCGGTGACTGGGCGGGTCGTTTTCAGATCCCCCGCGAAGAGTGAAGCACGTTTTTTTCTGGGTGAAATGGAAGTCCAACCACTGAACACTAAGAAGCTAAAAAGCTAATATGCTAAAAAGCTAATATGCTAAAAAGAAAGAGCTAACGGGATGGCTGAAAACCAGCAAGTTGAGCGGACGAGTTGTTTCAGCAAGCCGAATTCCAATTTGAATTGCAGTGTTAAGTTCACTACAAATTCACAATGTTAACATTGTATTTTTCTGATACATCGTTCGATTCAAGTTCTAATGAGTCCTATTCGAACCCAGGTTGGATGTTTGACATGGTTTTCCAGTTCAATCTAAGGGTTTGCCCTTTCCGCATTTAACCAAAGAACCAAAGGAAAGCGAACTATATCCAAATGATGCGTTGCTTAGTTGATTCGACTTGATTGCTTGTTAAGCTCGGTTGACAATCAAGCATGGGAAGGAAGCTTCAAATACAAAGCAAAATTCAGTTTAACAGATTGTATTCCTGGTACACATCGACTGAAGCTCTAATTACGTCCCATTTAAAGCGAATTTTGGAGAACAATCCAAGTTGGATTTGCTATTCGACATTGGAATTGAATACTCTCGTCTATATAAGTCCAGTCAAATGTTTGGCAAACACGACCTGAGCCAAGCCACAGTAAAGTGAGGCTAGAAATTGATCATATGCTTCTCAGCATTGTCCTAGCATGTTGTTGCCCTTTGAACAAGTCGAACTGAGCACTTCTCGTGGCAAACAAATAGGGTCTCAATATGGAAGTAAGCTTGAAAGCTCAATCGTCGATCCAGAGAAAAACAATCTTGGAAGTGGGTTGAGAAACTTTCACCTTCTTGGTGGCGTTGCGAGTTGGCCAGCGTCGAAGAATCTTTGCTTGGGGAATCTTTGATCTTCAATCATGGATCCAGAGAAAGCAGAGTCCAGCCAAGTTTTCTGACACCGCAGATTTACCGTAACCACCGAAAGTGCCCAGCATTCCAGCAGAAAACCAAGACCTGCGAAGCCAGCCGAGCAAAAAAGCAAACAAAAGCTCAAAAAAGGTATGCTACGGGAAAGGTGTTCCCGGAAAACCCAGCAAAAAACAGCAAGAAAAATAGAAATGCTTGGGTTGCCCCAACCTGGGTTGCCCCAACCTTATTGTTTGCTTTCTTCTCGAGGATGGTTGTGCTTCTTTTCCCTGGCAGATTGCGTTTTCTCGAGGTTTTCAGGTTTCTGGGGGAAGCCGCATACTGCTTGAGAACCCGCAATTCGAAATCTGAAAGCCGAACTGGTGTCCAAAACGTCTTCTGCCAAGAAGCACACAAGCCAGAAAAGCTTGCAAAAGCGCGCTTTCAACATGAAAAGAAGCATTGCTCAGCGGGCCCCTTTCTGTAATTTTGACTATGGAGATCTGGTGCGGAGCCGTGTGAGTCACAATCAAAACTTGGTGTTGAAGAGGACGATTGACTGCTCAAATGCTGCTCTCCTAAGGGCAACAGTCAAGGCCAAGTCATGGAACCGATTCTTTCCAGGACACCCCAGCATAGAAAATCAACAGCAGGTACTTGTGGTGTCTGTATGGCTGTGGCTGTTTCGCCTACCCAAACCCATGGCGAAGAATCAAAGGCACATGTAAAAATCCGAACCAATTTTGGGTATGTATCTCCATCTATCCGAACCGGCTTTGCGTTCAAACTGTGTTTCCTTCTAGCCTCCATTTGCTGAAGACCTCTGGAAAAAATGAACACGTTTTCCAGTGGTACATTCCCTTTAGAAATCGACCAGGGTTTTTGTTTTAAAGCAATCTTGAGCAAATGCAGGGGTACATTCCCTTTAGAATCAAATGGTTTTGTTTAGGGGAGACTCTTCTAACAAACCGACCTTAACTAGGTCCTCCAGTAGACAGGTTCGAATAAGGTTTACTAGGGCAACCCTCCCAACCAAAAAAGAAACAGAAAAAAGGGCTAGCTGGGGGACCTAGTTGAAGACTTTGAGGCCATTTTTCTCCCATCCCTCGTTTTGTTTTCACGTGGCGCCTTCACGGTTTGCCTCCATAGGTGGCCTTTTGGAACAAAAATAGATGGGTTTCCCTGGTAAATGGGGCATAAACCCCATCAAAACCAGGCGAACCCCTGTATTTGTTTAAGCAAACCAACCAAAAAGGACATAGTGGATGGACGAAATCCTGCACCACTTGGAAAACCATGGGAAATCATGGTTGGTTGGTATTTACAGGGGAATCAACATTCCAGGTTTTCTTAGCTGCGAAGTGGATTTCGCAACCATCCACAGTAGGCAAGCAACTGGAGGGTACCGGGTTTGAGCCCCCCGTACGCTCGCATCTCGCGTCAAGGCGCCCAGCACCTGGGCCGCCGGCGCCGGCAGGGCGCCGCCCTGCAGCAGCTGCTGCTGGCTGTTCAGCGGCAGCTGCCTCGGAGCTGCGGAGCTTCGGAGCGGAACGCGCGGTTCACGGTTTCGGGCCCAAACTAAAGACCTTAGGTCTAAGATGGTTCCACTGCCCCTGAAAAAAAAATATGTATAAAAAACAAAAGATTAAAAAAAAAAAAACTACTTTGAGGGGAGATGAGGGCGTTTTCCCTTTACATCCTGGTATACCCTTTACATAGTGGTCTGTTACCCCCCCCCCCCGGCGGAATGCCCGAATGCACAGGTGAAATACAAAGAGCCAGCCTTTTCACAGATGTTATCCTCATGTGCAAGTTTATCAAAATACCCCAAACAAAATTATCCAGGCTACATTGGGGATGGTCCGAAAGGAGTCCCAATTGGTGGCTGGACCTTGCCCAGGACTTGCCTGTACCCTACAGTATTTTATTTTCGGGTTGAGGGGGCCCTCTTTGGATGTGAACGCCTCAATTTGGGGAGTCCCTGTGTTTCCTGCATTCCCGAAACGTACCACACTGAAGCCTGCTTATAATGGCAGATAAATGCGTGGGATTGGGTAGAACTCTTTATCAGCGGGTTTGATTGTGACTCAGTCCACCTCCCTCGAACAATCGGGTTTGCTTTGCATGCTTACCCCCCCCCCCCCTCCCTGCTGTTTGGGTGGTTTCTAAACTGGGCAACCAGAAGCAACCCAACCATTGGGCGCTCCACTTGGAGAGGACAACGACATGAGTTGCCAAAACATGTGGGGGGATGCGACTGCTTTTGGCACACATCCAAATCATACCGTGAAGGAGCGCTGGGTATCCCACGGATTGGTGCGTAAGGGCCCAAAGAAAATTCATCTCCCCAACCAGATCACTTTAAATGCTTAAAATCAGGTGATGCTTACCACCAGCAAATAGGAACTATGGGGAATTTTGTCTGTTGACAGTTCCCACCCAAGCATTTCGCCATACAATGGTTCATCCTTGTGAACCAGGAAATCAATACGCAGATGTTTCATTCCCCAGTGAGTGGGAGGAATCGTAAATTCGAGGGGATGACAAGCCCAAGATGTGGAGCTGGTGTGCCATCTACTTTCACCCAGCTACAACCAATTGATGCAATTGTGTCATCACAAGAACAATGTCTGCATGTACTTCTTTGGTCCTTTATGGGAACCCCGGCTTAATCAGCCCCAGTTGAATGGGGTGTCCCTAGGCCACTTTTGGAGCCCCCTGGTACTGAGACTGGTTCTACTTCGATCCGGAAAAAGCGCCAGCGTCCAAACGCGCCCGTCGATGCCAGGAAGCCACCAGGCCTTGCCGCAAGACAAAACGAGCATATGAGCCTTGTTTTGTCCGGAACCAGACCCCCAAAAAACCGATTTCTGGGATTCCGGTTGCTTGCTTTTTAAAACCCCCAAAAGAGAGGACCCCCAGCAAAGACCCCCCAACCTGGAGGTTTTCCGTTTGGTTTCCCCTAAACCGACCTGAACAGGGTCAAGGAAAAATTCACGCGCCCAGCGGGCGAACCGAAGCTAGCAGCTGTTGTATGAGACGGGTCGGAAACAGAGTGGATTGAACAGGTAGCTTGCGCACCATGAGAGGCGCCGCAAAGATTCTTGAGATGCTACACAAACTGACATGGTGGCCTGGCAAGCGTGAAAATGAAAATAACGAGAGGTGCCTGGAGGCTGTCGTAAAGCACCACTCAGGGGTCTAAATAATTGACTATTGCAATTGTTTTGGCTCAACAAAATTATTTAAAAAAAAAAAAAAAGAAAAAAAAAAAAAAAAAAAACATTGTTTTCGGTATTTCGGCCCCTTGCCCTGCCTACGCTAGGAGAAACTTCAGCTAGCTTAAGCTAGCTTTCGTGACAAATCACTTGTTGTGATTTGATTTCAACAACAAATCTAACGGAGTCTCCCCATTCTTTCGCCAAACGCCTATATGTGCCGCGGTCAACATACGGTATGGCGCTGCCTGGAGTTTCCGCAGCGAGTGTTCCTGGTGATCGTGGCGTGACATTCAGAGCATCAGACAATCTAAAAGAAGTGTTGACTGAACCCTCACATGTCTTGCCAGGCAAGGAGTAAAAACGAAGACCCCAATCTACAAAACCGGCAGACCATCTATCTTTCCAACAAGGTAGTGTCAAAAGAAGCTCCCGTCTGTCTAATAGGGGGGAGTGATTTCCCAGCCCTGGCTGTGTTTCGACAACCCAGTGTTGTGAACCTTAGAACATGTAAACGAACTGAAAAAACATCTCAGATTAAGGAAATTACATGAATAATTCTGGGTTTAGCTTTTTGTTGACCCCAAAATGCTGGCATTCCTTTTGGTTTCCATTTAAACCAACCCCAAAAAGGTGCTGATTACCTTCAAACAAAGACACCGCCACATCCGATGGTTGACATCGCATCGAGTGCCTTCTTAGTGTCCGGCTTCCGGGACCTGGGCAGCGGAAGCGGCGGACGCGGCTGGTGCGTGGGCCACAGGCAAGGCAAGCAGGTTATAACCATGGTAAGCGCACTGACCCTAGTTATCCCAATTACATGGTCGCAAGCCACAGGGCAAGGCAGGTTATACAGATGGTAAGAGGACTGACCTTAGTCCCGATTCGAACCTGATAGTCAATTCTACTGGGATTACAACCAGTTCTCCCAAAACACCCGATTACAACCAGTTACCCCATTATGTTCTTGTGACCTACTGACGTGGGTTGAACATCCAAGTAATCTCTCCAGTTTCCAATCAAGGGGCCAGATTCCCATGGGCCCATCAAGGACCAGAATCCATATCCCTAACAACGGACCCCCCCGCAAGTAATTCTTGGCGGACTTGTTCATCAGGACGTACTTAACATGGACATGGACGTCAAAACGAATCGCCCGGAAGAAAACAAGAAAGAGCTCATTAGTCACACTCATGATTCTCTTGTCATCACAACTTCATTTGATCTTAACATACCCCACAACCGAATTGTAATCGTACAGGTCTTTACAAGAAGTTGGGGGTCACCAGCAAAGGAGTCAGTCCAGCAAAAAATGCGCAAGCAACAGCAGGTCCTTATTGTAGGGTCTGTGTTTTGGGCTTCTTGGCTTGAGCGAGGACTGGCATCGCAAAGCCCTAGCCCACTCAGACTGCTCATCCGGGACATCCTAAACTCAGATAGGGCTTGTCTCCAAATGAGACATGGCCATGGGTCAAAACCCGTACCCCCAGTCAACATCCCAATCCCCACTAAAATAGGGTAAAATGGGTGCTGCACCACCCCAAAATGGTACCACCCACAGCCATAGGACCCCCCCTTAAAACACTGAACAAAAAGGGAACTTCTGTTTTCCCAGCAAGGCTTCATGCTCACGCTACATGATTGGTTTTGAGATCAAATGCCGTCCTCACTAGAACCTGGATCATATCCAGGTTTAGAACATATAGTGTAGATTTTCCCAATGAGGATGGCACGAATCTGGATGAATGGTAACGTTGACCTCAGATTAATAAATTCCTGGTCACTTTTGGAGGGAACACCTATTTATAGGACGGGTTTCTTAATCTGGGGTCAACATTGGTAGATCAAAAACCTTCATCATGAACACGGCACACCAACATCCTTAGGGTACAAATGGGTGTTTTCCTCAACAGCCAAAAGCTGAAAAGGATTTGGTTTCGGGAGCCCTGGAGTCAGGTTCGAGCAAGGTTCTGGAGGTTTCGGGGTGGTCTGGCGCAGGCCAGGTGTAAGGTTCAAGGCAGCTGTGGAGGTTCCAGGGTGGTCTGGCACAGGCCAGGCGTAAGGTTCAAGGAAGTTTCGGGGTGGTCTGGTGCAGGCCAGGTGTAAGGTCCAGGTCAAGGCAGGTTTCGGAGGTTCCGGGGTGGTCTGGTGCAGGCCAGGTGCAAGGTTCAAGGCAGGTTGCGAAGGTTCCGGCGCGGTCTGGCGCAGGCCAGGTGTAAGGTTGGTTCCGGGGTGGTTTCGGCGTAAGGTTCAAGGCAGGGGTTCCGGGGTGGTCTGGTGCAGGCCAGGTGTAAGGTTCAAGGAAGGTTCCGGAGGTTCCGGGGCACAGGCCAGGTGTAAGGTTCAAGGAAGGTTCCGCAGGTTCCGGGGTGGTGCAGGCCAGGTGTAAGGTCAAGGCAGGTTTCGGAGGTTCCGGGGTGGTCTGGTGCAGGCCAGGTGTAAGGTTCAAGGAAGTTTCGGGTGGTCTGGCGCAGGCCAGGTGTACGGTTCAAGGAAGGCTCCGGAGGTTCCAGGTGGTGCAGGCCAGGTGTAAGGTTCAAGGCAGGTTCCGGAGGTTCGGGGTGGACTGGTGACGGCCAGGTGTAAGGTTGGTTCCGGCATGGTGTGGGAAAGGTTTCGGAGGTTTTGCAGGCCAGGTGTAAGGTTCAAGGCAGGTTCCGGAGGTTCCGGGGTGGTGCAGGCCAGGTGCAAGGTTCAAGGCAGGTTCCGGAGGTTCGGGGTGGTTTGGTGACGGCCAGGTGCAAGAGTCCCCAACAGCTGAAAGCTTTGAGCCCAGATAGGCTCCGGGGTGGGCCCTAAGGGAAGGTTCCACGAGGGTGCCATCAGGGTCTGCGAGGGCTGCGGGGTAGTGCGAGCAGCACCGCATGCTGTTGAAGATATCACCTGAGCTTATTTTGAGGGTACCCGCAGAGTTGGTTGCAAGGGCCCCAACTGCCCATACACATCACCTTTGCTTGGCCCAAATCTAGGCTACAGGGGGGAGGGGGGGGAACATCCTGGTCCATATCTTTTCTACCATCTCTACCCTAAACGTTATCATCATGTTGGAGGACTACCCTCCAATATGGCCATGGGTCAAAACCCCGTACCCCCGGTGAACATCCCAACCCCCACTAAAATAGGTCCTACAATGGGTGGTGAATTCACCTACCAACCAAAATGGGCCCAAAAACGGTTTTGACCAGCACAGCCATATACCCATGGTACCATTTTTGGGTAGGTGAATTCACCACCAATTTAAATTTTAGGACCTATTTTAGTGGGGGCTGGGATGTTCACCGGGGGTACGATTTGGGCTTTGACCACCACAGCCATATATCATCATGTCGGAGGGAAAAAAAGAAGAAAAAAAACACATCCTGGCCCATATCTTTTCTACAATCTCTACCCAACATTTTATCAGCATGTTGGAGGACTACCTGAAAATATATATCATAATGTCGGAGGAAACCCACTTTCCGCGTTCCCCCCCCCCCCCCCGGTGCGCTCGATGGGTTTTCTCCAGGCCTGAAGAACTTGTCTCCGTCCAGCACCCACTTCACGCCGGACATGCAGAGCCGGACACCCTCTGGGACCTCCTGAGAAAGGACACCGTCAGGTCAGGTGCCCTTTGGGGTGCTAACGAATTTAGTTGATCTAAAAAGGTAACAACTCAAAAATGCTAGGGAGCGTGCAGTTTGGGGTGCTGGCGTAGGTGCTAATTGGGGTGTTGTTTGAGGTGCTGATGGCAGTGCGCGCGCATCTTTTCAAGATTGGCGGCAGGGTGCTAGGGGGCATGCAGCTTGGGCTGCTGTTGTTTTGGGATGCTGTTTGGGGCGCCATTTGGTTTTCGCGAGATTGGCGGCTGGGTGCGTGGGGGGTGCTGTTTGGGGTGCTCGTTTTGGGGTGCTGTTGGAGGTGCTTGTCATGGCGTTGGTGCGCAATCATTGCTATTTGGGGCGTATGCTGGTGTAATCTTACTATAACTGTTGATACAGAACACGTAAAGGAGTATTAAGATTAGTGTCATTTATTTTACCAACATTGCCCATGGCTTTTTCCTTGTCCAGTGTCGTCATTTTGACCAAGCATCCTCCATTTAATTTGCGTGCCAAGCCCGCTGGAAAACACAAACAAATATGTCCAGTGGTGATAGATTCCCTTTAAAACCAACCAGGGAAAACTGCAGAGATATGTCCAGTAGGACATGGAAGCTCCCCAAAGTCTTAGTCTTCATGCTGCGCGCATCCATCTCGCCGGGCCGAAACATGACCGGCATCTTGACCGAGCATGTTTTTCCTGGGCTCTCCGTTTTCAGATCCGCTAAAAGTGAATAACTTGTAGTGGGTGAAATGGAAATCCCCCCACTAAACACCGGATGGCTGGGAGCCACCGAGCTTATGACCCCAAGACCCCGGAAAAAGTCGGCTGAAACCGGGTCCTCGAAGACTACCACTGGTACAAATGGACAAACTCGACGTTAAGCTCTGCTTGGTAGATGGTTTATCCCAGTACTCATAGGGCTTCCTGGGCGCCGGAATATGCGGAAGGCTTCAGCTTCCAACCCTAAAGCACTTGGACATCAAACTCGCGTTTTATACAAGTTGAGCCCCACCTAGACAACACCACATCCCGGTTCCTTTCAGTGCCCTGAATTGGGGTTCGGAACTGAGCCCCAACCCAGGCATGGTACTGCTCGACGTAAGAAACCAGCGCTCCTTCACTCCCCTTTGTTAGAGGCAATCCATCGCAAAAACGGGAAAGCCTCCCCCCGAATTGGTCCGCCAGATTGATTCATCCGGGTTCGAAATACCCTCTGAAGGATGGGTCCTCGACTAGGAAGCAAGTTGCGTACGATTTGGTTTGACATGTTTTGGGGGAGGAAAGGGAAGGCTATAAGTGAAAGGAACAAACAGCATACAGAGCCTCCCAACCACATTGGAACCTGGCTCGGGTCCCTGGCCGGCATTTTCCCATGTCCCCTAAAAGAATCCTGCGAAGCGTCCATTTGCTGAATTGGTTTTCCCTTACACGGTTCCCAAAACGGTGTCAAAAAGCAGACCCTGTACTGGCACTGCAAACAAGGATGCGTTCCTCCACTTGCTGAGGGCCTTTTTCCATCTTTATGCCCACTTTTATCCGTTGGTTTGTCGAGGTCAACAGCTAGCCATGACTGATACAGATCCTATGTTTCTATGTTTCAGTGGCAAGCCAAGGAAAGATTGGGCTGGCTAGTTCCTTTCCGAACTCCTGGACTTGAGTCACCGTTCGGGTCCCGGCCATTTTAACAGAAACCAAGCTGTTCGCCTGAACTTGGTCAAACGGGCAGCCAAGTTCCGTGGCAACGAACATGGGAGAAGCGGACACCATGACCGGAACCTGAACAACGGAACGAACCCACTTCATTTCGCTCCCCATCCTGGACCCTTCCGCAACTTTTGGCTCCAACCATCCAACTTTTCTGGGAACATCCTGACTATGCCTGGTACACTTAACTTCGAATTCATCCGGAACAACCGTGCCAATCAGGGTAGTTCTCCTTTTGAAACAAAGATCACTATTTGGGGGGGGGGGCAGTCCTCTGACTCGTTTCGGGTCCTCCGAACGACTCCGAAGTTGACACGAGGGTTCCTGAGCTTCCCAAAGCCTTGGCTACTTGAAGATCCAGAGATATCCAAAGGACAAACGTCCCAAGCTCAAGTGTCGTCCCTTCTCAGTTGTCACCATGGTAACTCTGTACCCTGAGGCGGGCTGAACATCCGAACATCCCTGGCGGGGTATGCCCTTCATGTCAGAAATTGTGTCTTTTGCTGAGGGTGCCCCCCTCTCTTCATGGTTTTCAAAGGGAAACCCTCTCAGAAGCGACAAAAAAGAGTTGCAAAGGGGCCGCTTCGGGGATTTTCGATTTTCGAAAAAAATAAAATACGAGGAGCAAAAAAAAACTTTCAGGGACCGGGTCCCATCCCGGAAAAAGCAAAAACCACGAGGAGCGCCCCCACAAAAACGACAACGCGCGACGCGCGCCGCGCGCCGCAAAGCGTCGCTCCTCCAGGAAGTTCCTGCGACGCAGCTCCGCCTCCACAGCGCTGAGCAGCTGCAGCCGCTGCGTCGCTGCGAAGGAGGCGGCCTCACGGCCGGCCTCCCTGAAAAAAAACCGTCCCCATTCGCAGCCATGTCAGTTGGGGGATTGGACTGGGGAATCACATCCTTACAAACTCTACATTGAAATACGGTGGATGGACGAAATCCTTTTCGCGCCGCTTTGAAATCACGAAAATCATGGTTTGGTGGTATTTAGAGGGAAGATCATTTTTCCATGGCTTCTTAGGTGGTGCAGGAGTTCGTCCATCCACAGTACCAATAGACTCCCCTAAGATACCCCAAGTCCCTGCGAAGCTGCCATTTAAAAAGCACACATGACGGGTTCCCATGTAACATCGCCTGATCAGCGGGCTACTGAAACATTTAATCTTGCGCAGGACCCTGCGGCAAGTTGAACTTCCACGGGTCCATGTCCGCTCTTTTGGAGATGTCCATTGTACCGCCTTTGTCCTCTCTTTTGGTCAAGGTTCCCTAGCTGGGACATTGCAGGTATAGCCTTTCGTTTCTTAGAGTAGTAAAAAGTATAGTTGAGGAAGCACTGCGGTTTGGAACTGTTTGAACGCTTGGAAAGCTTCAAACTTTTCGAAGGCTTGGAACGTTTCGAGCTTTTCGAACAATTGGAACTTCTCCAACGCTTCGAACGTTTGGAAAGTTTCGCTCTTTTCGAACTTTTGGAGCGCGGTTCGAGCGTTTCGAACGTTTCGAACGTTTCGAACTTGTCGAACGTCTCGAACTTTTTGAACGTTTGGAACGTTAAACACTTTTTGAGCATTTCAATCGTTTCAAACTTTTCCGAACATTTTTGGAACGCGTCGAACTTTTCGAACGTTTTGAACGTTTCGATCTTTTCGAACTGTTCGATCGTTTAGATGGTTTCGAACTTTGCATTTTCAGCGTTCCAAAGTGTTCGCGGCCGAAACAGGCCGGGGGAGATGTTCGCGGCCGAAACTGGCCGGGGGAGATGTTCGCGGCCGAAACTGGCCGGGGGAGATATTCGCGGCCGAAACAGGCCAGAACAAACTGTTCGCGGCCGAAATGGTCTCGACCCATTTCTCTCAGGGTCAAAAGGAAGTCACAAGTATGGTTCAGCTTGGGAATCAAGAGTTCGTCTCTCGGGATAGCGGGATAGGGCATATTGTTTTTGGAACGAGCCCCTTGAAGAAAGACAGTGGGATACTTCGATACTTCAGCTTCGGGTCATTCCAACTCAGCAAGGCGAAGTAGCTGCGAAACAACACAAACTCGCGGTTGGTCCGATTCTGGTGGGTGTGCCGAAAATCATGGATTGCTGGCGAGTCAATATATATATATATATATATATGTATGCCCTCCACTCATACATATATATATATAAACTGGGATGTCCTCAGATCCCCCGCTAAAAGTGAATAACTTTTAGTGGGTTAAATGAAAAACCAACCACTAAACACTAAAATGCGAAAAGGCTAAGGAACCGGATGGCTGGGAGCCACCAAGTATATATATATATATATATATACATGGGTCAAAATCCCGTACCCCCAGTTTCTCTTAAAATAGGCTCTAAAATGGGTGGTGCACCTACCCCAAAATGGGATACCAAAACGGTTTTGACAATATATATATATATATATATATATATATATATATGTATTGCCCGCTTGGCCGGTCGACCGCATCTCTACGAGCCGGCGCTTTGGAAGCGCTGTGTCCTGGGGCCCGCGCCACCACGGCGCGGAGCTCCCGCGGCGTGTAGCGGCGCTCGGGCAGAAAGCGCAGGGCCAGCCACAGGGAAGCCTCGGTCGGCTTGGAGCAGCGGGGGTTACTTGGTTGACGTTGGGTTTGGGGAGCAATTCTCAAATCTTAGCAGTTCAGTGGTTGGATTTCAACCAAACCACAATAAGCAAAAATGGGAAAAATGTGTCCCAACAACAACCCCGGTTGGGTGGGGGGCGCTTGGGGGAGTTGGCGGGGTTGGGGGGGGAGTCGGGGGGGTTGGGTGAGTTGCTTTTTAATGTATAGAATATATATATATATATATATATTTGGGGGGGGGGGCGGGGTCCAAACTTGGAGATTCGACCCACGGGTAAGTAGGTTAAAGCTACGAGGGAATGGGGCTTCCGCATTCCAAACCGTGATTGTAAGCTACATCCAAGAAGGCTGGCGGATTTACCAAAGCCCAATAGAAAGAGGAAAGGTTTTACACTGAGAGAGCTCCTACCTGCTCTGTTAGAGCAGGATGTCTTGAAGAGAAGGTCGTTGAACCGGCAAACCCTGCTGCCCAGTGGAAAACCAAGGACCAAGGAGCTTAAGGTTTAATTTAACAAATCAAAGTGTCAAAGAGGAGAGAATCCAAAATGAATGAGGAAACCCCTAAAAGTAACTTTGGAGAGAAAGCCTAAGTCCTGGAAAACCCTTGGCTCCGCACTGGACGTCTGCACGTTGCCCGTGGGCACTTGGACGGGTGTCCGGCATGTGGCTCCAGCGAGCTTCCCATGCGCTTCAGACGTTCACCGCACGTCGACCGTGGGAGCGTCCTACTTCGGGCCTCCGGGCCGCAAGCACGGGCCCCCGACCTCCCTGGTGCTCGTCTCAAGGACATCCCGTCCTGTTTCACTTGGCGAAGGTTGAGCACACCCGCTGAGATGCTTCTTGATTTGTGTTTAGCCAATGACCGGGCTGCACAAAGCCTTGCTTGCTTGCTCAACGCAGGTTAAAAACAACTGAGGCTCAGCTCCCTGTTCCGAACAAAGCTGAACTGGTGCCCAAAAACAGGCGTCCCCTCCTTGTGGTTTCCGGTTTCAAGTTCCCCTGCAAACGCTATCTGCAATCGCGAGGAGCGCCTCGCGTTGTCGTTAGGTTCTACGACCTGTACATAACCCATATGAAACCAGGCAGTTGAAGCGCCAACAATGGCCCATCGGGGTTTGGCGTACTGCTCAATTGGAAATACTTCGGGACGTGTGGCTTTGAGTAGGAAACCCTTTGGACATCATGTGGGGCAGTCATCAAAAGGGCATGATCTTCAATTAGCAGCCCTGTGCGCATCAAGGTGTGGACTTTTGGAAAACCCCATGATCTGAGACACCTGCAGGAAATCCCTTTTCAGGAACCCTTTTTTTTGGCAGGTGTTTCGCAAATGTCCTGCACACATTCCCGCAGCTTTCCCATTCATCGCACTCGCTTTGGTTCGGCCCGGCCCGAGATTTGAGCTCCGGGCCCAAAGCTGATGGCGATCCCGGCCGGGCCAGCTCTGGAAGACTTGGTCCGAGAGGTAGGTCTGAGGCTTGGGTTTTGGTTGGGGTTTTTGGGGTGCACTTGTTCTAGGCGTCCCACCCCCATTCTTTCCAGATATCCTTCTTTCTGGAAACCTCCAGAACAAAAAAATAAGCTCAGGTGATATCCCCAACAGTATGCGGTGCTTTCTTAGTGCTCGCGCCACCCCGCAGCCCTCGCAGAACCTCGTGGAACCCTCGTGGAACCCTGGTGGAACCCTGGTGGAACCCTGGTGGAACCCTCGTGGAACCTTACCTCAGGGCCGCCCCGGACCACCCCAGAGCCTATCTGGGCTGAGACCCCAAAGCTTTCAGCTGTTGGGGAAAAAAACGACCGGTGTTTGAAAAGAACGATCGTTGAAAAGAATGGACAAGGAATCAACCCCTAGAGTCATGATTGACAAAAGGTGGCTGTGAATTTTGACGGTTGGAATGCCCAACCGGGAGAGCGATTGCACAACCCCCCACATAAAATGATGTGCAATCAAGGGGAACCCGAGCATCCTCACCTTTAGGGAAGACGCAGTTTGGGAGTCTCCGCTTGAACAACCCCCCACATAAAATGATGTGCAATCAAGGGGAACCCGAGCATCCTCACCTTTAGGGAAGACGCAGCTTGGGAGTCTCGGCTTGAACACCTGGGATGCTCGCCGATGTCAAGCCAATGGCCTGAACTGATTCACAGGCTGAAGGCCGCCTAAAAGACAGGTAGTTAAGTTTATTAAATTAACTTGATAAAATAAACTACACTTGTTGCTGTGTAAAAAAATGCCTTTTTAGTCAAAACCTTTGTAGATTGCAGCTTTTAGCCAAATGAGGGTGCTGGTACTGACGGCGGCCTTTGGAACTTCTCCCAATGATCTCATTTGGGCGTCCTTTTCAACCCGCCTTCTCGAGTTTCCCAGACGTTCCAGGCTTCCAGGTTGTCTGAGGGGTCCCACGTTGATGTTGAACTGAGCTCGTCAACAGTACACGTTGAACTTTCCAAATGTTGGGCAAGTCCATTCCTTCCGCTCAGTGTTGGAAGTTCCGCCGGCGCGGAGTTTCGGCCAAAGCTGGCTTCGGCTCATGGTCGGGGGTGACATCTCAAATAAGCTGCCAGCTGGTTTATTGGGAAACCCCCAAAAGGCATGAGGTTTTGAGAAAAGCCCTCAAAAAATGTCACTTTCAAGGGCCCCCAAGTAGTTGAGCCCGTTTCCCCCAAGTGTCTCTCCCCCAACCTCGCGGCCCCGCCTTCAGCAGCCTCTCGAGCACCGCGGACCACATGGCCATCTCGAGCTCAAAGAGCTGGTAGAAGCCTACGCGACGTTTTTGCCGAGAAGCGCTTGGGAAATGGCCAAAAAAATGGGAGCAGCAGAGGAGGAGCAGAACTGGAGATGTTATGTAAAATTGGTCAGCAGAGCAGAACTGGAGATGTTATGTGTTGGTTTGATAAAACAACAAAAGCTTGGAGATGTGTTCTGTGTCAGGGAAAGTTGCTTGGAGGCGAACTGGAATCAGTTTTCTAGATGGCTATGGAAGAAGCAGGTTAGAATCGTGAAGTGGAGTGGCTCTCGTCACGGATCTGTGAACCTGCTCGTGCTTCGAATCTATGTATCTTTTGAAAGAAATCCCGTGTTGTCCCCTTGCGAGGGGAAAGAGTCTCGTGAATCAATGTCAACATTCGCCATGAGAGCCACAATCAGAACCCGGTAGATGAAGGTTAGTAGGGGACGTTGTACCGGGTTTTAATTGTGACTCACGAGGCATCCGAGCGGCTCTGCTCCTGCCAGAAGAGCGCCTCCTTCTCCAGCCATTCCGCGGGGATCCGGAAGTTCAGCACCTGAGATTCGGCTTTTGTTTACCCGCCCCCAATTAAACCAACCGAGCTGGCCGCCTTGGGAAAGCGCGGCCACCTGACCCAGGACCCCCCCAAGCCACATGAAAACCTGGGAAGATTGCCAGGAACGAGGCCAGGAGCCATTCGCTCACTCCTTCGGCCAAGGAAAGCCACCTTGAGGCAACTCGAAGCCGCAAAACTCCGCGCTGCGTTGCCTCCGAGGACCTGAAGTCTCCGATGGGCAGGTCCTTTCTCAGGGACCCGGGTCCGGCCGAAAGAAAATCCCAAGGGTCTCACCATCCCTAATTGTTTTTTAAGTTTGATGGGGTTTCGTGACCCATCCCTAAAAACAAACAAGTGTTTGAGGTGTTCCAAAGCCGAAAGCGCTTGGTTCGGGCCCACCTGTTGGTTGCAACCGCTTTTCAACATCAAACTCATTGTGGGGTCGAGTCTTTCATGGAACCGACTCAGGGTGGTTTCCCTTCGATTGCCCCCAAAAAAAGCAACGACCACAAGGCCAAAAAGTAGCCGCCGAAAAGTTCCATGGGTCCCAAAAGGTCTCCACGAAAAAAATCTCCGGCGCTCTCCATCCGGCCGATCCCTTTTCGCCACGGCGCAGGTACAGCGCCCTGGGCGACAAAAAGCGACGACTCCGGGCCCGAGATGTTGCGAAAGGGATGTCTTGCAAGGTAAAAGATGACGCAGCCCATCCAGATTGAAGGGTTGCTCAATTGTATAGAAGCTGGTCCACACTCTTGCCCGCAAAATGCCTTTGAGTCGGGAAATCGTACAGGCTGGGAATGCCAATGCATTTTGGGCTTCATTTCATGGAGGCTGAGGTTTTGAAGAATGCCATGCAAGAAGCTAGATTCAAGCTTCCAGCTGAGAATGTTCCACCAACCGTGCGCTCTCAATGGCCTTTTGATTTGGTGGCCGCAACTAAGCCTGAAATCACCCGCATTGCTCGGCACGAACTGACGGATTGGGAAGGGCTGTGGTATGAGGCGCAGACCGCACTGTCCGAGTGGGTTGGACAAAAAAGTTAAACTGCCTTCGCCACATCGGTGTGAATTAATGGATCAATCACGGGCCCCAGCTTATTAAGAGGGGGGTGTCAACCTGGGTTTTGTGGTTGGAATCATCACCTTTGGAGGGGAACAACCCCTGGGGCTGATTGCTATGGGGTCAATATATTTCTTCTTGCGGGGAAGCAACCGGTTCTCCTTGAAAAGGTTGTAAGTGGCCGAGCAAAATGATCTTCCGAACAGGAAGATACACTGTCCAGCAACTTGGGAAGCAAACCCTGGAACCCTCCCCGCGCCTCTGAATTCTCACATTCCACTGCCAGATAACGAGGCGGAGAGTGGAGAAAGTCATGGATGACCTCAGGACAACACTGGAACCACCGCAAAAGTGGCCTGTGGACACTGATGTCCACAAAGGGTCCCTCAAATAAAATTCATGCCCACATCAACCATGTTTGAAAGGACAGCCATGGCACCGGGGTCACCTAAAGCTGGGTCTAAACTAGCCCTTCGATCCTGAGAGGCTTGGACCAAAATAGGACCCCCCCCCATTTTGCTGCCAAAAAAAACCTGAAACGAACTTGGCCAAACACGTAAAGTCACTTTTCAAGGAAAGGGCACCCCTACAGTGGTCAGACCCCCCCAGCCCCCGAAAAACCAAAAAGTCCAATGAGGCCTAAGAACCACGGCTTTACCCCGAGTGAGCTTGCCATAGGTAGCATCTGAGCATGTCGACTAAGGGAATTCCCGAAATGCTTGGTGTCATGTTAGTGCCCTTTTGAACCAACCCAACCCAGCTTTTAAAGAACCTTCCCATTAGTTCGAGGGGGTTCCCTCCAAAAGTGGTCCAGCCCCCGATCAAAATCCACCAGGAGTTCTACATAGATCTGGGTTGCCCATCACCCTCAAAAACTCACTTCCTGAGTGGATTGGCAAAAACCAAGTCCATACTTCCTGTTTACCACTAAAACTGCTCCGAACCCAAAAAGTGTCTGAAGTCGTGGCCATTCATTGCAAATTTGTTGATCTTGATCCACCAATCAACTAAACCTTCATACAAGGGGTGGTTGATCTTGAACCAAACAACTGGAACTTGACAAAAAAAGTGGTGACAAGGCGAGGGGCTGACAACTTCAACTAAAACTGGAACAACTGGAAGAACTGGAACTTCAACAAAAACACCCGAGGGAATAAGAAGACGCTTGGCGCCATCCGTCCAACTCGACGCCTGGAAGAAGTCCACGTCCCGGTCCAGGACCTCCTCAACCCCCAGGCGCTCCCTGGGCCTCAGAGAAAAGCGAAGCATCGCTGCTGCGGTCTGTGTCCTTGTTGTGTAATACGTATGTGTGCGAACATATATGTGTATATATATATATGTAGATGTGTGTACTAGCATATACAAAAATACACAAATAAAGATACGTACCTTGCGTTTCATGGTTGCAGAAGAGGTGGCAGAAGTGGTTGCTTCACCTCGGCTTTTAATATGTTGTTCAAACACAAAAACAAGACACTGGCTGTAAACCCCAATGTACTCAACCGGGTGTGAAATTCAGTTCGCAAAACCGAAGAAGCCCAACGGAACGCGTCGATCCCCCAAATACCAACGAACACTGGTGTCTTAGGCGGTGCAGAATTTCGTCCATCCATAAACCTGCGGTGCCTGATCCTGAAAGAGAGATATAAGGACCCCTGAACCCCGTAACGACCCACGCAATTTAAAAAATCCACCGCTGTGTGATTTCTGCCTGGCTTGGTGAGACCCGTTGTTGGGCGCTGCTGTCATAATGCAGACCCCGGATTAATAAACCGGCCCCCCCTCCCCCCCCCCCCTCAAGGTCACAAGGTCAGGTCTGTCATTTTTTTGAGGGCCCCCCCCCAATAGTGGGAAGGGGAACCTTGTGGGAAGGTTAGGTCAGGGAACCTTGTGGGAAGGTCAGGTGAGGGAACCTTGTGGGAAGGTCAGGACCTTGTGGGAAGGCAGACCTTGCTTTACTAATGGGGGGGTGTAAAAGCAGGGCATCAACCATGGTAGATTAATAGGGGGGTGCTGGCTTTACTAATGGGGGGGTGCTGCTGTTGCAGGTAAAAAAGGAGCTGGTGTGCAAAAGCAGGGCATCAAGCATGGTAGATTAATAGGGGGGTGCTGGCTTTACTAATGGGGGGGTGCAAAAGCAGGGCATCAAACATGGTAGATTAATAGGGGGGTGCTGGCTTTACTAATGGGGGGGTGCCGCTGTTGCAAGTAAAAAAGGAGCTGGTGTGCAAAAGCAGGGCATCAAACATGGTAGATTAATAGGGGGTGCTGGCTTTACTAATGGGGGGGTGCAAAAGCAGGGCAGCAAACATGGTAGATTAATAGGGGGGTGTTGGCTTTACTAATGGGGGGGTGCTGCTGTTGCAAGTAAAAAAGGAGCTGGTGTGCAAAAGCAGGGCATCAAACATTGTAGATTAATAGGGGGGTGCTGGCTTTACTAATGGGGGGGTGCAAAAGCAGGGCATCAACCATGGTAGATTAATAGGGGGGTGTTGGCTTTACTAATGGGGGGGTGCTGCTGTTGCATGTGCAATAGTTGGGCAAGTTAAAATTAGATTAAAAACGCATGATGTAGCGGGGGGTTTGGGGGAGGGGAGCTTTAATAGGGGGGGGTTTCGGGCGAATCTTTTTGTTATTGTGGGGGTGCCAGGGCAAATTCCTGGGTTTCAATTAAAACGAGTATTGGCGAGGGATTTTCCAGGAAAACCAGGCGCTTTAATAGGGGGGGGTTTATTAATCCTGGGCTTGCATTATTGCGGCAGCTTCAAGGGGGGTCGACAACTCAAACACGCTTACCAGCCTGGGTTGGTGAGGCAATCTTCGTTGCTGTTTTGAAACTGCCACTTGCCGGTCGGAGACTATCAAAATGCAAAGAAAGTCCGGACCGCGCAATCTGATTCTCCATCTGAGTGAGCTTCAGAAAACACGTCGAGCCTTCTTGACTTGATGTGCCTTTTTGGGGTCCCTAATTTCTTCCTGATCAGGCAGAGAATCAACAGGGGGGGTGGGAAAAAAGTCAGGGCTCCCCTAGGAAACCATCAGTTGAATAGCACAAATATGTTTAAGTATTATGATTTTGGAAGAACAGAAGTTTGTCTACAGCTCATAGGGCTTGCCCCTCATTTGTGTCGTTCAAGTCGCATGTCTAGATGTGGCATTCCAGCTGCTGCTGATAAGTATGTCCTCTTCCCAGTGTTCCCCAAAAGAGTTGGGAAACCCTTCATCCAAACATCAGGGATCGAGCTTATCTGAGGGTTCGCCAGTGACAACTTGTTTCTATGGTTCCAGCAACCAAGGTCAACGTCCCAAACCGCGAAGGGCAGGTTCAGAATTTTGGGGACCACCCATGGGGCCAGGTTTCCACCACCCCCGCACTGGGTTCTATTGGTTGACTCAAAGGAAGACTTAAACCCAGAAATGGATAATTTCCCAAGGGAAACTTCTGTGGATCAAGCAGCCTACTTTCGGGTCAAACAAAAACAAGCCGCGCCCCCATTGTGTACCCGCAAATGACCGAACTTTGTGGTGCACCAAGACATATTCTCTGATTCTGCTCCATATCTACCCTCCTGTCCAGCCACGGAACCCACCGGAGAAATGCTCCCTTTCAAGGGAGAATAGTCTTCCACCTTAGTCAGGTCCATGTTGGACCGGAGAGTAACCAAAATTAAAACAAACATCAGAGGACCTAACCGCCCACCCCGCAGCCCCCAGCCCCCCCCCCCCCCCGGGCCTCCCCCCCCGCCCACAGGCCCGCCGGCCCTTTCAGCCGGGACCCCCGGCAACACGAAGGTGCGGCCACGCACAGAGAAGCTCTGGACCGTGTCCATGGGCCAGCGTGTTTATGTGGTCCACTATATGTACATATATATATATATATATATATACATAGATGTATATATATATACACATATATATATATATATATATATATAATCATATGCATACGTATTTGTATATATATATATGTATGCATTATATATATATATGGTCACCCCCCCCCAGGGCCTACCTTTGCCCTCTTCTAGTTGAAGGTGTCAACTCTACTCTGTGTGCCTCTTTGGTGAGCATATATATATATATATATATTTTTATGCATGCATATATATATATATATATATATGTGTGTTTATCTTCATTGCGTGGGTATGTACTTGCACATGCCTATAGCGATGTACATGTACATACATATGTCTGTGCGTTTGTGTGTGTGTGCTGCATCATATAAAAATATGTATGTATTAATATGTAAAAATATATATGCAGAGGTTTAAGTAAAACACAAACAACAAGTGGTGACGAACCAGTGGCGATGTATGGCGACAATTCGGAGACGTCCCTGGATTTGTGTCAGTCCATTCTAAAGCTGCGTGTCCAAACTGGAGAGTTGGACAGTCTTCAAGCAGCCAAGTTCCTTTTCCGGGAACTGCGTGTCAAGCAGCCAGGGTCCTTCGGGGTTTAACTCAGTTGTTCAGTGACCCTGGAAAAAAAAAGGAACCCTTTCTTGGGAAGATCATTTTCGTGGGGCAGCCACCCAAAAAAAAAAGGGGGGAAAAGAATTGGAGCCACTGAACAACTGAGGTAACTCAACTGGATCCAAGGTATGGCAAAGGAGCCGATGGAGCTGAGACGAACTGGTTTCAATTCCACCCAATTGTTCGACGTATTTCGACGCAGCGCGCGAGAGTGTTCCAGGTCGAGGTCTGGGCCAAACGCAACAAGTCGCCGTGACTTGGGTATGGGTCAACATTAAACCACTATGGGACTGCAGGTCTTGGCCCTTGTGTTCCATTTGCCAGGGTTCCGTTTTGGGTACCTATCTTTTTCACCCACTTCTGGAGGTCTAACCCAAGCCGATAATACCAAGGGCGTCCTGTCGCCGCTTGAGCCGAAGGCTGTGGAGCTGCTAACACCGCCAACATGCGAGCTGCTGGCCCCAACTAGCCTGGTTTTGCGCTTTGGAACAGCCACATGCTCAAACACATCAGGCAGAGAAAACATTTGAGCAACCGAGTGTGAGTGACTCGCCTTTTTTGGAGAACCAACCAACTCGAGGGGTCCTTGTGAGGGGTCCTCGTGAGGGGCCCTCATGAGACAAACCCATACAGTCGCAACGGGCGGAGAAAAGAATGTTGACATCAACAGAAGAAAGCATACGCGGGCGCCGCCCCCGCACCACGGAGAAATTAACCGGTTGACCAGGCTTGGCGAAAACCTGTGCCTTTTGTGGCAACCTCCAAAAAGCAAACGCGGTATTAACCACAACCAGACACAAAACCAAAGAATAACTCACCATCTAAGACCGAACGAAGCGGATCCTACATCGCAACGGACCTTCTCCCCATCCCCCGGGCCAACTCCAAATCGACTTCTGAGTCAACCGAAATGTTGGGGGCTCAACCGAGACACTGCCCAAAGGATCTACAGAGCCAAAATAGTTGTTTTTTCCCTCAATCTGGGCAGCCCAGTGGGAAGCAAACACTGCACCAATCAAAGCGCATTCAAATGGCAACGCCACAATGGTTGGACCTATCCTTGCTTTTGCAAAAAAGGGACGAAGCCCAAGCGAAGGCAGGGGGTTTGCATCGCTCCCTCGATCTCCCAGCTTCCGCTTCTCTCCTGCTTCAGCTGCTTTGCCAGCTCCGGGTTCTCCGTCTCCAGGCGCTCGAGCATCGCCTCGTGCGCGCGGCCGGGCGCGGAGGAGCCCCTACGGCTTTGAGGCCTGGACCTAGAAATCTGTGGACCACGCCCGTTTGTTTGTTGGCGAAAGTGATCGGACCTGTTTGGAAAAGGTGGGTGTTGAAGAGAACAATCATTTTGGCCACCAAC
Organism: Effrenium voratum; assembly: GCA_963377175.1. NCBI lineage: Eukaryota > Dinophyceae > Suessiales > Symbiodiniaceae > Effrenium > Effrenium voratum. Next base: position 132,240 of record CAUJNA010003289.1, on the reverse strand, counting down.
CCGGCTCTAGCCACTCGAAATTCCGGTGGAAACCCTCAAGTTCATGAAAATAGGTTGGCCAAACCCCCCCCTCCCCCCCACCCCGTTTTTCAATTGCCACGCAAATGGGAAGGGTGAAAAGAACAGGCGCAAGGAGAGAGCCTTCCCATGATTTTCGGACGGGCCTCTCCAAAGCAAAGTACCTTTCCAGGATCTGTGCACTCCAGTTCCAGTTTGTGGTGCCCTGGAAGGCAGTACGGACAATGACTTGAATTCGGTCTAATGTCCCTATATTCGAATTACCCGGAAGACGATCTAAACAAATAAGTCAATCATGAACCCTTGATACAGATCTTACCATTTCAAGGGTCCGGTTCGAGGTGATGTTTGTTGGAATCTCACAGGGACCGCACATCGAACCCATAGAGAGTCCTCAGATCCCCTGCTAAAAAAGTGTGCTTTTAGTGGGTGAAATGGAAACCGCTACTAAACCACGTAACAACCTAAGAAACCGGACGGCTTAGAAGCCCCAAGTTCAATCTGGAAAGCCAACCCCGCGCAGAACCTGGTTGCCTTGCATGGCAGTCTGGTTCACTTGAGCATGCCCTCTGGTCGAATGTTGGAAGCTAGCCAGCCAGCCAGCCAGCCAGCCAGCCAGGCAGGCAAGCAAGCAACCAACCAACCAACCAACCAACCAATCAACCAACCAACCAACCACCCACCCACCCACCCACCCACCCAACCGTGAGACCCGGGAAGCCTCGATCCCCGAAACTCGCCTCTCGGTCCCTAAGCTCCGACTTCCGGTGGATGCGGTGGTACCTGGCGGGGGACGCCCAAAGGCAACGCAACCTCCTGGCGAAAACCCTTGGGGGTGGGGTGGGGTGGGCTGAGTTTGCCATGCCAAAAAATAATGGGGATCTAATCCTTTTGCTTGGAAAGCCACTCCAAACCCTGCTTTTGGGGCACATGTTCTATGGGAGGGAGCGTCTGAACAGGCAATGGCTTCACCAAAACGAGGGGCCTCAGTAGCCTATCCAAAGGACCCAAACAAAAACCACCCCACTGATTCAAACTCGAAATGCAGGAAATCCGAAGGTCAAAGGCCCACGGTTAAGCAGCGAGTGACGCGTTTCAGAGTTCTGCGCATCATCAACGTCTAGATTCCATGCCAGCAATTGCGTTTGACCTCTCGTCTCTTTCTCAAAATAGGGAGCCCCCAACATGGTGGTGTTAATGCTGTTGTCCCTTGAAACCAGGGCGAGAAGGGTTATGGTACCCTTTAAAAACACACACACACACACAAAACATCCCTTTGATGTGGGTGACGCATCGGGTTAGACGCCATCGGCATCGGAATTTCTCCCCGCGGCGCGGCGCACGTCTTGGACTTGATCTTGCTCACCCGCTTCTGTGTCCGCTGCTCTCTGAGCATCAGCGCCTGACCATGAAAGAGGCTTGAGGATAGCTTTGGGAACCCCCCCTTAAGACAAACCCTACCGTTTAGCGGCTTACTTCTTCAGGCAAACCCGAGGCAAAATGGACATTTGGATGAATTACCTGGATGAGCGTCCCAGCTTAGAAAGGAAAGCAAGTTTTTCGGGAAGGGACTGTATGGAGTATGGAGTATGGAAATTTCGCTTGGCCTTCTGGCTCAAAATTTTCAACAGCTGGAGTTACGCAGGTTCTAGTCTTGCTTCCATACACCAAGTGCCATTTTGGGTACTATGTTTTGAGCCACAGCCGATTTTTGGGGCCTTCCACTCCACTTATGGCTTCGAACTTGGGAAGTGGGAGACTTGACAAGCGTCAAACGCACTCTGACCCGCTGGTAAGGGTACATGCCTTAAGCCAAACACCTGGTTCTTACCTTGGCTGTGGGATCCGAAATCATCAAGAACAGGTCAATGTGGGCTTCCAAATAGGGGAACCCATGAAAAGGGCGAATCCTCAGTTTGGCAGCTCCCGTAGACAGCCCAAGTTCATACGGATTGCCTGGGTTCGGGAAAGTCAGACAGTGGAGCAGATACAACACAAGAATAAGCTGATTTGATGCTTTGCAAAGAACAAGAGCCTTGCTTTTGTTGCCTCTTCCAAGTGTGTCAGAATTTTTGCTGCTACGCATCAGCTTGGATGGGGCCAACCCAAAAGCCAGAGGTGTGACCAGAGCGCCGAAACACGCCTCCCAGTCGTTGCCAGGACAGTCAATCAGCTTCCCCCCAACTCGTGGTCTGGATTGGAGGTTTAGTCATTTATCACAAGAGGGCTGACTAATCCCCCAATCCAAACCACCCAGGTTTCCTCTAGGACATGTTGTTTGAGGCTCCCTGGTGAGACTA